>OZ022232.1:0-553920 GCA_963978835.1 Tenthredo scrophulariae
CCTAACCTAACCTAACCTAACCTAACCTAACCTAACCTAACCTAACCTAACCTAACCTAACCTAACCTAACCTAACCTAACCTAACCTAACCTAACCTAACCTAACCTAACCTAACCTAACCTAACCTAACCTAACCTAACCTAACCTAACCTAACCTAACCTAACCTAACCTAACCTAACCTAACCTAACCTAACCTAACCTAACCTAACCTAACCTAACCTAACCTAACCTAACCTAACCTAACCTAACCTAACCTAACCTAACCTAACCTAACCTAACCTAACCTAACCTAACCTAACCTAACCTAACCTAACCTAACCTAACCTAACCTAACCTAACCTAACCTAACCTAACCTAACCTAACCTAACCTAACCTAACCTAACCTAACCTAACCTAACCTAACCTAACCTAACCTAACCTAACCTAACCTAACCTAACCTAACCTAACCTAACCTAACCTAACCTAACCTAACCTAACCTAACCTAACCTAACCTAACCTAACCTAACCTAACCTAACCTAACCTAACCTAACCTAACCTAACCTAACCTAACCTAACCTAACCTAACCTAACCTAACCTAACCTAACCTAACCTAACCTAACCTAACCTAACCTAACCTAACCTAACCTAACCTAACCTAACCTAACCTAACCTAACCTAGGTTACACGGCGCTTGGGTTACTCTGACCCAAGGTTAGGTTAGGTTAGGTTAGGTTAGGTCAGGATTTTGCCGCCATTTTGTTTTTGGCCGCCATTTTGTTTTTTTGGCCGCCATTTTGGATTTTCGGCCGCCATTTTGTTTTTTTGGCCGCCATTTTGGATTTTCGGCCGCCATTTTGTTTTTTTGGCCAAAAACGGCCGCCATTTTGTTTTTTGGCCGCCATTTTGTTTTTTTGGCCGCCATTTTGGATTTTCGGCCAAAAACGGCCGCCATTTTGTTTTTTGGCCGCCATTTTGGATTTTTGGCCAAAAACGGCCGCCATTTTGGATTCTCGGCGTTTTGGCCGCCATTTTGGCCAAAAACGCCGCCATTTTGAATTTTGGGCCGTTTTGGCCGCCATTTTGTTTTTTGGCCGAAATGGCGGCCATTTTGAATTTTGGCCAAAATGGCGGCCATTTTGGATTTTCGGCGTTTTCGCCGCCATTTTGGCCAAAAACGCCGCCATTTTGTTTTTTGGCCAAAATGGCGGCCATTTTGGATTTTCGCGATTTTGGCCGCCATTTTGTTTTTTGGCCGAAATAGCGGCCATTTTGAATTTTGGCCGAAATGGCGGCCATTTTGGATTTTGGGCCGTTTTGGCCGCCATTTTGTTTTGTGGCCGAAATGGCGGCCATTTTGAATTTTGGGCCGTTTTGGCCGCCATTTTGTTTTTTGGCCAAAATGGCCGCCATTTTGGATTTTGGCCAAAAACGCCGCCATTTTGAATTTCGGTTAAAATGGCGGCCATTTTGGATTTTGGCCAAAAACGCCGCCATTTTGGATTTTGGCCAAAAACGCCGCCATTTTGTTTTTTGGCCAAAATGGCGGCCATTTTGGATTTTCGGCCAAAATGGCCGCCATTTTGTTTTTTGGCCAAAATGGCCGCCATTTTGGATTTTCGGTAAAATGGCGGCCATTTTGAATTTTAGCCAAAATGGCGGCCATTTTGGATTTTGGCCAAAATGGCCGCCATTTTGGATTTTTCGCGATTTTGGCCGCCATTTTGTTTTTTGGCCAAAATGGCCGCCATTTTGGATTTTTCGCGATTTTGGCCGCCATTTTGTTTTTTGGCCAAAATGGCGGCCATTTTGTTTTTTGGCCAAAATCGCCGCCATTTTGGATTTTGGCCAAAATCGCCGCCATTTTGTTTTTGAACCGGAAGTGCCGCCATTTTGGATTTTCGAAAAAATGGCCGCCATTTTGTTTTTTGGAAATATGGCCGCCATTTTGTTTTTTGGAAATATGGCCGCCATTTTGTTTTCGAACCGGAAGTGCCGCCATTTTGGATTTTCGGTAAAATGGCCGCCATTTTGTTTTTGAACCGGAAGTGCCGCCATTTTGGATTTTCGAAAAAATGGCCGCCATTTTGTTTTTGAACCGGAAGTGCCGCCATTTTGGATTTTCAATAAAATGGCGGCCATTTTGGATTTTCGGTAAAATAGCCGCCATTTTGTTTTTAAACCGGAAACGCCGCCATTTTGTTTTTGAACCGGAAACGCCGCCATTTTGTTTTCGAACCGGAAGTGCCGCCATTTTGGATTTTCGGTAAAATAGCCGCCATTTTGTTTTTGAACCGGAAGTGCCGCCATTTTGTTTTTGAATATCGATCGCCGCCATTTTGTTGTTCTACCGGAAGTGCCGCCATTTTGTTGTTCTATCGGAAGTGCCGCCATTTTGTTGTTCCACCGGAAACGCCGCCATTTTGTTGTTCTACCGGAAGTGCCGCCATTTTGTTGTTCTACCGGAAATGCCGCCATTTTGTTGTTCTGCCGGAAATGCCGCCATTTTGTTGTTCTACCGGAAGTGACGCCATTTTGTTGTTCTACCGGAAATGCCGCCATTTTGTTTTTCAAAAATGGCCGCCATTTTGTTGTTCCACCGGAAGTGCCGCCATTTTGTTTTTCAGGGAAATTGCCGCCATTTTGTTGTTTCACCGGAAATGCCGCCATTTTGTTTTTGAATATCGATCGCCGCCATTTTGTTGTTCCACCGGAAATGGCCGCCATTTTGTTATTTTACCGGAAGCGCCGCCATTTTGTTTTGGAAACCGATCGCCGCCATTTTGTTATTTTACCGGAAGCGCCGCCATTTTGTTTTTGAATATCGATCGCCGCCATTTTGTTGTTCCACCGGAAGTGCCGCCATTTTGTTGTTCTGTCGGAAATGCCGCCATTTTGTTTTCCAGAAAATGGCCGCCATTTTGTTTTTTCACCGGAAGTGTTGAACCGGAAGTGACGCCATTTTGTTTTTGAACCGGAAGTGCCGCCATTTTGTTGTTCCACCGGAAACGCCGCCATTTTGTTGTTCTACCGGAAGTGCCGCCATTTTGTTTTTCGGAAATATGGCCGCCATTTTGTTTTAGGACCGGAAATGCCGCCATTTTGTTTTTGAACCGGAAGTGCCGCCATTTTGTTTCCCAGAAAAAGGCCGCCATTTTGTTGCTTCTCCGGAAGTGCCGCCATTTTGTTTTCATTTTATGATCGCCGCCATTTTGTTGTGAAAACCGGCAATGCCGCCATTTTGTTTTCCGAGAAAATATCCGCCATTTTGTTTCTGGATATCGATCGCCGCCATTTTGTTTCCAACTGGAAACGCCGCCATTTTGTTTTCGACCGGAAGTGCCGCCATTTTGTTTTTGGTCACCGATCGCCGCCATTTTGTTTACCTTTCCCGATCGCCGCCATTTTGTTTTAAACCGGAAACGCCGCCATTTTGTTCTAAGCCGGAAGTGCCGCCATCTTGTTTTCCAAGAAGATATCCGCCATCTTGTTTTCCAAGAAGATATCCGCCATTTTGTTTCTGGATATCGATCGCCGCCATTTTGTTTTCAACTCGAAACGCCGCCATTTTGTTTCTGGTCACCGATCGCCGCCATTTTGTTTACATTTCCCGATCGCCGCCATTTTGTTTTTGAACCGGAAGTGCCGCCATTTCGTTGTTCCACCGGAAGTCCGCCATTTTGTTTTCCAAAAATGGACGCCATTTTGTTGCTCCTGCGGAAGTGCCGCCATTTTGTTTTTCACGGAAATGCCGCCATTTTGTTGTTCCGCCGGAAGTGTCGCCATTTTGTTTTTTGAAACCGATTGCCGCCATTTTGTTTTTCAGGAAAATGGCCGCCATTTTGTTTTCATTTTTCGATCGCCACCATTTTGTTTTCGACCGGAAGTGACACCATTTTGTTTTTGGTCTCCGATCGCCGCCATTTTGTTTACATTTCCCGATCGCCGCCATTTTGTTTCCAACCGGAAACGCCGCCATTTTGTTTTAGGAACGGATCGCCGCCATTTTGTTTTTGAACCGGAAGTGCCGCCATTTTGTTTTTGACCCGGAAATGCCGCCATTTTGTTTTCCAGAAAATTGGCCGCCATTTTGTTGTTCCACCGGAAACGCCACCATTTTGTTTTCAACCGGAAATGCCGCCATTTTGTTATTGAACCGGAAGTGCCGCCATTTTGTTGTTCTGCCGGAAACGCCGCCATTTTGTTATTGAACCGGAAACGCCGCCATTTTGTTTTCATTTACCGATTGCCGCCATTTTGTTTTTGAATTCAGGTCGCCGCCATTTTGTTTTCTGGTCAAAATGCCGGCCATTTAATTGTGAATGGGTCGAGTTAGGTCAGGATTCTAACCTAGCTTCCAGCGACTTGGGTTGGGTCAGGATTCTAACCTGGGTTTCGGCAGCTTGGTTCAGGTCAGGATTCTAACCTGGGTTTCGGCAGCTTGGGTCGGGTCAGAATTCTGACCTGGGTTTCGGCAGCTTGGGTTTGGTCAGGATTCTCGAGAAAGAAACTTCGATCTCGAAATCGACGTCCAAAGGACGCCGGATCCTTCGGATGTCCGTAACTTTCGCTCGGATGGACGGAAAGTATCGATGTGCGGTCTTTTCTCGAAGGTCGTGAGACGCTCTGTCGTATGATGACCGATTCATACCCCTTCGGGCCGTCTGGACGCGAGATACGAGCCCAGAAAGGGTCTTAGGTCCCAAAATCGACGTCCAACGGACGCCGAATCCTTCGGAGGTCCGTAACTTTCGCTCGGATGGACGGAAAGTATCGATGTGCGGTCTTTTCTCGAAGGTCGTGAGACGCTCTGTCGTTTGATGACCGATTTATACCCCTTCGGGCCGTCTGGACGCGAGATACGAGCCCAGAAAGGGTCTTAGGTCCCAAAATCGACGTCCAACGGACGCCGAATCCTTCGGAGGTCCGTAACTTTCGCTCGGATGGACGGAAAGTATCGATGTGCGGTCTTTTCTCGAAGGTCGTGAGACGCTCTGTCGTTTGATGACCGATTTATACCCCTTCGGACCGTCTGGACGCCAGATACGAGCCCAGAAAGGGTCTTAGGTCCCAAAATCGACGTCCAACGGACGCTGAATCCTTCGGAGGTCCGTAACTTTCGCTCGGATGGACGAAAAGTATCGATGTGCGGTCTTTTCTCGAAGGTCGTGAGACGCTCTGTCGTATGATGACCGATTCATACCCCTTCGGGCCGTCTGGACGCGAGATACGACCCCCGAAAGGGTCTTAGGTCCCAAAATCGACGTCCAACGGACGCCGAATCCTTCGGAGGTCCGTAACTTTCGCTCGGATGGACGGAAAGTATCGATGTGCGGTCTTTTCTCGAAGGTCGTGAGACGCTCTGTCGTTTGATGACCGATTTATACCCCTTCGGACCGTCTGGACGCGAGATACGAGCCCAGAAAGGGTCTTAGGTCCCAAAATCGACGTCCGACGGACGCCGAATCCTTCGGAGATCCGTAACTTTGGCTCGGATGGACGGAAAGTATCGATGTGCGGTCTTTTCTCGAAGGTCGTGAGACGCTCTGTCGTTTGATGACCGAGTCATACCCCTTCGGACCGTCTGGACGCGAGATACGAGCCCAGAAAGAGTCTTAGGTCCCAAAATCGACGTCCAACGGACGCCGAATCCTTCGGAGGTCCGTAACTTTCGCTCGGATGGACGGAAAGTATCGATGTGCGGTCTTTTCTCGAAGGTCGTGAGACGCTCTGTCGTTTGATGACCGATTTATACCCCTTCGGGCCGTCTGGACGCGAGATACGAGCCCAGAAAGGGTCTTAGGTCCCAAAATCGACGTCCAACGGACGCCGAATCCTTCGGAGGTCCGTAACTTTCGCTCGGATGGACGGAAAGTATCGATGTGCGGTCTTTTCTCGAAGGTCGTGAGACGCTCTGTCGTTTGATGACCGATTTATACCCCTTCGGACCGTCTGGACGCGAGATACGAGCCCGGAAAGGGTCTTAGGTCCCAAAATCGACGTCCGACGGACGCCGAATCCTTCGGAGGTCCGTAACTTTGGCTCGGATGGACGGAAAGTATCGATGTGCGGTCTTTTCTCGAAGGTCGTGAGACGCTCTGTCGTTTGATGGCCGATTCATACCCCTTCGGACCGTCTGGACGCGAGATACGAGCCTAGAAAGGGACTTAGGTCCCAAAATCGACGTCCAACGGACGCCGGATCCTTCGAATGTCCGTAACTTTGGCTCCGATTACGAGCCGGTATTCTTCTGATTGATGAAAAGAATCGGCCTACGTCCGTAGTTTCTCCTGGTGACGAAGAGAAGAAGATTTAGAGGATTTGCGAACGTAAAAATCGAGGAAACGTTCGATGGTTGGTCTGTGACGACTCGTTCTTTCTGAAACAGACGACGAAAACCATTGAACGTTTGTTTTTAAGCTGCAAAATGTACACGCTCGTATTTCTATGCTTTTCTAATGCCGATAATTCGTAAAACTGCTGGCAAATCCAGGGTTTTGCGATTGCTTCCTTTCAAATTCATCTTAAAATCTATTAAGCGGCGATAATCCGTCGACGATAGGTATATTCGCTGAATGACGATAGCTATCTGACTGAATTTGGACGCCTGCTGACCGTCGAGGTTGATGAAACTATCGTAAAAGATCCGATGACGAGTCAGTCTCCTTGAAATTTATAAGGAGAACCGTCGCACGTCTGTCGTTCGTTCTCGAGATGTACGGCGGAAGATTGGGGCTCTTGCCGACGTGAAGATCGAGAAGACCTCCGGTAGCTGGGTCGACGACGACTTGTTCCTCCTGAAACAGACGACAAAAACCATTCAACGTTCGTTTCTCGTCTACGGGACGACCACGTCCCTTTTTTCCATGCGTTCGAATGAGAAAAGAATTGATGAAACTGTTGAAAAACTTTTGGTGAAAAAGAAAGCTAGATAAACGTGCGATGACGTACGGAACAAGAGCTGCTTTCGTTCCTTCTTTGCGAAAATCGTTTTCCGAACGAGAGAAGGTTCTATGATAATAAAACTTGGCGTTCTGATGAATAACTACATATTGCCGGTATGTTCTTTTGAAATGGTTTGCAAATTGATTCTCTCGCGTCGGAACTTGGAGTTCAATTCTACGACGTAGCTCACGTTACACAGAGTTGTTATTGGTTTCTCATTTGTTAATTGTTGAGACTCTGTCGAGTGGTCCGGCGCAGGAATATTATCGAAAATTCGTGCTCGAAGCTGTTGAGACTGCGTGCGGACCAAAAAGAATTTTCAGATATTTTCAAAAGAGCTCTTGTGCTTGACGGTCGACTCTGAATGGCTGGCGAGAAGCTCGAAACTGTTCCGACTCCGAAAAACATTGATAAGAACTTTTGTATATTGTGACAAAGACGCGAGGAACTGTGATAAAATTCACTAATATCGTCAGAGCTTGACTTCTGGCTGAATTAGGATACCGATTATTGCAGCTAACCAGGAGTCGTTGGACTTCTATGAATCAATTCGTCGTCCCAGACCCCTGCTCCGGATGTGCGGATGTAACGACGGCTTGGGGATTCTTTACCTGGGACTCGGCCGTTGAATCGCTGTTCCCTTTCGCCACGTCGCTGTTTCCACCGCCGTCGATGCGGAGTAGAAATCCAGAGCCTGCGACCAACGCGATTGCACGTAATCTGAAATAATTAATTACACCTGTAATTGCTGGTTTATTTCTGTAATCACTTTCTTCCTGAATGTACTTTCTCTTCCTCTGAACGAGCTTCGTTATGAATTCGGAACTATTTCCAACAAAATCGACAATGTCGATAAGCTAGTATCGATGCCGCGTGCGTGAACGGATTTTTCGATCCGTTGATTGTTATAGCCGGTATCTATGAAGACCCGAAAGTAATTCATCATCGATATTGAGTTGGGTTCGATGTTTGGAAAATTAATATGTTTCCCGATCAATTCTGTAGCGATCTACTGTTGTATTCGTTTCCAAGCCTCTCGATGCCTTTTTTCACGTCCAAATATATCCCAAACGCAAGGTAAGTCTACCTATACGTTTAATAGAAAGTGAATAAGGTAAATACTCCTTTTATTAGGATTTATAAATCTCTTAACTTTTGTCGATTCGACGCAAATATCCAAGTTTCACCCTGATACGTGTTTCTATTGGTATTGGACTTTGTTATTGAAGAAATTCGAGTTATTGGACTTAGAACTAATATTTAGTATTTGTATTTGCCTTCGGACTACCGAGTAGAACCAAGTAGCCTTGAAAGTATGAGGAAAAATGCGGATATCCTGCTTATCCGTGACAAGGGTTACTCCAACGGGAAGAGGTTTGTCGGTGGGTGGCCGTGATGCTCCGTAACTGCTCCCATGTTATGTCCTAACAGCCCGGTAGCCGTATGGTACGGATGACTTGATGAGTAAACTATCCGGGTCTTATTTTCCCTCTTCAATTCTGAAACGTGAGATTTTAATTGCGATTAGGAGAACGAACTTTGCTGCCGCTAGAGTTACGTACCCTCTAGGAATCTGATATTAATGTAATGCGCTTTGAGGTCTGTTATAATCGTATACAATTTTCGGCTGGTGTACTACAAGGCTCGCCGTTGTGTTGGTGGATTATTCCATGATGAAAAGCTGCGTGATGTTGGATGCCAGTCTCCTATGCGTTTGGTGCAACACTGACCGGATCGGAGGCAAGATCCGTGCATCCGAGGTATTGGAAATGTCCGTTGAGCTGTCGGTCGAACGATAATGCTGTTTCGATATTATCGAATTGATGAAACCCGCAATCCCGTACAACTTCGGGGACTTGAAGAACTTGTGAAGCCTGCGAAACCTGTAGGGGCTATAAAATGTAACGAGTATTATTCAAATTTCAAGCGATGAATAGTTGTGACGAGAGACGATGAATTAATTAGGTAATTAGAAAGAAGCAGAGACGATCATTTTTCACAGCGTTACGGAAGAAAGATATAGTAAAATAATTTTCAGTGCGCTACGTTAATATTCGACATAATGGTTATGATGAATCAGAAAAACGCAACAGTTGGTAATAATATTAATGAACGAGAGAAAAAGTGATAGAAAAGCATGGAAACAATAAAATTCGTTCATCTCGTGGAACTTGTACGACATGTAGGACCTGTTCGAATCATGTGTGGGTAATTTCGACAAACATTAATCAACGAAGTACGTAGATATTAAAACATGGAATATTTAGGACATGGATGACGTCAAGTATGGATGAAATATGTAAATCTTGTAGAATCTGTCGAACCTAGAGAAGCTGAAAGACCTATAAAACGGAAATGGTACTATTGAATTATTTGTGTGTAATTATAACATACGGTAATGAATAAAATGGTAGATATTATACGTTAAAAATTCAACTGAAAGAGCTGTAAATATACGAGGGAATAGATCACTTAGATTAAGGGATTCGATCCTAATCATCGGTCGTCGCTGTGTCGAATCTTTGCCGGCGAAACTGCTCTGGTGTGATGATTGAGGGTCCGGTTAATTATTTACTTTCACCACTGATTAACTCGGATGTAAGTCTCTCCCGGCCATACCGCGACGAATGGATGATGGTGCCATTCCTCGTTCAGTACTGATGGTCGATCGGTCTTGATGCAGTGGCCGGAACAGGGCTACTGGATATGGAATTCGCAGTTCAATTGAAAGTCATCGGTTTTGGAGTGGAGAGGCTTGACTGAAAAATGGAAATAAGAATATTGCAATGCCTATTGATTTCAATTCGAATGCAGAAATAGGATAATGAAGTCCAAAAATCCTCTGCAGGTAGGCGACTTTCAATTCTTCGATGTAGTAGAAAATCAAAATTAGTTAGCATGATGTATTACAAAACGTAGGGTTTACATATTCGGTGAGAAGATTATTGGTCGAAATTATATCACGATCTTGGCTGGTCGCTACTTCTTAGCATCGTCCCCTCATGATCAGTCCTCTGCCCATGTCTGGTTCACGACAATCTAATAGAGACATATTAGAGAAGCAGAAGATTTATATTCCAGACGCACTGATGTAATTTTCGCAACAATATTTGGAATGAGCATTTTTTTGGAGCTCGAAACTGTTGTAAGTCTGGAGAACACGGAAAGGAACTTCTGTATTGCAATTGAGACGCGAAGATTCCTGACGGAATTCTGTCATATCGTCAGAGATAGACTGCTCACCTAATTGAAATAACAGTAGCTTGTTGGATATATTCCTGTCGAGAAACAGACATAGTCTTAAATGAACGGCCTCATTTTCTTAGGCCATGGACGAAAAGTAGACTTTTATACGAGTGAAAGTTGCCCCAACTCATATTCCGTCCGTCCGTAGTGGAAAAGTCTCTTACGTTTGAATCCAGGATGTTTTGATCCTCTTCTTTCCGTCGTACAACCGGAGTATCCTCTGCGCCAACAGTTTCCTGGCATGCTTTCTTCGTACCGTATCTTGTTGGGTGATTCCTTCGAGTCCAGATCTCAATCTGCTTTTCCTTCAGGTTGTCTGAAAGAAATCAATTTCTCATTGCAGAAAATAAAGATAATAGCGATGTAACTAGAGCTGTTCTCATCCCTATCTTTCAAAATTTCATTTCCAAGCGTGGAAAAGTACTACAGTGATAAAACATTGCCTAATCTCCGATAATTATCGTCGCTACATTCTTTCCAGGTATATTGCGAATTGATTTTCTCACGTTGAAACTTGGCATTCCAATCTACGACATAGCTCAAGTTACACAGAGTTGGTATTTCTCTCTCTTTCGTGAACAATGAGACTTTTTAGAGTGGATAGGTAAAGGAATAGCGTCGAATATTCGTATTCCAGGCTGTTACAACACTTTGCGGACGAATGAACAATTTTATACATTTTCAAAAGAGCGTTGGCACGTCGACAGTTAGCTCAGAATGGATGGTAAGGAGCTCAAAACTGTTTGAACTCTCAGGAACTTTGGAAACAACTTCTGTATTGCAATACAGACGCGAGTAGTAATGATAAAAGTGACCGATATCAGAGATGGACTTCTGGCTCGAACAGAATACCAATGACTGTTCGATATAACAGTATATTCTTTTGGAATAGTTTGCAAATTGATTTTCTCGAGTCGAAACTCTAAATTTAAATCTACGACGTAGCTTACGTTACACAGAGCTGGTGCTCATTTCTTTATCTTGAACTGTTAGACTCTACCGAGAGGTTAGGCAAAGGAATAATAGCAAAAATTTGTGTTCGAGGCTGTTGCAACTCCTTGCGGATCGATAACAATTCTTAAACAGTTTGAAAAGAGCGTTGGTACTTCGACAATCAACTCTGAATGGCTGGTAAGTAGCTCGAAAGTGATGGAACTCCGAAGAACTTAGAAAAGAACTTCTGTATTGCAATAAAGCCGCGAGGATTCCTGACAGAGTTCTGCAATATCGTCAGAGATCGACTGCTGACCGACTAAAAATAACAGTAGCTTATCGGATATATTCCAGTCGAGGAACAGACATAGTCTTGAATGAACAGCGTTATTTTCATAGTCCATGGACGAAAAGTAGACTTTTGTGCAAGTAAAAGTTGCCCCAACTCTTGCTGCACCGTCTATCCGTAGTGGAAAAGTCTCTCACGTTTGGATCCAGAATGTTTTGATCCTCTTCTTTCCGTCGTACCACCGGAGTATCCTCTGCGCCAACAGTTTCCTGGCATGCTTTCTTCGTACCGTATCTTGTTGGGTGATTCCTTCCAGTCCAGATCTCGATCTGCTTCACCTTCGGCTCGTCTGAAAGAAATCAATTTCTCATTGTAGAAAATAAACATCATAGAGATGTAACTAGAGCTGTTCTCATTCCTATCTTTCAAAATTTCATTTCGAAGCGTGGAAAAGTACTATAGTGATAAAACATTGCCTACTCTCGAATAATTATCGTCGGTATATTCTTCACAAGTATTTTGCGACTTGATTCTGACGCGTTGAAACTTGGAATTCGAATCTACGACACAGCTCAAGTTGCACAGAGGTGCTATTTCTCTCTCATTCGTCAACAGTAAGACTTTTTCGAGTAGATAGACAAAGGGATAACGTCGAAAATTCGTATTCCAGGCTGTTACAACACTTTGCGGACGAATGAAAAATTTTATACATTTTCAAAAGAGCGTTGGCACGTGGACAGTTAGCTCAGAATGGATGGTAAGGAGCTCGAAACTGTTTGAACTCTCAGGAACTTTGGAAACAACTTCTGTATTGCAATACAGACGCGAGTAGTAATGATAAAAGTGACCGATATCAGAGATGGACTTCTGGCTCGAACAGAATACCAATGACTGTTCGATATAACAGTATATTCTTTTGGAATAGTTTGCAAATTGATTTTCTCGAGTCGAAACTCTAAATTTAAATCTACGACGTAGCTTACGTTACACAGAGCTGGTGCTCATTTCTTTATCTTGAACTGTTAGACTCTTTCGAGAGGTTAGGCTAAGGAATAATAGCAAAAATTTGTGTTCGAGGCTGTTGCAACTCCTTGCGGATCGATAACAATTCTTAAACAGTTTGAAAAGAGCGTTGGTACTTCGACAATCAACTCTGAATGGCTGGTAAGTAGCTCGAAACTGATGGAACTCCGAAGAACTTAGAAAAGAACTTCTGTATTGCAATAAAGACGCGAGGATTCCTGACAGAGTTCTGCAATATCGTCAGAGATCGACTGCTGACCGACTTAAAATAACAGTAGCTTATCGGATATATTCCAGTCGAGGAACAGACATAGTCTTGAATGAACAGCGTCATTTTCGTAGTCCATGGACGAAAAGTAGACTTTTATACAAGTAAAAGTTGCCCCAACTCATGCTGCACCGTCTATCCGTAGTGGAAAAGTCTCTTACGTTTGAATCCAGAATGTTTCGATCCTCTTCTTTCCGTCGTACCACCGGAGTATCCTCTGCGGCAACAGTTTCCTGGCATGCTTTCTTCGTACCGTATCTTGTTGGGTGATTCCTTCGAGTCCAGATCTCAATCTGCTTTTCCTTCAGGTTGTCTGAAAGAAATCAATTTCTCATTGTAGAAAATAAAGATATTAGCCATGTAACTCAAGCTGGTTTCATCCCTATCTTTTGAAATTTCGTTTCCAAGCGTGGAAAAGTACTATAGTAATGTAACATTGCCTACTCTCGAATAATTATCGTCGGTATATCCTTCACAAGTATTTTGCGAATTGATTCTCACGCGTTGAAACTTGGAATTCGAATCTACGACACAGCTCAAGTTGCACAGAGTCGCTATTTCTCTCTCATTCGTCAACAGTAAGACTTTTTCGAGTAGATAGACGAAGGAATAACGTCGAAAATTCGTATTCCAGGCTGTTACAACACTTTGCGGACGAATGAAAAATTTTATACATTTTCAAAAGAGCGTTGGTACGTCGACAGTTAGCTCAGAATGGATGGTAAGGAGCTCGAAACTGTTTGAACTCTCAGGAACTTTGGAAACAACTTCTGTATTGCAACACAGACGCGAGTAGTAATGATAAAAGTGACCGATATCAGAGATGGACTTCTGGCTCGAACAGAATACCAATGACTCTTCGATATAACAGTATATTCTTTTGGAATAGTTTGCAAATTGATTTTCTCGAGTCGAAACTCTAAATTTAAATCTACGACGTAGCTTACGTTACACAGAGCTGGTGCTCATTTCTTTATCTTGAACTGTTAGACTCTTTCGAGTGGTTAGGCGAAGGAATGATAGCAAAAATTTGTGTTCGAGGCTGTTGCGACTCCTTGCGGATCGATAACAATTCTTAAACAGTTCGAAAAGAGCGTTGGTACTTCGACAATCAACTCTGAATGACTGGTAAGTAGCTCGAAACTGATGGAACTCCGAAGAACTCAGAAAAGAACTTCTGTATTGCAATAAAGACGCGAGGATTCCTGACAGAGTTCTGCAATATCGTCAGAGATCGACTGCTGACCGACTTAAAATAACAGTAGCTTATCGGATATATTCCAGTCGAGGAACAGACATAGTCTTGAATGAACAGCGTCATTTTCGTAGTCCATGGACGAAAAGTAGACTTTTCTACAAGTAAAAGTTGCCCCAACTCATGCTGCACCGTCTATCCGTAGTGGAAAAGTCTCTTACGTTTGAATCCTGAATGTTTTGATCCTCTTCTCTCCGTCGTACCACCGGAGTATCCTCTGCGGCAACAGTTTCATGGCATGCTTTCTTCGTACCGTATCTTGTTGGGTGATTCCTTCCAGTCCAGATCTCAATCTGCTTTACCTTCGGCTCGTCTGAAAGATATCAATTTCTCATTGTAGAAAATAAACATCATAGAGATGTAACTACAGCTGTTTTCATTCCTATCTTTCGAAATTTCATTTCCAATCGTGGGAAATTACTATAGTGATGAAACATTGCCTACTCTCGAATAATTATCGTCGGTATATCCTTTCCAAGTATTTTGCGAATTGATTTTCTGGCGTTGAAACTTGGAATTCGAATCTACGACACAGCTCAAGTTGCACAGAGTTGCTATTTCTCTCTCATTCGTCAACAGTAAGACTTTTTCGAGTAGATAGACGAAGGAATAACGTCGAAAATTCGTATTCCAGGCTGTTACAACACTTTGCGGACGAATGAAAAATTTTATACATTCTCAAAAGAGCGTTGGTACGTCGACAGTTAGCTCAGAATGGATGGTAAGGAGCTCGAAACTGTTTGAACTCTCAGGAACTTTGGAAACAACTTCTGTATTGCAACACAGACGCGAGTAGTAATGATAAAAGTGACCGATATCAGAGATGGACTTCTGGCTCGATCAGGATACCAATGACTGTTCGATATAACAGTATATTCTCTTGGAATAGTTTGCAAATTGATTTTCTCGAGTCGAAACTCTAAATTTAAATCTACGACGTAGCTTACGTTACACAGAGCTGGTGCTCATTTCTTATTCTAGAATTGTTAGACTCTTTCGAGTGGTTAAGCGAAGGAATAATATCAAAAATTCGTATCCGAGGCTGTTGCAACTCCTTGCGGATCGATAACAATTTTTAAACAGTTTGAAAAGAGCATTGGTACTCCGACAATCAACTCTGAATGGCTGGTAAGGAGCTCGAAACTGTTGGAACTCCGAAGAACATCGAAAAGAACTTCTATATTGCAATAAAGACGCGAGGATTCCTGACAGAATTCTGCAATATCGTCAGAGATCGTCTGCTGACCGACTTAAGATAACAGTAGCTTATTGGATATATTCCATTTGAGGAACAGACATAGTCTTCAATGAACAGCGTCATTTCCGTAGTCCATGTGCGAAAAGTAGACTTTTATACGAGTAAAAGTTGCCCCAACTCATACTTCGTCCATACGTAGTGGAAAAGTCTCTTACGTTTGAATCCAGGATGTTTTGATCCTCTTCTTTCTGTCGTACAACCGGGGTATCCTATGCGCCAACAGTTTCCAGGCATGCTTTCTTCGTACCGTATCTTGTTGGGTGATTCCTTCGAGTCCAGATCTCAATCTGCTTTTCCTTCAGGTTGTCTGAAAGAAATCAATTTCTCATTGTAGAAAATAAAGATAATAGCTATGTGACTAGAGCTGTTCTCATCCCTATCTTTCAAAATTTCATTTCCAAGCGTGGAAAAGTACTATAGTGATAAAACATTGCCTACTCTCGAATAATTATCGTCGGTATATTATTTTCAAGTATTTTGCGAATTGATTCTCTCGCGTTGAAACTTGGAATTCGAATCTACGACGTAGCTTACGTTACACAGAGCCAGTACTTATTCCTTATTCTTGAACTCTTGGACTCTGTCGAGCGGTTAGGCAAACGAATGATATCGAAAATTCGTATTCGAGGCTGTTACGACTCTTTGCAGACCAATGAGAATTTTCATAGGTTTTGAAAAGAGCGTCGAATTGCCATTCATTCCCTTTCACCGCGTCGCTGCATCCACCGCCGCCGATGCAGAGTAGATAACCAAGCCTGGGTCTTTCTGCCGCCTTCTCCTCCTTTCCCAGGATCCTCGACGGATGTTCGTTCTCGCAGCTTCGTCGACAGCTTCCCGTGCGGCTCGGTCCGATGAATTTTTTTAGGCAGGATGGAGCGGAACGCGCATGAAACATAGAGAAAGGGACAAGCGTCAGAAGAATATACGAAAAAAATAATCGGTTACATTATTCATGTTTCTAATATCGTCGTGGACGACCGGAGATCTAGAAAATTAGATCCCGTCGTTATTCTCGAATAAGATTTTCGAAAGACGTCCGATATTCTTTCCCATTTCGCATCTCGATACGTTTCTAACTTCGGAATCGAACAGTTCGTTCGAGATACTCTTTCGATACCGCAAAGATCATTTAGGCGGTAACGCGTATACTAAGCCAGTCGAATCCGAGTGTATAAGCAGGCCTGCGTGTCCCTTTTGGAAGTTCTTTCGTTAGAATCAATCTGAATTTAGAGCTTTGCAACTTTGTGCGATATCTCAAGTCTTGAAGAAGAAAAATGAAGAATAAAAAATAAAAGATGAAAAAAGAAAACACCAACGGGCGTGCGAGAAAGTTTCTTTCCTAACCCCGGCGTACCCGCGCAGAAAAAAAAGCTACTTGTGAGAATGAACCGGGCCGCGGCGACCGGGACGCTACGGAGAACATGGATCGATCCCCGACTCGAGTTGTCAGCCACGGCTGTGTTTTCACCGATCGCACCCGAAGTACAGGGCTTGACAGTCTAGTGTGATGGAACAAAGCGAGGACAGCCGCTGAATCGGACTAACCCGAGACAGCGGCGACCCTCACCGCCGTCCTCTTCTCCGAAGCGCCGTCGATCGATGGAGAAAAGAAAAAAGATTCGCTGCAAATTGTACGCTACAGGCCAGACCGCGAAACCGTGGAACGATGAAAGAACCAAAAAAGAAAGCTGACGAGCTTTCTCTGTGGTATCTCCCAGCGTGCCAACACGCCGCCGCAAGCCTCCGTTAAATCCTTATGACTTATGACTCTTTCTTTTAGTACGAAATCACATAGGCACAAATCGTCCCCTATCTTCCAGAGCCTAGACAACTGGCGATCACTCGGGGTCTACCATGTACGAATAATAACAAATATGTAACGTGTGCAATTCCAAGATATTTCTGGAATTGAAATTATCGAAACGCGAGAGGTAGAATTGACGTTTTATTAAAGAAATTGTTACAATGGATTCGTTCGCACGAATTTGGCGAAACTGAGTGGCGGTAGACCCCGGTGTACATTAACAGAGAGCTTACAGCGGTTCTGTCTCAGGTCGGTCGACCTGAGGCGCAAAATATTGTCAGCGAACCCGAGTCTACTAACGTGCGTTCGGGTACGTTGCGTCGAAACTAATCTATGATAGAGGGAATAACGCCTACCGGACGGCGCGTGTCGTATCACTTTCCCAATAATATATATAGCATTCCTATGTCGTTGAGAAGAAATTGAAAAAAATAAAAAATAAAAGAAATTAAAACCAATCGAGACAAGCTTGCACCTGCTTATACACGCGACACGCGGTTGACGCGCGTGGGACAAAATTCAACGAGTTATCTCCGCGAACGCGAACAAATATTTCGAAAGTTATTTCGAAAGATGAGAAAAATTGAAACCGAAGATCGACTGGACTGGCAACGGTCTTTGCCGATAATTAACTCGGACGGGGCCGGAAAAGGTAAAAAAAAAAACAAAACGAAAATGCCGATATACGAAATTGAAATGATTATCAAACGTCTACGTAATATAATGCGTGGAATTACAATGTGCGGTGAGATTTTCAAAGAGGTTATGTACTCACGCGTCAGTTCCGCACGGCACGTCTGGACTCGCAGCGGCGATGATTCCTAACGTACATCGTTGTAGGCTGAAAAACAATAAGATACAACGTTAATGAGAAAGGAGCCGCCGACTTCTCGATTCAAACGCGTGATAATAAAATGAGACTCGTGAAAAAAAAAAAAAGAAAAACAAACCGTCACTCTGGCTATTCTTTGACTATAAGATCGCGACTTGGCCCGGAAAAACGACGGTTCCACAACTCAAAAATACCGGTCACTGTACACATACCAGAATTCGACTCGTCTTCTGTGATAAAGTAATTGTTCCGTCAACGAAGATTCGTTCAATATATCGGATTATTGGAATGAAATGTTATAGCGTCTTCGACTGGCGGCCATCTTTGGCTACGCTACACTGCGTCGGTCGAATACGATATGCTATATTTTTGTTGTCAGACTAAGTTTCAAACACGATAATACGCAAATCAACTATTTTACGATACTGTTGATTCTAATCGAGTATTATATCATAATTTATTCGAAAGATACACAATTGTTGGCTACTCACAAGTAAAAATAACAATTCAGGTCAAACTGCCGGAACGGTTGAAAAACTTCGTTATCTCTGAGTCATCTCTGAAAAATTCGAACTGGCACGCAACTTCACGGCGAACGAAATTAAACCGTCGACTTCACTTGGATAATTATTTATGATCGTTGAATCGCAAGATCACAATTTCTTACCTCGGCAAAGACGCGTACGTCAAATTATAACACCATACCTAAACTATGAGACGTCGGGACGTCGAGTGGCGTCGATTGGCGTCGCCAAGGTCACATATTCAAATTGAGATCGAGACTGAAGTATCGAAAATGTCGAAAATCGAACGGCGCTATCGATATACGAAACGCAAACTGCGCATGCGCCTGAACATATGATTGAAAACTACGTCACGCGACTCAAGGTCGACTCAAGGGCGACGACTCAGGGGCGTGGTCATAAAATTACGTCCCCGGGTGATTTATCTCAGAGGGAGGTTTAGAAATAGTTTCTCGATCGAAAAAATTCCAAAATTTGGCTGTAATTTAGAATGAACCGATTCGAAAGAGGTTCGGTGTTTTTTTTTTTTTTTTTCTCGTTCGTTACGTCGCTCGTCAAATACCGTAAATTCTTTAATTCTCTGTGTAATAATCGTCTGCGAGACGAATCACGTTCCGAATCTAAAGGATGAAAGACTTTTCGTAAAAACTTTCAAAATTGACCAATTTACCATTCCGAATTCTTAGGGGGCGATTAATTTCTATTGTTTGGGAGCTATCGTGTCTAATGCTTCAAAATTTCCCAATAATTTTCAACGAGAGAATTGAAAAATCAAATGGACTCTGCCAAAAATTTTAGAGGGGCAAATTTTTGATTTTCTCAATCGTCAAGAATTTATAAATATTTCTTCATCGAATAACATATTCGATATTATGTGATTTCTCGATAATTGTGCGTAAAAGAGTTGAAAAATTGATTATACCGTTTAAAAAATGCTGAATTTTCCGATTCTTCGGTCCACGAAAAGATGCTGTCGATTAATGATTACATTCGAAATGCTTCCAGATTTCTCACAAAAATGGTCAGGGATTAGGTCAATGATGTCTGTCGGACATCTATGTTGCATCTTAAATTACCATTATTTTTCTTCGTCGTTCCAACTTTCTCGTCGTAAAACATTTACATTTCACAATACAAATATAGGTAATGATAACATCTCTCGCGATTGATTGAAATTCAGTAATCACGTCTGTTTAAGATTCGACGAGCCTTCAGCTGAGAGTTGGGGCCGTAATATTCCGAACTGACGATATATGAGCGAAGCGTTTTCAAATATTCGGCTAAGGAAATCAATTTCTCATTGTAGGAAATAGAGATAATAGCGATGTAACTAAAGCTGTTCTCATCCATATCTTTCAAAATTTGATTCCCAAGCTCGGAAAAGTGCTATGGTAATAGAGCATTGCCTACTCTCGAATAATTATCGTCGGTATATTCTTTCCAAGTATTTTGCGAATTGATTTTCTCGCGTTGAAACTTGGAATTCGAATCTACGACACAGCTCAAGTTACACAGAGTTGGTATTTCTCTCTCATTCGTCAACAGTAAGACTTTTTCGAGTAGATGGACAAAGGGATAACGTCGAACATTCGTATTCCAGGCTGTTACAACACTTTGCGGACGAATGAAAAATTTTATACATTTTCAAAAGAGCGTTGGTAAGTCGACAGTTAGCTCAGAATGGATGGTAAGGAGCTCGGAACTGTTTGAACTCTCAGGAACTTTGGAAACAACTTCTGTATTGCAATACAGACGCGAGTAGTAATGATAAAAGTGAGCGATATGGGAGATAGACTTCTGGCTCGATCAGGATACCCATGACTGTTCGATATAACAGTATGTTCTGTTGGAATAGTTTGCAAATTGATTTTCTTGAGTCGAAACTTTCAATTTAAATCTACGACGTAGCTTACGTTACACAGAGCTGGTGCTCATTTCTTATTCTTGAATTGTCAGACTCTTTCGAGTGGTTAAGCGAAGGAATAATATCAAAAATTCGTATCCGAGGCTGTTGCAACTCCTCTCGGATCGATAACAATTCTTAAACAGTTCGAAAAGAGCGTTGGTACTTCGACAATCAACTCTGAATGGCTGGTAAGTAGCTCGAAACTGATGGAACTCCGAAGAACTTAGAAAAGAACTTCTGTATTGCAATAAAGACGCGAGGATTCCTGACAGAGTTCTGCAATATCGTCAGAGATCGACTGCTGACCGACTTAAAATAACAGTAGCTTATCGGATATATTCCAGTCGAGGAACAGACATAGTCTTGAATGAACAGCGTCATTTTCGTAGTCCATGGACGAAAAGTAGACTTTTATACAAGTAAAAGTTGCCCCAACTCATGCTGCACCGTCTATCCGTAGTGGAAAAGTCTCTTACGTTTGAATCCAGAATGTTTCGATCCTCTTCTTTCCGTCGTACCACCGGAGTATCCTCTGCGGCAACAGTTTCCTGGCATGCTTTCTTCGTACCGTATCTTGTTGGGTGATTCCTTCGAGTCCAGATCTCAATCTGCTTTTCCTTCAGGTTGTCTGAAAGAAATCAATTTCTCATTGTAGAAAATAAAGATATTAGCCATGTAACTCAAGCTGGTTTCATCCCTATCTTTTGAAATTTCGTTTCCAAGCGTGGAAAAGTACTATAGTAATGTAACATTGCCTACTCTCGAATAATTATCGTCGGTATATTCTTCACAAGTATTTTGCGAATTGATTCTCACGCGTTGAAACTTGGAATTCGAATCTACGACACAGCTCAAGTTGCACAGAGTTGCTATTTCTCTCTCATTCGTCAACAGTAAGACTTTTCGAGTGGATAGACGAAGGAATGACGTCGAAAATTCGTATTCCAGGCCGTAACAACACTTTGCGGACGAATGAACAATTTTATACATTTTCAAAAGAGCGTTGGCACGTCGACAGTTAGCTCAGAATGGATGGTAAGGAGCTCGAAACTGTTTGAACTCTCAGGAACTTTGGAAACAACTTCTGTATTGCAATACAGACGCGAGTAGTAATGATAAAAGTGACCGATATCAGAGATGGACTTCTGGCTCGAACAGAATACCAATGACTGTTCGATATAACAGTATATTCTTTTGGAATAGTTTGCAAATTGATTTTCTCGAGTCGAAACTCTAAATTTGAATCTACGACGTAGCTTACGTTACACAGAGCTGGTGCTCATTCCTTTATCTTGAACTGTTAGACTCTTTCGAGTGGTTAGGCAAAGGAATAATAGCAAAAATTTGTGTTCGAGGCTGTTGCAACTCCTTGCGGATCGATAACAATTCTTAAACAGTTCGAAAAGAGCGTTGGTACTTCGACAATCAACTCTGAATGGCTGGTAAGTAGCTCGAAACTGATGGAACTCCGAAGAACTTAGAAAAGAACTTCTGTATTGCAATAAAGACGCGAGGATTCCTGACAGAGTTCTGCAATATCGTCAGAGATCGACTGCTGACCGACTTAAAATAACAGTAGCTTATCGGATATATTCCAGTCGAGGAACAGACATAGTCTTGAATGAACAGCGTCATTTTCGTAGTCCATGGACGAAAAGTAGACTTTTATACAAGTAAAAGTTGCCCCAACTCATGCTGCACCGTCTATCCGTAGTGGAAAAGTCTCTTACGTTTGAATCCAGAATGTTTCGATCCTCTCCTTTCCGTCGTACCACCGGAGTATCCTCTGCGGCAACAGTTTCCTGGCATGCTTTCTTCGTACCGTATCTTGTTGGGTGATTCCTTCGAGTCCAGATCTCAATCTGCTTTTCCTTCAGGTTGTCTGAAAGAAATCAATTTCTCATTGTAGAAAATAAAGATATTAGCCATGTAACTCAAGCTGGTTTCATCCCTATCTTTTGAAATTTCGTTTCCAAGCGTGGAAAAGTACTATAGTAATGTAACATTGCCTACTCTCGAATAATTATCGTCGGTATATCCTTCACAAGTATTTTGCGAATTGATTCTCACGCGTTGAAACTTGGAATTCGAATCTACGACACAGCTCAAGTTGCACAGAGTCGCTATTTCTCTCTCATTCGTCAACAGTAAGACTTTTTCGAGTAGATAGACGAAGGAATAACGTCGAAAATTCGTATTCCAGGCTGTTACAACACTTTGCGGACGAATGAAAAATTTTATACATTTTCAAAAGAGCGTTGGTACGTCGACAGTTAGCTCAGAATGGATGGTAAGGAGCTCGAAACTGTTTGAACTCTCAGGAACTTTGGAAACAACTTCTGTATTGCAACACAGACGCGAGTAGTAATGATAAAAGTGACCGATATCAGAGATGGACTTCTGGCTCGATCAGGATACCAATGACTGTTCGATATAACAGTATATTCTCTTGGAATAGTTTGCAGATTGATTTTCTCGAGTCGAAACTCTAAATTTAAATCTACGACGTAGCTTACGTTACACGTAGCTGGTGCTCATTTCTTATTCTAGAATTGTTAGACTCTTTCGAGTGGTTAAGCGAAGGAATAATATCAAAAATTCGTATCCGAGGCTGTTGCAACTCCTTGCGGATCGATAACAATTTTTAAACAGTTCGAAAAGAGCGTTGGTACTTCGACAATCAACTCTGAATGGCTGGTCAGTAGCTCGAAACTGTTGCAACTCCGAAGAACTTAGAAAAGAACTTCTGTATTGCAATAAAGACGCGAGGATTCCTGACAGAGTTCTGCAATATCGTCAGAGATCGACTGCTGACCGACTTAAAATAACAGTAGCTTATCGGATATATTCCAGGCGAGGAACAGACATAGTCTTGAATGAACAGCGTCATTTTCGTAGTCCATGGACGAAAAGTAGACTTTTCTACAAGTAAAAGTTGCCCCAACTCATGCTGCACCGTCTATCCGTAGTGGAAAAGTCTCTTACGTTTGAATCCTGAATGTTTTGATCCTCTTCTCTCCGTCGTACCACCGGAGTATCCTCTGCGGCAACAGTTTCATGGCATGCTTTCTTCGTACCGTATCTTGTTGGGTGATTCCTTCCAGTCCAGATCTCAATCTGCTTTACCTTCGGCTCGTCTGAAAGATATCAATTTCTCATTGTAGAAAATAAACATCATAGAGATGTAACTACAGCTGTTTTCATTCCTATCTTTCGAAATTTCATTTCCAATCGTGGGAAATTACTATAGTGATGAAACATTGCCTACTCTCGAATAATTATCGTCGGTATATCCTTTCCAAGTATTTTGCGAATTGATTTTCTGGCGTTGAAACTTGGAATTCGAATCTACGACACAGCTCAAGTTGCACAGAGTTGCTATTTCTCTCTCATTCGTCAACAGTAAGACTTTTTCGAGTAGATAGACGAAGGAATAACGTCGAAAATTCGTATTCCAGGCTGTTACAACACTTTGCGGACGAATGAAAAATTTTATACATTCTCAAAAGAGCGTTGGTACGTCGACAGTTAGCTCAGAATGGATGGTAAGGAGCTCGAAACTGTTTGAACTCTCAGGAACTTTGGAAACAACTTCTGTATTGCAACACAGACGCGAGTAGTAATGATAAAAGTGACCGATATCAGAGATGGACTTCTGGCTCGATCAGGATACCAATGACTGTTCGATATAACAGTATATTCTCTTGGAATAGTTTGCAAATTGATTTTCTCGAGTCGAAACTCTAAATTTAAATCTACGACGTAGCTTACGTTACACAGAGCTGGTGCTCATTTCTTATTCTAGAATTGTTAGACTCTTTCGAGTGGTTAAGCGAAGGAATAATATCAAAAATTCGTATCCGAGGCTGTTGCAACTCCTTGCGGATCGATAACAATTTTTAAACAGTTTGAAAAGAGCATTGGTACTCCGACAATCAACTCTGAATGGCTGGTAAGGAGCTCGAAACTGTTGGAACTCCGAAGAACATCGAAAAGAACTTCTATATTGCAATAAAGACGCGAGGATTCCTGACAGAATTCTGCAATATCGTCAGAGATCGTCTGCTGACCGACTTAAGATAACAGTAGCTTATTGGATATATTCCATTTGAGGAACAGACATAGTCTTCAATGAACAGCGTCATTTCCGTAGTCCATGTGCGAAAAGTAGACTTTTATACGAGTAAAAGTTGCCCCAACTCATACTTCGTCCATACGTAGTGGAAAAGTCTCTTACGTTTGAATCCAGGATGTTTTGATCCTCTTCTTTCTGTCGTACAACCGGGGTATCCTATGCGCCAACAGTTTCCAGGCATGCTTTCTTCGTACCGTATCTTGTTGGGTGATTCCTTCGAGTCCAGATCTCAATCTGCTTTTCCTTCAGGTTGTCTGAAAGAAATCAATTTCTCATTGTAGAAAATAAAGATAATAGCTATGTGACTAGAGCTGTTCTCATCCCTATCTTTCAAAATTTCATTTCCAAGCGTGGAAAAGTACTATAGTGATAAAACATTGCCTACTCTCGAATAATTATCGTCGGTATATTATTTTCAAGTATTTTGCGAATTGATTCTCTCGCGTTGAAACTTGGAATTCGAATCTACGACGTAGCTTACGTTACACAGAGCCAGTACTTATTCCTTATTCTTGAACTCTTGGACTCTGTCGAGCGGTTAGGCAAACGAATGATATCGAAAATTCGTATTCGAGGCTGTTACGACTCTTTGCAGACCAATGAGAATTTTCATAGGTTTTGAAAAGAGCGTCGAATTGCCATTCATTCCCTTTCACCGCGTCGCTGCATCCACCGCCGCCGATGCAGAGTAGATAACCAAGCCTGGGTCTTTCTGCCGCCTTCTCCTCCTTTCCCAGGATCCTCGACGGATGTTCGTTCTCGCAGCTTCGTCGACAGCTTCCCGTGCGGCTCGGTCCGATGAATTTTTTTAGGCAGGATGGAGCGGAACGCGCATGAAACATAGAGAAAGGGACAAGCGTCAGAAGAATATACGAAAAAAATAATCGGTTACATTATTCATGTTTCTAATATCGTCGTGGACGACCGGAGATCTAGAAAATTAGATCCCGTCGTTATTCTCGAATAAGATTTTCGAAAGACGTCCGATATTCTTTCCCATTTCGCATCTCGATACGTTTCTAACTTCGGAATCGAACAGTTCGTTCGAGATACTCTTTCGATACCGCAAAGATCATTTAGGCGGTAACGCGTATACTAAGCCAGTCGAATCCGAGTGTATAAGCAGGCCTGCGTGTCCCTTTTGGAAGTTCTTTCGTTAGAATCAATCTGAATTTAGAGCTTTGCAACTTTGTGCGATATCTCAAGTCTTGAAGAAGAAAAATGAAGAATAAAAAATAAAAGATGAAAAAAGAAAACACCAACGGGCGTGCGAGAAAGTTTCTTTCCTAACCCCGGCGTACCCGCGCAGAAAAAAAAGCTACTTGTGAGAATGAACCGGGCCGCGGCGACCGGGACGCTACGGAGAACATGGATCGATCCCCGACTCGAGTTGTCAGCCACGGCTGTGTTTTCACCGATCGCACCCGAAGTACAGGGCTTGACAGTCTAGTGTGATGGAACAAAGCGAGGACAGCCGCTGAATCGGACTAACCCGAGACAGCGGCGACCCTCACCGCCGTCCTCTTCTCCGAAGCGCCGTCGATCGATGGAGAAAAGAAAAAAGATTCGCTGCAAATTGTACGCTACAGGCCAGACCGCGAAACCGTGGAACGATGAAAGAACCAAAAAAGAAAGCTGACGAGCTTTCTCTGTGGTATCTCCCAGCGTGCCAACACGCCGCCGCAAGCCTCCGTTAAATCCTTATGACTTATGACTCTTTCTTTTAGTACGAAATCACATAGGCACAAATCGTCCCCTATCTTCCAGAGCCTAGACAACTGGCGATCACTCGGGGTCTACCATGTACGAATAATAACAAATATGTAACGTGTGCAATTCCAAGATATTTCTGGAATTGAAATTATCGAAACGCGAGAGGTAGAATTGACGTTTTATTAAAGAAATTGTTACAATGGATTCGTTCGCACGAATTTGGCGAAACTGAGTGGCGGTAGACCCCGGTGTACATTAACAGAGAGCTTACAGCGGTTCTGTCTCAGGTCGGTCGACCTGAGGCGCAAAATATTGTCAGCGAACCCGAGTCTACTAACGTGCGTTCGGGTACGTTGCGTCGAAACTAATCTATGATAGAGGGAATAACGCCTACCGGACGGCGCGTGTCGTATCACTTTCCCAATAATATATATAGCATTCCTATGTCGTTGAGAAGAAATTGAAAAAAATAAAAAATAAAAGAAATTAAAACCAATCGAGACAAGCTTGCACCTGCTTATACACGCGACACGCGGTTGACGCGCGTGGGACAAAATTCAACGAGTTATCTCCGCGAACGCGAACAAATATTTCGAAAGTTATTTCGAAAGATGAGAAAAATTGAAACCGAAGATCGACTGGACTGGCAACGGTCTTTGCCGATAATTAACTCGGACGGGGCCGGAAAAGGTAAAAAAAAAAACAAAACGAAAATGCCGATATACGAAATTGAAATGATTATCAAACGTCTACGTAATATAATGCGTGGAATTACAATGTGCGGTGAGATTTTCAAAGAGGTTATGTACTCACGCGTCAGTTCCGCACGGCACGTCTGGACTCGCAGCGGCGATGATTCCTAACGTACATCGTTGTAGGCTGAAAAACAATAAGATACAACGTTAATGAGAAAGGAGCCGCCGACTTCTCGATTCAAACGCGTGATAATAAAATGAGACTCGTGAAAAAAAAAAAAAGAAAAACAAACCGTCACTCTGGCTATTCTTTGACTATAAGATCGCGACTTGGCCCGGAAAAACGACGGTTCCACAACTCAAAAATACCGGTCACTGTACACATACCAGAATTCGACTCGTCTTCTGTGATAAAGTAATTGTTCCGTCAACGAAGATTCGTTCAATATATCGGATTATTGGAATGAAATGTTATAGCGTCTTCGACTGGCGGCCATCTTTGGCTACGCTACACTGCGTCGGTCGAATACGATATGCTATATTTTTGTTGTCAGACTAAGTTTCAAACACGATAATACGCAAATCAACTATTTTACGATACTGTTGATTCTAATCGAGTATTATATCATAATTTATTCGAAAGATACACAATTGTTGGCTACTCACAAGTAAAAATAACAATTCAGGTCAAACTGCCGGAACGGTTGAAAAACTTCGTTATCTCTGAGTCATCTCTGAAAAATTCGAACTGGCACGCAACTTCACGGCGAACGAAATTAAACCGTCGACTTCACTTGGATAATTATTTATGATCGTTGAATCGCAAGATCACAATTTCTTACCTCGGCAAAGACGCGTACGTCAAATTATAACACCATACCTAAACTATGAGACGTCGGGACGTCGAGTGGCGTCGATTGGCGTCGCCAAGGTCACATATTCAAATTGAGATCGAGACTGAAGTATCGAAAATGTCGAAAATCGAACGGCGCTATCGATATACGAAACGCAAACTGCGCATGCGCCTGAACATATGATTGAAAACTACGTCACGCGACTCAAGGTCGACTCAAGGGCGACGACTCAGGGGCGTGGTCATAAAATTACGTCCCCGGGTGATTTATCTCAGAGGGAGGTTTAGAAATAGTTTCTCGATCGAAAAAATTCCAAAATTTGGCTGTAATTTAGAATGAACCGATTCGAAAGAGGTTCGGTGTTTTTTTTTTTTTTTTTCTCGTTCGTTACGTCGCTCGTCAAATACCGTAAATTCTTTAATTCTCTGTGTAATAATCGTCTGCGAGACGAATCACGTTCCGAATCTAAAGGATGAAAGACTTTTCGTAAAAACTTTCAAAATTGACCAATTTACCATTCCGAATTCTTAGGGGGCGATTAATTTCTATTGTTTGGGAGCTATCGTGTCTAATGCTTCAAAATTTCCCAATAATTTTCAACGAGAGAATTGAAAAATCAAATGGACTCTGCCAAAAATTTTAGAGGGGCAAATTTTTGATTTTCTCAATCGTCAAGAATTTATAAATATTTCTTCATCGAATAACATATTCGATATTATGTGATTTCTCGATAATTGTGCGTAAAAGAGTTGAAAAATTGATTATACCGTTTAAAAAATGCTGAATTTTCCGATTCTTCGGTCCACGAAAAGATGCTGTCGATTAATGATTACATTCGAAATGCTTCCAGATTTCTCACAAAAATGGTCAGGGATTAGGTCAATGATGTCTGTCGGACATCTATGTTGCATCTTAAATTACCATTATTTTTCTTCGTCGTTCCAACTTTCTCGTCGTAAAACATTTACATTTCACAATACAAATATAGGTAATGATAACATCTCTCGCGATTGATTGAAATTCAGTAATCACGTCTGTTTAAGATTCGACGAGCCTTCAGCTGAGAGTTGGGGCCGTAATATTCCGAACTGACGATATATGAGCGAAGCGTTTTCAAATATTCGGCTAAGGAAATCAATTTCTCATTGTAGGAAATAGAGATAATAGCGATGTAACTAAAGCTGTTCTCATCCATATCTTTCAAAATTTGATTCCCAAGCTCGGAAAAGTGCTATGGTAATAGAGCATTGCCTACTCTCGAATAATTATCGTCGGTATATTCTTTCCAAGTATTTTGCGAATTGATTTTCTCGCGTTGAAACTTGGAATTCGAATCTACGACACAGCTCAAGTTACACAGAGTTGGTATTTCTCTCTCATTCGTCAACAGTAAGACTTTTTCGAGTAGATGGACAAAGGGATAACGTCGAACATTCGTATTCCAGGCTGTTACAACACTTTGCGGACGAATGAAAAATTTTATACATTTTCAAAAGAGCGTTGGTAAGTCGACAGTTAGCTCAGAATGGATGGTAAGGAGCTCGGAACTGTTTGAACTCTCAGGAACTTTGGAAACAACTTCTGTATTGCAATACAGACGCGAGTAGTAATGATAAAAGTGAGCGATATGGGAGATAGACTTCTGGCTCGATCAGGATACCCATGACTGTTCGATATAACAGTATGTTCTGTTGGAATAGTTTGCAAATTGATTTTCTTGAGTCGAAACTTTCAATTTAAATCTACGACGTAGCTTACGTTACACAGAGCTGGTGCTCATTTCTTATTCTTGAATTGTCAGACTCTTTCGAGTGGTTAAGCGAAGGAATAATATCAAAAATTCGTATCCGAGGCTGTTGCAACTCCTCTCGGATCGATAACAATTCTTAAACAGTTCGAAAAGAGCGTTGGTACTTCGACAATCAACTCTGAATGGCTGGTAAGTAGCTCGAAACTGATGGAACTCCGAAGAACTTAGAAAAGAACTTCTGTATTGCAATAAAGACGCGAGGATTCCTGACAGAGTTCTGCAATATCGTCAGAGATCGACTGCTGACCGACTTAAAATAACAGTAGCTTATCGGATATATTCCAGTCGAGGAACAGACATAGTCTTGAATGAACAGCGTCATTTTCGTAGTCCATGGACGAAAAGTAGACTTTTATACAAGTAAAAGTTGCCCCAACTCATGCTGCACCGTCTATCCGTAGTGGAAAAGTCTCTTACGTTTGAATCCAGAATGTTTCGATCCTCTTCTTTCCGTCGTACCACCGGAGTATCCTCTGCGGCAACAGTTTCCTGGCATGCTTTCTTCGTACCGTATCTTGTTGGGTGATTCCTTCGAGTCCAGATCTCAATCTGCTTTTCCTTCAGGTTGTCTGAAAGAAATCAATTTCTCATTGTAGAAAATAAAGATATTAGCCATGTAACTCAAGCTGGTTTCATCCCTATCTTTTGAAATTTCGTTTCCAAGCGTGGAAAAGTACTATAGTAATGTAACATTGCCTACTCTCGAATAATTATCGTCGGTATATTCTTCACAAGTATTTTGCGAATTGATTCTCACGCGTTGAAACTTGGAATTCGAATCTACGACACAGCTCAAGTTGCACAGAGTTGCTATTTCTCTCTCATTCGTCAACAGTAAGACTTTTCGAGTGGATAGACGAAGGAATGACGTCGAAAATTCGTATTCCAGGCCGTAACAACACTTTGCGGACGAATGAACAATTTTATACATTTTCAAAAGAGCGTTGGCACGTCGACAGTTAGCTCAGAATGGATGGTAAGGAGCTCGAAACTGTTTGAACTCTCAGGAACTTTGGAAACAACTTCTGTATTGCAATACAGACGCGAGTAGTAATGATAAAAGTGACCGATATCAGAGATGGACTTCTGGCTCGAACAGAATACCAATGACTGTTCGATATAACAGTATATTCTTTTGGAATAGTTTGCAAATTGATTTTCTCGAGTCGAAACTCTAAATTTGAATCTACGACGTAGCTTACGTTACACAGAGCTGGTGCTCATTCCTTTATCTTGAACTGTTAGACTCTTTCGAGTGGTTAGGCAAAGGAATAATAGCAAAAATTTGTGTTCGAGGCTGTTGCAACTCCTTGCGGATCGATAACAATTCTTAAACAGTTCGAAAAGAGCGTTGGTACTTCGACAATCAACTCTGAATGGCTGGTAAGTAGCTCGAAACTGATGGAACTCCGAAGAACTTAGAAAAGAACTTCTGTATTGCAATAAAGACGCGAGGATTCCTGACAGAGTTCTGCAATATCGTCAGAGATCGACTGCTGACCGACTTAAAATAACAGTAGCTTATCGGATATATTCCAGTCGAGGAACAGACATAGTCTTGAATGAACAGCGTCATTTTCGTAGTCCATGGACGAAAAGTAGACTTTTATACAAGTAAAAGTTGCCCCAACTCATGCTGCACCGTCTATCCGTAGTGGAAAAGTCTCTTACGTTTGAATCCAGAATGTTTCGATCCTCTCCTTTCCGTCGTACCACCGGAGTATCCTCTGCGGCAACAGTTTCCTGGCATGCTTTCTTCGTACCGTATCTTGTTGGGTGATTCCTTCGAGTCCAGATCTCAATCTGCTTTTCCTTCAGGTTGTCTGAAAGAAATCAATTTCTCATTGTAGAAAATAAAGATATTAGCCATGTAACTCAAGCTGGTTTCATCCCTATCTTTTGAAATTTCGTTTCCAAGCGTGGAAAAGTACTATAGTAATGTAACATTGCCTACTCTCGAATAATTATCGTCGGTATATCCTTCACAAGTATTTTGCGAATTGATTCTCACGCGTTGAAACTTGGAATTCGAATCTACGACACAGCTCAAGTTGCACAGAGTCGCTATTTCTCTCTCATTCGTCAACAGTAAGACTTTTTCGAGTAGATAGACGAAGGAATAACGTCGAAAATTCGTATTCCAGGCTGTTACAACACTTTGCGGACGAATGAAAAATTTTATACATTTTCAAAAGAGCGTTGGTACGTCGACAGTTAGCTCAGAATGGATGGTAAGGAGCTCGAAACTGTTTGAACTCTCAGGAACTTTGGAAACAACTTCTGTATTGCAACACAGACGCGAGTAGTAATGATAAAAGTGACCGATATCAGAGATGGACTTCTGGCTCGATCAGGATACCAATGACTGTTCGATATAACAGTATATTCTCTTGGAATAGTTTGCAGATTGATTTTCTCGAGTCGAAACTCTAAATTTAAATCTACGACGTAGCTTACGTTACACGTAGCTGGTGCTCATTTCTTATTCTAGAATTGTTAGACTCTTTCGAGTGGTTAAGCGAAGGAATAATATCAAAAATTCGTATCCGAGGCTGTTGCAACTCCTTGCGGATCGATAACAATTTTTAAACAGTTCGAAAAGAGCGTTGGTACTTCGACAATCAACTCTGAATGGCTGGTCAGTAGCTCGAAACTGTTGCAACTCCGAAGAACTTAGAAAAGAACTTCTGTATTGCAATAAAGACGCGAGGATTCCTGACAGAGTTCTGCAATATCGTCAGAGATCGACTGCTGACCGACTTAAAATAACAGTAGCTTATCGGATATATTCCAGGCGAGGAACAGACATAGTCTTGAATGAACAGCGTCATTTTCGTAGTCCATGGACGAAAAGTAGACTCTTATACAAGTAAAAGTTGCCCCAACTCATGCTGCACGGTCTATCCGTAGTGGAAAAGTCTCTTACGTTTGAATCCAGAATGTTTTGATCCTCTTCTTTCCGTCGTACCACCGGAGTATCCTCTGCGGCAACAGTTTCCTGGCATGCTTTCTTCGTACCGTATCTTGTTGGGTGATTCCTTCCAGTCCAGATCTCAATCTGCTTTACCTTCGGCTCGTCTGAAAGATATCAATTTCTCATTGTAGAAAATAAACATCATAGAGATGTAACTACAGCTGTTTTCATTCCTATCTTTCGAAATTTCATTTCCAATCGTGGGAAATTACTATAGTGATGAAACATTGCCTACTCTCGAATGATTATCGTCGGTATATTCTTTCCAAGTATTTTGCGAATTGATTTTCTGGCGTTGAAGCTTGGAATCCGAATCTACGACACAGCTCAAGTTGCACAGAGTTGCTATTTCTCTCTCATTCGTCAACAGTAAGACTTTTTCGAGTAGATAGACGAAGGAATAACGTCGAAAATTCGTATTCCAGGCTGTTACAACACTTTGCGGACGAATGAAAAATTTTATACATTTTCAAAAGAGCGTTGGTACGTCGACAGTTAGCTCAGAATGGATGGTAAGGAGCTCGAAACTGTTTGAACTCTCAGGAACTTTGGAAACAACTTCTGTATTGCAACACAGACGCGAGTAGTAATGATAAAAGTGACCGATATCAGAGATGGACTTCTGGCTCGAACAGAATACCAATGACTCTTCGATATAACAGTATATTCTTTTGGAATAGTTTGCAAATTGATTTTCTCGAGTCGAAACTCTAAATTTAAATCTACGACGTAGCTTACGTTACACAGAGCTGGTGCTCATTTCTTTATCTTGAACTGTTAGACTCTTTCGAGTGGTTAGGCGAAGGAATGATAGCAAAAATTTGTGTTCGAGGCTGTTGCGACTCCTTGCGGATCGATAACAATTCTTAAACAGTTCGAAAAGAGCGTTGGTACTTCGACAATCAACTCTGAATGACTGGTAAGTAGCTCGAAACTGATGGAACTCCGAAGAACTCAGAAAAGAACTTCTGTATTGCAATAAAGACGCGAGGATTCCTGACAGAGTTCTGCAATATCGTCAGAGATCGACTGCTGACCGACTTAAAATAACAGTAGCTTATCGGATATATTCCAGTCGAGGAACAGACATAGTCTTGAATGAACAGCGTCATTTTCGTAGTCCATGGACGAAAAGTAGACTTTTCTACAAGTAAAAGTTGCCCCAACTCATGCTGCACCGTCTATCCGTAGTGGAAAAGTCTCTTACGTTTGAATCCTGAATGTTTTGATCCTCTTCTCTCCGTCGTACCACCGGAGTATCCTCTGCGGCAACAGTTTCATGGCATGCTTTCTTCGTACCGTATCTTGTTGGGTGATTCCTTCCAGTCCAGATCTCAATCTGCTTTACCTTCGGCTCGTCTGAAAGATATCAATTTCTCATTGTAGAAAATAAACATCATAGAGATGTAACTACAGCTGTTTTCATTCCTATCTTTCGAAATTTCATTTCCAATCGTGGGAAATTACTATAGTGATGAAACATTGCCTACTCTCGAATAATTATCGTCGGTATATCCTTTCCAAGTATTTTGCGAATTGATTTTCTGGCGTTGAAACTTGGAATTCGAATCTACGACACAGCTCAAGTTGCACAGAGTTGCTATTTCTCTCTCATTCGTCAACAGTAAGACTTTTTCGAGTAGATAGACGAAGGAATAACGTCGAAAATTCGTATTCCAGGCTGTTACAACACTTTGCGGACGAATGAAAAATTTTATACATTCTCAAAAGAGCGTTGGTACGTCGACAGTTAGCTCAGAATGGATGGTAAGGAGCTCGAAACTGTTTGAACTCTCAGGAACTTTGGAAACAACTTCTGTATTGCAACACAGACGCGAGTAGTAATGATAAAAGTGACCGATATCAGAGATGGACTTCTGGCTCGATCAGGATACCAATGACTGTTCGATATAACAGTATATTCTCTTGGAATAGTTTGCAAATTGATTTTCTCGAGTCGAAACTCTAAATTTAAATCTACGACGTAGCTTACGTTATACAGAGCTGGTGCTCATTTCTTATTCTAGAATTGTTAGACTCTTTCGAGTGGTTAAGCGAAGGAATAATATCAAAAATTCGTATCCGAGGCTGTTGCAACTCCTTGCGGATCGATAACAATTTTTAAACAGTTTGAAAAGAGCATTGGTACTCCGACAATCAACTCTGAATGGCTGGTAAGGAGCTCGAAACTGTTGGAACTCCGAAGAACATCGAAAAGAACTTCTATATTGCAATAAAGACGCGAGGATTCCTGACAGAATTCTGCAATATCGTCAGAGATCGTCTGCTGACCGACTTAAGATAACAGTAGCTTATTGGATATATTCCATTTGAGGAACAGACATAGTCTTCAATGAACAGCGTCATTTCCGTAGTCCATGTGCGAAAAGTAGACTTTTATACGAGTAAAAGTTGCCCCAACTCATACTTCGTCCATACGTAGTGGAAAAGTCTCTTACGTTTGAATCCAGGATGTTTTGATCCTCTTCTTTCTGTCGTACAACCGGGGTATCCTATGCGCCAACAGTTTCCAGGCATGCTTTCTTCGTACCGTATCTTGTTGGGTGATTCCTTCGAGTCCAGATCTCAATCTGCTTTTCCTTCAGGTTGTCTGAAAGAAATCAATTTCTCATTGTAGAAAATAAAGATAATAGCTATGTGACTAGAGCTGTTCTCATCCCTATCTTTCAAAATTTCATTTCCAAGCGTGGAAAAGTACTATAGTGATAAAACATTGCCTACTCTCGAATAATTATCGTCGGTATATTATTTTCAAGTATTTTGCGAATTGATTCTCTCGCGTTGAAACTTGGAATTCGAATCTACGACGTAGCTTACGTTACACAGAGCCAGTACTTATTCCTTATTCTTGAACTCTTGGACTCTGTCGAGCGGTTAGGCAAACGAATGATATCGAAAATTCGTATTCGAGGCTGTTACGACTCTTTGCAGACCAATGAGAATTTTCATAGGTTTTGAAAAGAGCGTCGAATTGCCATTCATTCCCTTTCACCGCGTCGCTGCATCCACCGCCGCCGATGCAGAGTAGATAACCAAGCCTGGGTCTTTCTGCCGCCTTCTCCTCCTTTCCCAGGATCCTCGACGGATGTTCGTTCTCGCAGCTTCGTCGACAGCTTCCCGTGCGGCTCGGTCCGATGAATTTTTTTAGGCAGGATGGAGCGGAACGCGCATGAAACATAGAGAAAGGGACAAGCGTCAGAAGAATATACGAAAAAAATAATCGGTTACATTATTCATGTTTCTAATATCGTCGTGGACGACCGGAGATCTAGAAAATTAGATCCCGTCGTTATTCTCGAATAAGATTTTCGAAAGACGTCCGATATTCTTTCCCATTTCGCATCTCGATACGTTTCTAACTTCGGAATCGAACAGTTCGTTCGAGATACTCTTTCGATACCGCAAAGATCATTTAGGCGGTAACGCGTATACTAAGCCAGTCGAATCCGAGTGTATAAGCAGGCCTGCGTGTCCCTTTTGGAAGTTCTTTCGTTAGAATCAATCTGAATTTAGAGCTTTGCAACTTTGTGCGATATCTCAAGTCTTGAAGAAGAAAAATGAAGAATAAAAAATAAAAGATAAAAAAAGAAAACACCAACGGGCGTGCGAGAAAGTTTCTTTCCTAACCCCGGCGTACCCGCGCAGAAAAAAAAGCTACTTGTGAGAATGAACCGGGCCGCGGCGACCGGGACGCTACGGAGAACATGGATCGATCCCCGACTCGAGTTGTCAGCCACGGCTGTGTTTTCACCGATCGCACCCGAAGTACAGGGCTTGACAGTCTAGTGTGATGGAACAAAGCGAGGACAGCCGCTGAATCGGACTAACCCGAGACAGCGGCGACCCTCACCGCCGTCCTCTTCTCCGAAGCGCCGTCGATCGATGGAGAAAAGAAAAAAGATTCGCTGCAAATTGTACGCTACAGGCCAGACCGCGAAACCGTGGAACGATGAAAGAACCAAAAAAGAAAGCTGACGAGCTTTCTCTGTGGTATCTCCCAGCGTGCCAACACGCCGCCGCAAGCCTCCGTTAAATCCTTATGACTTATGACTCTTTCTTTTAGTACGAAATCACATAGGCACAAATCGTCCCCTATCTTCCAGAGCCTAGACAACTGGCGATCACTCGGGGTCTACCATGTACGAATAATAACAAATATGTAACGTGTGCAATTCCAAGATATTTCTGGAATTGAAATTATCGAAACGCGAGAGGTAGAATTGACGTTTTATTAAAGAAATTGTTACAATGGATTCGTTCGCACGAATTTGGCGAAACTGAGTGGCGGTAGACCCCGGTGTACATTAACAGAGAGCTTACAGCGGTTCTGTCTCAGGTCGGTCGACCTGAGGCGCAAAATATTGTCAGCGAACCCGAGTCTACTAACGTGCGTTCGGGTACGTTGCGTCGAAACTAATCTATGATAGAGGGAATAACGCCTACCGGACGGCGCGTGTCGTATCACTTTCCCAATAATATATATAGCATTCCTATGTCGTTGAGAAGAAATTGAAAAAAATAAAAAATAAAAGAAATTAAAACCAATCGAGACAAGCTTGCACCTGCTTATACACGCGACACGCGGTTGACGCGCGTGGGACAAAATTCAACGAGTTATCTCCGCGAACGCGAACAAATATTTCGAAAGTTATTTCGAAAGATGAGAAAAATTGAAACCGAAGATCGACTGGACTGGCAACGGTCTTTGCCGATAATTAACTCGGACGGGGCCGGAAAAGGTAAAAAAAAAAACAAAACGAAAATGCCGATATACGAAATTGAAATGATTATCAAACGTCTACGTAATATAATGCGTGGAATTACAATGTGCGGTGAGATTTTCAAAGAGGTTATGTACTCACGCGTCAGTTCCGCACGGCACGTCTGGACTCGCAGCGGCGATGATTCCTAACGTACATCGTTGTAGGCTGAAAAACAATAAGATACAACGTTAATGAGAAAGGAGCCGCCGACTTCTCGATTCAAACGCGTGATAATAAAATGAGACTCGTGAAAAAAAAAAAAAAGAAAAACAAACCGTCACTCTGGCTATTCTTTGACTATAAGATCGCGACTTGGCCCGGAAAAACGACGGTTCCACAACTCAAAAATACCGGTCACTGTACACATACCAGAATTCGACTCGTCTTCTGTGATAAAGTAATTGTTCCGTCAACGAAGATTCGTTCAATATATCGGATTATTGGAATGAAATGTTATAGCGTCTTCGACTGGCGGCCATCTTTGGCTACGCTACACTGCGTCGGTCGAATACGATATGCTATATTTTTGTTGTCAGACTAAGTTTCAAACACGATAATACGCAAATCAACTATTTTACGATACTGTTGATTCTAATCGAGTATTATATCATAATTTATTCGAAAGATACACAATTGTTGGCTACTCACAAGTAAAAATAACAATTCAGGTCAAACTGCCGGAACGGTTGAAAAACTTCGTTATCTCTGAGTCATCTCTGAAAAATTCGAACTGGCACGCAACTTCACGGCGAACGAAATTAAACCGTCGACTTCACTTGGATAATTATTTATGATCGTTGAATCGCAAGATCACAATTTCTTACCTCGGCAAAGACGCGTACGTCAAATTATAACACCATACCTAAACTATGAGACGTCGGGACGTCGAGTGGCGTCGCCAAGGTCACATATTCAAATTGAGATCGAGACTGAAGTATCGAAAATGTCGAAAATCGAACGGCGCTATCGATATACGAAACGCAAACTGCGCATGCGCCTGAACATATGATTGAAAACTACGTCACGCGACTCAAGGTCGACTCAAGGGCGACGACTCAGGGGCGTGGTCATAAAATTACGTCCCCGGGTGATTTATCTCAGAGGGAGGTTTAGAAATAGTTTCTCGATCGAAAAAATTCCAAAATTTGGCTGTAATTTAGAATGAACCGATTCGAAAGAGGTTCGGTGTTTTTTTTTTTTTTTTTCTCGTTCGTTACGTCGCTCGTCAAATACCGTAAATTCTTTAATTCTCTGTGTAATAATCGTCTGCGAGACGAATCACGTTCCGAATCTAAAGGATGAAAGACTTTTCGTAAAAACTTTCAAAATTGACCAATTTACCATTCCGAATTCTTAGGGGGCGATTAATTTCTATTGTTTGGGAGCTATCGTGTCTAATGCTTCAAAATTTCCCAATAATTTTCAACGAGAGAATTGAAAAATCAAATGGACTCTGCCAAAAATTTTAGAGGGGCAAATTTTTGATTTTCTCAATCGTCAAGAATTTATAAATATTTCTTCATCGAATAACATATTCGATATTATGTGATTTCTCGATAATTGTGCGTAAAAGAGTTGAAAAATTGATTATACCGTTTAAAAAATGCTGAATTTTCCGATTCTTCGGTCCACGAAAAGATGCTGTCGATTAATGATTACATTCGAAATGCTTCCAGATTTCTCACAAAAATGGTCAGGGATTAGGTCAATGATGTCTGTCGGACATCTATGTTGCATCTTAAATTACCATTATTTTTCTTCGTCGTTCCAACTTTCTCGTCGTAAAACATTTACATTTCACAATACAAATATAGGTAATGATAACATCTCTCGCGATTGATTGAAATTCAGTAATCACGTCTGTTTAAGATTCGACGAGCCTTCAGCTGAGAGTTGGGGCCGTAATATTCCGAACTGACGATATATGAGCGAAGCGTTTTCAAATATTCGGCTAAGGAAATCAATTTCTCATTGTAGGAAATAGAGATAATAGCGATGTAACTAAAGCTGTTCTCATCCATATCTTTCAAAATTTGATTCCCAAGCTCGGAAAAGTGCTATGGTAATAGAGCATTGCCTACTCTCGAATAATTATCGTCGGTATATTCTTTCCAAGTATTTTGCGAATTGATTTTCTCGCGTTGAAACTTGGAATTCGAATCTACGACACAGCTCAAGTTACACAGAGTTGGTATTTCTCTCTCATTCGTCAACAGTAAGACTTTTTCGAGTAGATGGACAAAGGGATAACGTCGAACATTCGTATTCCAGGCTGTTACAACACTTTGCGGACGAATGAAAAATTTTATACATTTTCAAAAGAGCGTTGGTAAGTCGACAGTTAGCTCAGAATGGATGGTAAGGAGCTCGGAACTGTTTGAACTCTCAGGAACTTTGGAAACAACTTCTGTATTGCAATACAGACGCGAGTAGTAATGATAAAAGTGAGCGATATGGGAGATAGACTTCTGGCTCGATCAGGATACCCATGACTGTTCGATATAACAGTATGTTCTGTTGGAATAGTTTGCAAATTGATTTTCTTGAGTCGAAACTTTCAATTTAAATCTACGACGTAGCTTACGTTACACAGAGCTGGTGCTCATTTCTTATTCTTGAATTGTCAGACTCTTTCGAGTGGTTAAGCGAAGGAATAATATCAAAAATTCGTATCCGAGGCTGTTGCAACTCCTCTCGGATCGATAACAATTCTTAAACAGTTCGAAAAGAGCGTTGGTACTTCGACAATCAACTCTGAATGGCTGGTAAGTAGCTCGAAACTGATGGAACTCCGAAGAACTTAGAAAAGAACTTCTGTATTGCAATAAAGACGCGAGGATTCCTGACAGAGTTCTGCAATATCGTCAGAGATCGACTGCTGACCGACTTAAAATAACAGTAGCTTATCGGATATATTCCAGTCGAGGAACAGACATAGTCTTGAATGAACAGCGTCATTTTCGTAGTCCATGGACGAAAAGTAGACTTTTATACAAGTAAAAGTTGCCCCAACTCATGCTGCACCGTCTATCCGTAGTGGAAAAGTCTCTTACGTTTGAATCCAGAATGTTTCGATCCTCTTCTTTCCGTCGTACCACCGGAGTATCCTCTGCGGCAACAGTTTCCTGGCATGCTTTCTTCGTACCGTATCTTGTTGGGTGATTCCTTCGAGTCCAGATCTCAATCTGCTTTTCCTTCAGGTTGTCTGAAAGAAATCAATTTCTCATTGTAGAAAATAAAGATATTAGCCATGTAACTCAAGCTGGTTTCATCCCTATCTTTTGAAATTTCGTTTCCAAGCGTGGAAAAGTACTATAGTAATGTAACATTGCCTACTCTCGAATAATTATCGTCGGTATATTCTTCACAAGTATTTTGCGAATTGATTCTCACGCGTTGAAACTTGGAATTCGAATCTACGACACAGCTCAAGTTGCACAGAGTTGCTATTTCTCTCTCATTCGTCAACAGTAAGACTTTTCGAGTGGATAGACGAAGGAATGACGTCGAAAATTCGTATTCCAGGCCGTAACAACACTTTGCGGACGAATGAACAATTTTATACATTTTCAAAAGAGCGTTGGCACGTCGACAGTTAGCTCAGAATGGATGGTAAGGAGCTCGAAACTGTTTGAACTCTCAGGAACTTTGGAAACAACTTCTGTATTGCAATACAGACGCGAGTAGTAATGATAAAAGTGACCGATATCAGAGATGGACTTCTGGCTCGAACAGAATACCAATGACTGTTCGATATAACAGTATATTCTTTTGGAATAGTTTGCAAATTGATTTTCTCGAGTCGAAACTTTCAATTTAAATCTACGACGTAGCTTACGTTACACAGAGCTGGTGCTCATTTCTTATTCTTGAATTGTCAGACTCTTTCGAGTGGTTAAGCGAAGGAATAATATCAAAAATTCGTATCCGAGGCTGTTGCAACTCCTCTCGGATCGATAACAATTCTTAAACAGTTCGAAAAGAGCGTTGGTACTTCGACAATCAACTCTGAATGGCTGGTAAGTAGCTCGAAACTGATGGAACTCCGAAGAACTTAGAAAAGAACTTCTGTATTGCAATAAAGACGCGAGGATTCCTGACAGAGTTCTGCAATATCGTCAGAGATCGACTGCTGACCGACTTAAAATAACAGTAGCTTATCGGATATATTCCAGTCGAGGAACAGACATAGTCTTGAATGAACAGCGTCATTTTCGTAGTCCATGGACGAAAAGTAGACTTTTATACAAGTAAAAGTTGCCCCAACTCATGCTGCACCGTCTATCCGTAGTGGAAAAGTCTCTTACGTTTGAATCCAGAATGTTTCGATCCTCTTCTTTCCGTCGTACCACCGGAGTATCCTCTGCGGCAACAGTTTCCTGGCATGCTTTCTTCGTACCGTATCTTGTTGGGTGATTCCTTCGAGTCCAGATCTCAATCTGCTTTTCCTTCAGGTTGTCTGAAAGAAATCAATTTCTCATTGTAGAAAATAAAGATATTAGCCATGTAACTCAAGCTGGTTTCATCCCTATCTTTTGAAATTTCGTTTCCAAGCGTGGAAAAGTACTATAGTAATGTAACATTGCCTACTCTCGAATAATTATCGTCGGTATATTCTTCACAAGTATTTTGCGAATTGATTTTCTGGCGTTGAAGCTTGGAATCCGAATCTACGACACAGCTCAAGTTGCACAGAGTTGCTATTTCTCTCTCATTCGTCAACAGTAAGACTTTTTCGAGTAGATAGACGAAGGAATAACGTCGAAAATTCGTATTCCAGGCTGTTACAACACTTTGCGGACGAATGAAAAATTTTATACATTTTCAAAAGAGCGTTGGTACGTCGACAGTTAGCTCAGAATGGATGGTAAGGAGCTCGAAACTGTTTGAACTCTCAGGAACTTTGGAAACAACTTCTGTATTGCAACACAGACGCGAGTAGTAATGATAAAAGTGACCGATATCAGAGATGGACTTCTGGCTCGATCAGGATACCAATGACTGTTCGATATAACAGTATATTCTTTTGGAATAGTTTGCAAATTGATTTTCTCGAGTCGAAACTCTAAATTTAAATCTACGACGTAGCTTACGTTACACAGAGCTGGTGCTCATTTCTTTATCTTGAACTGTTAGACTCTTTCGAGTGGTTAGGCGAAGGAATGATAGCAAAAATTTGTGTTCGAGGCTGTTGCGACTCCTTGCGGATCGATAACAATTCTTAAACAGTTCGAAAAGAGCGTTGGTACTTCGACAATCAACTCTGAATGACTGGTAAGTAGCTCGAAACTGATGGAACTCCGAAGAACTCAGAAAAGAACTTCTGTATTGCAATAAAGACGCGAGGATTCCTGACAGAGTTCTGCAATATCGTCAGAGATCGACTGCTGACCGACTTAAAATAACAGTAGCTTATCGGATATATTCCAGTCGAGGAACAGACATAGTCTTGAATGAACAGCGTCATTTTCGTAGTCCATGGACGAAAAGTAGACTTTTCTACAAGTAAAAGTTGCCCCAACTCATGCTGCACCGTCTATCCGTAGTGGAAAAGTCTCTTACGTTTGAATCCTGAATGTTTTGATCCTCTTCTCTCCGTCGTACCACCGGAGTATCCTCTGCGGCAACAGTTTCATGGCATGCTTTCTTCGTACCGTATCTTGTTGGGTGATTCCTTCCAGTCCAGATCTCAATCTGCTTTACCTTCGGCTCGTCTGAAAGATATCAATTTCTCATTGTAGAAAATAAACATCATAGAGATGTAACTACAGCTGTTTTCATTCCTATCTTTCGAAATTTCATTTCCAATCGTGGGAAATTACTATAGTGATGAAACATTGCCTACTCTCGAATAATTATCGTCGGTATATCCTTTCCAAGTATTTTGCGAATTGATTTTCTGGCGTTGAAACTTGGAATTCGAATCTACGACACAGCTCAAGTTGCACAGAGTTGCTATTTCTCTCTCATTCGTCAACAGTAAGACTTTTTCGAGTAGATAGACGAAGGAATAACGTCGAAAATTCGTATTCCAGGCTGTTACAACACTTTGCGGACGAATGAAAAATTTTATACATTCTCAAAAGAGCGTTGGTACGTCGACAGTTAGCTCAGAATGGATGGTAAGGAGCTCGAAACTGTTTGAACTCTCAGGAACTTTGGAAACAACTTCTGTATTGCAACACAGACGCGAGTAGTAATGATAAAAGTGACCGATATCAGAGATGGACTTCTGGCTCGATCAGGATACCAATGACTGTTCGATATAACAGTATATTCTCTTGGAATAGTTTGCAAATTGATTTTCTCGAGTCGAAACTCTAAATTTAAATCTACGACGTAGCTTACGTTACACAGAGCTGGTGCTCATTTCTTATTCTTGAATTGTCAGACTCTTTCGAGTGGTTAAGCGAAGGAATAATATCAAAAATTCGTATCCGAGGCTGTTGCAACTCCTCTCGGATCGATAACAATTCTTAAACAGTTCGAAAAGAGCGTTGGTACTTCGACAATCAACTCTGAATGGCTGGTAAGTAGCTCGCAACTGATGGAACTCCGAAGAACTTAGAAAAGAACTTCTGTATTGCAATAAAGACGCGAGGATTCCTGACAGAGTTCTGCAATATCGTCAGAGATCGACTGCTGACCGACTTAAAATAACAGTAGCTTATTGGATATATTCCAGTCGAGGAACAGACATAGTCTTGAATGAACAGCGTCATTTTCGTAGTCCATGGACGAAAAGTAGACTTTTATACAAGTAAAAGTTGCCCCAACTCATGCTGCACCGTCTATCCGTAGTGGAAAAGTCTCTTACGTTTGAATCCAGAATGTTTCGATCCTCTTCTTTCCGTCGTACCACCGGAGTATCCTCTGCGGCAACAGTTTCCTGGCATGCTTTCTTCGTACCGTATCTTGTTGGGTGATTCCTTCGAGTCCAGATCTCAATCTGCTTTTCCTTCAGGTTGTCTAAAAGAAATCAATTTCTCATTGTAGAAAATAAAGATATTAGCCATGTAACTCAAGCTGGTTTCATCCCTATCTTTTGAAATTTCGTTTCCAAGCGTGGAAAAGTACTATAGTAATGTAACATTGCCTACTCTCGAATAATTATCGTCGGTATATTATTTTCAAGTATTTTGCGAATTGATTCTCACGCGTTGAAACTTGGAATTCGAATCTACGACACAGCTCAAGTTGCACAGAGTTGCTATTTCTCTCTCATTCGTCAATAGTAAGACTTTTCGAGTGGATAGACGAAGGAATGACGTCGAAAATTCGTATTTCAGGCTGTAACAACACTTTGCGGACGAATGAAAAATTTTATACATTTTCAAAAGAGCGTTGGTAAGTCGACAGTTAGCTCAGAATGGATGGTAAGGAGCTCGGAACTGTTTGAACTCTCAGGAACTTTGGAAACAACTTCTGTATTGCAATACAGACGCGAGTAGTAATGATAAAAGTGAGCGATATGGGAGATAGACTTCTGGCTCGATCAGGATACCCATGACTGTTCGATATAACAGTATGTTCTGTTGGAATAGTTTGCAAATTGATTTTCTTGAGTCGAAACTTTCAATTTAAATCTACGACGTAGCTTACGTTACACAGAGCTGGTGCTCATTTCTTATTCTTGAATTGTCAGACTCTTTCGAGTGGTTAAGCGAAGGAATAATATCAAAAATTCGTATCCGAGGCTGTTGCAACTCCTTGCGGGTCGATAACAATTTTTAAACAGTTCGAAAAGAGCGTTGGTACTTCGACAATCAACTCTGAATGGCTGGTCAGTAGCTCGAAACTGTTGGAACTCCGAAGAACTTAGAAAAGAACTTCTGTATTGCAATAAAGACGCGAGGATTCCTGACAGAGTTCTGCAATATCGTCAGAGATCGACTGCTGACCGACTTAAAATAACAGTAGCTTATCGGATATATTCCAGGCGAGGAACAGACATAGTCTTGAATGAACAGCGTCATTTTCGTAGTCCATGGACGAAAAGTAGACTCTTATACAAGTAAAAGTTGCCCCAACTCATGCTGCACGGTCTATCCGTAGTGGAAAAGTCTCTTACGTTTGAATCCAGAATGTTTTGATCCTCTTCTTTCCGTCGTACCACCGGAGTATCCTCTGCGGCAACAGTTTCCTGGCATGCTTTCTTCGTACCGTATCTTGTTGGGTGATTCCTTCCAGTCCAGATCTCAATCTGCTTTACCTTCGGCTCGTCTGAAAGATATCAATTTCTCATTGTAGAAAATAAACATCATAGAGATGTAACTACAGCTGTTTTCATTCCTATCTTTCGAAATTTCATTTCCAATCGTGGGAAATTACTATAGTGATGAAACATTGCCTACTCTCGAATGATTATCGTCGGTATATTCTTTCCAAGTATTTTGCGAATTGATTTTCTGGCGTTGAAGCTTGGAATCCGAATCTACGACACAGCTCAAGTTGCACAGAGTTGCTATTTCTCTCTCATTCGTCAACAGTAAGACTTTTTCGAGTAGATAGACGAAGGAATAACGTCGAAAATTCGTATTCCAGGCTGTTACAACACTTTGCGGACGAATGAAAAATTTTATACATTTTCAAAAGAGCGTTGGTACGTCGACAGTTAGCTCAGAATGGATGGTAAGGAGCTCGAAACTGTTTGAACTCTCAGGAACTTTGGAAACAACTTCTGTATTGCAACACAGACGCGAGTAGTAATGATAAAAGTGACCGATATCAGAGATGGACTTCTGGCTCGATCAGGATACCAATGACTGTTCGATATAACAGTATATTCTTTTGGAATAGTTTGCAAATTGATTTTCTCGAGTCGAAACTCTAAATTTAAATCTACGACGTAGCTTACGTTACACAGAGCTGGTGCTCATTTCTTTATCTTGAACTGTTAGACTCTTTCGAGTGGTTAGGCGAAGGAATGATAGCAAAAATTTGTGTTCGAGGCTGTTGCGACTCCTTGCGGATCGATAACAATTCTTAAACAGTTCGAAAAGAGCGTTGGTACTTCGACAATCAACTCTGAATGACTGGTAAGTAGCTCGAAACTGATGGAACTCCGAAGAACTCAGAAAAGAACTTCTGTATTGCAATAAAGACGCGAGGATTCCTGACAGAGTTCTGCAATATCGTCAGAGATCGACTGCTGACCGACTTAAAATAACAGTAGCTTATCGGATATATTCCAGTCGAGGAACAGACATAGTCTTGAATGAACAGCGTCATTTTCGTAGTCCATGGACGAAAAGTAGACTTTTCTACAAGTAAAAGTTGCCCCAACTCATGCTGCACCGTCTATCCGTAGTGGAAAAGTCTCTTACGTTTGAATCCTGAATGTTTTGATCCTCTTCTCTCCGTCGTACCACCGGAGTATCCTCTGCGGCAACAGTTTCATGGCATGCTTTCTTCGTACCGTATCTTGTTGGGTGATTCCTTCCAGTCCAGATCTCAATCTGCTTTACCTTCGGCTCGTCTGAAAGATATCAATTTCTCATTGTAGAAAATAAACATCATAGAGATGTAACTACAGCTGTTTTCATTCCTATCTTTCGAAATTTCATTTCCAATCGTGGGAAATTACTATAGTGATGAAACATTGCCTACTCTCGAATAATTATCGTCGGTATATCCTTTCCAAGTATTTTGCGAATTGATTTTCTGGCGTTGAAACTTGGAATTCGAATCTACGACACAGCTCAAGTTGCACAGAGTTGCTATTTCTCTCTCATTCGTCAACAGTAAGACTTTTTCGAGTAGATAGACGAAGGAATAACGTCGAAAATTCGTATTCCAGGCTGTTACAACACTTTGCGGACGAATGAAAAATTTTATACATTCTCAAAAGAGCGTTGGTACGTCGACAGTTAGCTCAGAATGGATGGTAAGGAGCTCGAAACTGTTTGAACTCTCAGGAACTTTGGAAACAACTTCTGTATTGCAACACAGACGCGAGTAGTAATGATAAAAGTGACCGATATCAGAGATGGACTTCTGGCTCGATCAGGATACCAATGACTGTTCGATATAACAGTATATTCTCTTGGAATAGTTTGCAAATTGATTTTCTCGAGTCGAAACTCTAAATTTAAATCTACGACGTAGCTTACGTTACACAGAGCTGGTGCTCATTTCTTATTCTAGAATTGTTAGACTCTTTCGAGTGGTTAAGCGAAGGAATAATATCAAAAATTCATATCCGAGGCTGTTGCAACTCCTTGCGGATCGATAACAATTTTTAAACAGTTTGAAAAGAGCATTGGTACTCCGACAATCAACTCTGAATGGCTGGTAAGGAGCTCGAAACTGTTGGAACTCCGAAGAACATCGAAAAGAACTTCTATATTGCAATAAAGACGCGAGGATTCCTGACAGAATTCTGCAATATCGTCAGAGATCGTCTGCTGACCGACTTAAGATAACAGTAGCTTATTGGATATATTCCATTTGAGGAACAGACATAGTCTTCAATGAACAGCGTCATTTCCGTAGTCCATGTGCGAAAAGTAGACTTTTATACGAGTAAAAGTTGCCCCAACTCATACTTCGTCCATACGTAGTGGAAAAGTCTCTTACGTTTGAATCCAGGATGTTTTGATCCTCTTCTTTCTGTCGTACAACCGGGGTATCCTATGCGCCAACAGTTTCCAGGCATGCTTTCTTCGTACCGTATCTTGTTGGGTGATTCCTTCGAGTCCAGATCTCAATCTGCTTTTCCTTCAGGTTGTCTGAAAGAAATCAATTTCTCATTGTAGAAAATAAAGATAATAGCTATGTGACTAGAGCTGTTCTCATCCCTATCTTTCAAAATTTCATTTCCAAGCGTGGAAAAGTACTATAGTGATAAAACATTGCCTACTCTCGAATAATTATCGTCGGTATATTATTTTCAAGTATTTTGCGAATTGATTCTCTCGCGTTGAAACTTGGAATTCGAATCTACGACGTAGCTTACGTTACACAGAGCCAGTACTTATTCCTTATTCTTGAACTCTTGGACTCTGTCGAGCGGTTAGGCAAACGAATGATATCGAAAATTCGTATTCGAGGCTGTTACGACTCTTTGCAGACCAATGAGAATTTTCATAGGTTTTGAAAAGAGCGTCGAATTGCCATTCATTCCCTTTCACCGCGTCGCTGCATCCACCGCCGCCGATGCAGAGTAGATAACCAAGCCTGGGTCTTTCTGCCGCCTTCTCCTCCTTTCCCAGGATCCTCGACGGATGTTCGTTCTCGCAGCTTCGTCGACAGCTTCCCGTGCGGCTCGGTCCGATGAATTTTTTTAGGCAGGATGGAGCGGAACGCGCATGAAACATAGAGAAAGGGACAAGCGTCAGAAGAATATACGAAAAAAATAATCGGTTACATTATTCATGTTTCTAATATCGTCGTGGACGACCGGAGATCTAGAAAATTAGATCCCGTCGTTATTCTCGAATAAGATTTTCGAAAGACGTCCGATATTCTTTCCCATTTCGCATCTCGATACGTTTCTAACTTCGGAATCGAACAGTTCGTTCGAGATACTCTTTCGATACCGCAAAGATCATTTAGGCGGTAACGCGTATACTAAGCCAGTCGAATCCGAGTGTATAAGCAGGCCTGCGTGTCCCTTTTGGAAGTTCTTTCGTTAGAATCAATCTGAATTTAGAGCTTTGCAACTTTGTGCGATATCTCAAGTCTTGAAGAAGAAAAATGAAGAATAAAAAATAAAAGATAAAAAAAGAAAACACCAACGGGCGTGCGAGAAAGTTTCTTTCCTAACCCCGGCGTACCCGCGCAGAAAAAAAAGCTACTTGTGAGAATGAACCGGGCCGCGGCGACCGGGACGCTACGGAGAACATGGATCGATCCCCGACTCGAGTTGTCAGCCACGGCTGTGTTTTCACCGATCGCACCCGAAGTACAGGGCTTGACAGTCTAGTGTGATGGAACAAAGCGAGGACAGCCGCTGAATCGGACTAACCCGAGACAGCGGCGACCCTCACCGCCGTCCTCTTCTCCGAAGCGCCGTCGATCGATGGAGAAAAGAAAAAAGATTCGCTGCAAATTGTACGCTACAGGCCAGACCGCGAAACCGTGGAACGATGAAAGAACCAAAAAAGAAAGCTGACGAGCTTTCTCTGTGGTATCTCCCAGCGTGCCAACACGCCGCCGCAAGCCTCCGTTAAATCCTTATGACTTATGACTCTTTCTTTTAGTACGAAATCACATAGGCACAAATCGTCCCCTATCTTCCAGAGCCTAGACAACTGGCGATCACTCGGGGTCTACCATGTACGAATAATAACAAATATGTAACGTGTGCAATTCCAAGATATTTCTGGAATTGAAATTATCGAAACGCGAGAGGTAGAATTGACGTTTTATTAAAGAAATTGTTACAATGGATTCGTTCGCACGAATTTGGCGAAACTGAGTGGCGGTAGACCCCGGTGTACATTAACAGAGAGCTTACAGCGGTTCTGTCTCAGGTCGGTCGACCTGAGGCGCAAAATATTGTCAGCGAACCCGAGTCTACTAACGTGCGTTCGGGTACGTTGCGTCGAAACTAATCTATGATAGAGGGAATAACGCCTACCGGACGGCGCGTGTCGTATCACTTTCCCAATAATATATATAGCATTCCTATGTCGTTGAGAAGAAATTGAAAAAAATAAAAAATAAAAGAAATTAAAACCAATCGAGACAAGCTTGCACCTGCTTATACACGCGACACGCGGTTGACGCGCGTGGGACAAAATTCAACGAGTTATCTCCGCGAACGCGAACAAATATTTCGAAAGTTATTTCGAAAGATGAGAAAAATTGAAACCGAAGATCGACTGGACTGGCAACGGTCTTTGCCGATAATTAACTCGGACGGGGCCGGAAAAGGTAAAAAAAAAAACAAAACGAAAATGCCGATATACGAAATTGAAATGATTATCAAACGTCTACGTAATATAATGCGTGGAATTACAATGTGCGGTGAGATTTTCAAAGAGGTTATGTACTCACGCGTCAGTTCCGCACGGCACGTCTGGACTCGCAGCGGCGATGATTCCTAACGTACATCGTTGTAGGCTGAAAAACAATAAGATACAACGTTAATGAGAAAGGAGCCGCCGACTTCTCGATTCAAACGCGTGATAATAAAATGAGACTCGTGAAAAAAAAAAAAAGAAAAACAAACCGTCACTCTGGCTATTCTTTGACTATAAGATCGCGACTTGGCCCGGAAAAACGACGGTTCCACAACTCAAAAATACCGGTCACTGTACACATACCAGAATTCGACTCGTCTTCTGTGATAAAGTAATTGTTTCGTCAACGAAGATTCGTTCAATATATCGGATTATTGGAATGAAATGTTATAGCGTCTTCGACTGGCGGCCATCTTCGAAAGAATGAAAGAGATCAAGATGGCTACGCTACATTGCATCAGTCGAATAAGATATAAATTTTTGTTTTCAGACTACGTTTCAAACACGATTATACGTAGATCAACTATTTTACGATACTGTTGATTGTAATCGAGTATTATATCATAATTTATTCGAAAGATACACAATTGTTGGCTACTTGCGAGTAAAAAAAACAATTCAGGTCAAACTGCCGGAACGGTTGAAAGACTTTGACTCGGATCTGTATGTTTGTAAAACGTTTCATCGGAAATAAATAGCATGCTCGAACTTTTGAGAAGAGAAACTATGTTCACTTTTTTTCACTATCTTTACGTCCGTTTTTCAGCTCAAAAACATTGATTTACTGACAATAATTATACTCCCGCATCTTTTCGATCCGATTCACTCGAATGAGCGATCGAAAACAATCTCTGTGAGATATCCCACGGAGTCAAGCAGTACGTTGGTTAATTCGACGCAAAACTACACAAGTTCCCGACTGTCGCAGGCGCTGACAATTATCTAGGTCACCGCTTTTTATCGGTAAGTTGTCGCTGAGCGACGAATGGTAGCGCCATATCGCGGTCGCATTGTCGAACTATTTTCTACCGGTAACGTCATGTGCCAATCATATCATGTGTCGATAACGTCGGTACCGCTCGTAGTCTGCAACCCGCGGGTCATTGCTGTCGTCCATAGCTGGGGATTGCATATCGTGAGGCGTAATTAGCAAACTTAGTTCGGCAATGTGACCGCGAGATGGCGATACCATTCTTCACCCCGTGCGCCAACTTGATGATTTCAAACGTACGAAATCATGCACCTTTGATGATTTTCGACCTATTGGCAAAGAAGGGACAGCAGAAAATGATTCGACGTTTGATTTTTTACAATTTTGTAGGAAAGTAATTGAAGATTGCGCCGATTCACTATAATAATACATGTTTATTGGATAAACAATCTTAACGTATGATTATTCAATGCAATTAACAGTTGTAGATGTATCGTTATACGTGTAATATATTACGTATATCACTGAAAACTGGATATTTGTCATTTTTCAAGTTCGGAAATTACCTAAAACTATTATTATACTTCAAACTAATCGTTGCGACGACATTACGAACAATTACATATTAAAGTATAACTAACAGCGTGTCAAGTACAATGTTTGACGCAAATGATTTTCATATCGATCTCGTTATGTAGAAATGACTATTTGAAAAAAAAAAACTGATTTTTTTATTATTTTTTTCAACAGCTGTCATTTCTACGAAAGGATTGTCAGAAATTTCTGCTCATGCTACATCGCAGCTATTACCTGTTTAAATGAGAAAGAACTTATGTTTCATTCTGGAGACGATGCCTGACAGAGAAAATAAGTACACCATCAGCAATGATTCCAGAAAGGAGCTGTCCTACCCGATGGCTCATATCTCCGTCATTTCATACTTTTTGTTTATTCGTAATTATTTAAAATCATTCAGAAGACTACTGTGTATATGTGTGACATGAAAATTATTTTATATAATTCATAGCTGCGTCAAAATTTTGTTTTTATTTTATACCTATTTTTCCGAGCGCCAAGGTGGTGTAAACCCTTGATCATCTACAAGATGTACATACGGATCAATAATATAGATCGATAATACTCATTTTTACTCATAAGCGCAATAATAACGGTTAAACTAACAATGAAAGAAACAAAAGAGTAAGGAGGAGGCGGCGCACCCTCCCACTTCCTCCCCCTCTCACAAAAGAATAATAATACAGTTTACTAATTACAAACCCAATAATATCGGATGAATCAACAATGCAAGCGATAAAAGAGGAAGGAGGAGGCCACCCCGCCCTCCCACTTCCTCCCCCTTCCTCCCCCTATCGCCGAGATCAACACAGATCTCTAAAATACTTACAAATACTAGCTCACTAATAGCTAATAATAAAGCTAGAGAATTAAACTGCCTTCGCGATCAAAAAAAAACGGCCTTGCCTCCCTGGAGGGGCGCGGAGGGGATGGGGGCTAAAAAAAAACCCCCCACCCCCTCCTATCGCCCCACCAGGGAGGAAAGTCCGCCGTATGTACATACGTATCATACGTAAAATATAATAATCTAATCATCGATTCGGCAAATTTATTCCAACAGCTAATTACATATAAATCACAATGTTATACTACATAGTTACTAAGTCTGATATGTATCTATAATGTGACCTCATGCCTATTGAAAATATTACAATGAAATTATATTGTCACTATAAATATGACACTTATGACAGTGCAGAGGGCACAAAATTATATAAACTATATACTATATGGTATTCACATTATAGATACGCATCATATACTATATCGTATATACTATATAGTATACCATATACTATATAGTATATACCATATACTCTAATTAAGCTAGTTCGCTGAAGCAGCCGGCGACATTCCCACGCTGTCCTTGTGGTGCGGCATCTTGAAGAAAATGTGGGGTCCTTCCTCTGGAAGAATCTTCGGAGATTCTCCGGTCGTTCGACACTGCGTGTAAACGAATCCATTCCCCGGCTGGCCCAATACCATCCTGTGAACATATTTCATATTTTTATTACAAAGCTAGTTCACAGAGGAACAAAGACCGAAAAGTTACAATTAATATAATATCGTGTCGATCATGAGTGATAATAATTGTAGTATAAATGTATTCGGGGCTCATACTCCGTTGAAGCGGTTTGATAGAACCACTGTTGTTCAAGCAGCACGTTTTTCAACCTTTTTTTTCATTCCCTTGTTCCTGATTTCATTTCGACTTCATTCTTGCGTTGGTTGATGTTCATGTTATTTGGTTTCACTTCATTTCATTGCATGGCGTGTCATTTCATATCGCGTTGCTTGCAGTCTTAGCACGGCGTTATCGAAACTACGTGCAGTTGATTTTTTTTTTTTTTTATGCTGACATCCGAGCGGATTCGATATTATTACTAATAAACCGATACTCGATGAAATCTCAAGTTTTAATGACATACATCTCATTGATCTTCCAATATCAATTTATTCGCATTCTTCATTTTTTTCTGGATCTCTGGATCCAAGTCTCGACTACGTATGCAGAGTTCATGAATTGATAAATCGTTCGTGAATTAAAATGGGGGAAAGGTATGTTACCTGATATTAATAAGGTGGAGGAGCATCTTATCCCCGCACGTTCACCGGTGAAAAAATATGTGATGTAGCGATGGCATGTCTTGCAGATCGTAGTACATCGCGAAAAATGTCAGACTTTCTTCCCGAAATTCGTATGTGCCTACAAACGAATCAGGAGTCCAATCATATCGACACGACGATCGAATAGGAGCAGTTCAAAGTTAGACGAGATGAATGACTGGTCAGCACTGTTTGAACCAGAGGTGTGAATGACTGCTCGTTGTTTATCTGTGGAAATTATGATCTATAAGGCCTAATGACGAGTATCCCTAAAAAAAAAAAAAAAAACTATCTCATACCTCGAACGTGAGCGTCCTAGAACAGCCGGTACGAAGAGTCCGCAGTTGTAGTCAAAGCAGCAACAGCAGCTGTCACTGGAGCACGTGGTCCATCGTTCAAGATACATAATTTTTACATCAGTGTACTACAAAAAATACCACACAAACATTCAACACGATTGGGTTTTCGGTTGAAACACGGCATAAATCGAGTGCAGTTACGGCTTGGTATAGCGAATGTATGAAAAGGTGAGCACAAATTCGTTGAGCTATACATCGGGAGTCTTGCGACCGCGATACGTCCGCGCAACGCCAGGTCCGAGAGCAGACTGACGTTGTTCGTAGTGCTGGCAATCAGGTAGACACGGGGGGGGGGAATTAGGCTTGCTGAGATCCGTAAACAACACGAGCTAGCCATTGACCACGCGTGACGTGTGACTCAATACAGAAAAAAAAAAAAGAAAATAGGCAAAAAGCAATAACATATCGTTATACGCGCGAACACACGAGTTATTGAATGTTTAGTCAATTTCGAGAAACCAAATAAATTACAGAAGCTGAAAAAATATTGTTAAATTTCATTATTCTAATTATACACTCGATTGGACTATATGCGCTGGTTTAGTTACCATTTTATGTAAATAATCAGAGGTTATTTTCGTCTTCAATGACCTCTAGTATCTATAAATCAAGAGTTTTTGAACAAACATTGAAATCTGTTTCAATCCACGCTTCCCCAAGTAGCACTGTCTATGCTATCACGTCATGTAATACCCTGGTCGACAGAGCCTTGCGGCAGAAGTATCTATGTTGTTTGAATATTCATTCACGAAAAGCTACGTGGTGTTGGAAATGACCAATGAGCTGTCTGTCAAACAATAATGCTGTAAAAAATAGAAGGAAGGAATAAAGAAATTTCGAAGTACAATTTAAAGTAATCATTAATATACTGAGATGATAATTATTTCAAGTTTCAATGAAACTTTACATATGTTGTAAGAAATATCAATTTGCACATTGTTATTCGCGGTAAAAATAATAGAAAATATGGTTGGGGACATAACAATTTCTCCAATTACAATCGTAGTCTGCTGGTAGGAATACGCAACGTGTAAAACTTGAAGAAAAGATAAATTTCATTTGGCGGACGCTCTCACGAATAACACATGTTAACTCATTGGCGACGCAAAGGTCACTGAACTTCACAGCATCAGCCGATTCTCTGCAATCGAGTGGAGTGGAGTGGAGTTGATTCTGAACAATTGTCAGGGTGGGATGCAATAATTCTACGATAACTGCGTGAAATACAAAATACCCGCTTTATTGACTGAATAGTTGGTTGTTTAGTCAAATGCGCTGATTAGCATGACCCGTGTATAAGTAATTATGCGACTATTTAACGAGCAACATTTCAGGTCATTCGCAAAGGCAAGTGTCTGGCTTGTATCAGCGCATTTGTTCAGGGGGCACCACGAGAAGGCAACCAACACCACCCCCCGCCTGAAAAGTGAACATATCAATTCGTAACAATATTAAATTGATGAAAACTGCAGATTCTCCAGAACTTGACGAACTTGTAGAGCCTGTAAAAACTTTCGGAGCTATAGAATAACATAGGGAATATTATTCAAATTTCGATAGATGAATAGTTTTAGTGATAGACGATAAATGAGTCAATTAGAAAGTCACACAAACAAGTACAATAAAAATAAATATCCCTATTGGTTAGGTATATGACGCGCGAGATTCGACCGATTCTATACATATACCCGAACCGCAGCTAAACGGCGCGGTGACAGTATATTTTCATAATTTATTTCTTCTCGCGATAACCGGGGGGGATCAAAGTATTTGTCTTAGAATGTGGGTCCAACTCCAAAGAGCTTTCATTCGGGTCCAGCTTCGATTAAATCGGTGCACGGAGAGTTGAGGTATGATTATTTCCAGTTTCCGAGTACTCATTTCGTCTGAAAAAATTTTCGTCGACTTCTGTTCACCTCCGCCTTTTTTTTTTTTTTTTTCGACTTATCGCGTAATCTCATGTAAGTAACCATCTTCACATCCTTCAGCCAGATCTGACAGTTCACTAAAGCTATACGGATAAAAATGAGGAAAGAGTGGCCACCACTAGACAGCTGCAGTGACATCAGTTGCAAGATGTCGGTCTTGTCGACGATGTTAACGTAACATAGGGAGCTTTCCATCTACAGCCAAAAATCAACACGCTCAGACACACAGCTAAACGATTGGTCTTTTCCGTTTGCCCCAGCCAATCATATTATTGCTGTGTGTCTGACTGCGTCGATTCTTGGCTGTAGATGAAAAGCTCCCATAGAGAATCGATTGCCCAAGGCCACGGAAGCCCGAGGCAGAGCTGTCAGTTCTGTTCGAAAGACTCGGTAGAGTCTCGCGCCAAAAACAATAAATAAACAATTTCATAGCAATTATGATATTCAGGTATACGGCGCGCGAGACTCGAAAAATTCGTAGGAGCATGTCGCTCTCAAATTTATTTATGTTGTACGTTCTTCATGGACTAACTTTACGGGTCTAACCACATGCGCTCAGCTAAAGAGACAGCCGCTGAGAATGAGAAAAATCATTATCCACAAAAATAACTACAAAACTTTGTAAATAATGTTCGTTGTAAATATTGTTCAAATTAGCAACAATGTCCCGTAGAGAAGCAATAAATATAAACTATTCAACCAATGAGCACGCGCCTTGGAGCTTGTCTAATTTATTTGTCACATTGATTATAGTGATCCAATTGTGTTGTTAAACCCGCCTTGCGTCGTAGACAATTTAGGAAGACTGGCTTTGGTATTTTCATTTCAACTGTCGGACCGTCATAATAACTTCGGATATCGAATGTGTAGAACACAAAAAAACATGATTGAAAAAATGTTGAATTAAAAATCATTAGGTAGTCAGCAAAATTTTACAAAAAGTAAGTTCCCAGACAGCACAAAATTACAAGTGGTCTTAAAGACGTTATACGGACGTCAAATGCGTCACGTTCTGAGGTCTTGAGGACGTCTCAAGTCTTAAAGACGTATCAATTGTTAAAGACGTCAAAAAGTGACGCATTTGACGTCTTTAAGAGCACTTGTAATTTTGTGCCGTCTGGGTTACTTAAATATACATCGAATCAAATGACCCGCCAAGTACCACTTTCTAAATTTGTTTCTTCACAAATTTTCTTACTGTCAATTATATTATTTTTATTGTTACTAGTAACAAGATCTATGAGTAAATATGATTGATATCTCCGAGAGCCCCTACGACGGAGATTGGCGTAAAGAGCGGAATTGGTATTTATATTTAATTATCCGTCCACAAAAATTAACGGCTTACAGGGAAATATGAGCATACGTGTATAATGAAAAATTGTACAAAAAGTAGTGAAACCAACCGCAAGAGCACCGTCGGTGAAAAAATCTTTCGCCAAGTGCAATAATGTTGAAAATGCTTACTGAAAAAAAGAATTGAAATCAGATACAGTTGCCAAGTACATGTCTTTTCTATACCAAAAGTTTATAACAGAAGAAAAGAAAATTAAATAGCCTTGTGTTCGTTCACTCGCAATAGAAGAAAAAAAAAAAAGAAAATGAAACGAAAAAAAATTAATTTTTTCAGTGGGCATTTTCAACATTATTGCACTTGGCGAAAGGTTTGTGCACCACCTTTGGTTTGGCTTTTGTGGTTTATTAATTACACGAGAGAGAGAGAGAGAACAAATAATAGAAAGGCACAGAAACAATAAAATTAGTAGATCTCGTGGAACCTATAAAACCTGTGAAACCTCTAAGAGCTGTAAAATGTAAACGAGTATTATTTAAATTTCAATAAATAAATAGTTTCCATGAGATAGAATAAATGAATGAATTAGAAAGTAACACGAAGGATCATTTTTCATAGCAATACACATAAGAAACATACAGCACAATAATTTTCAAAGCATCACGTGAATAATTTTCAGAATAATTATGATTAATTAAAAAATGAAACAGTTGAGTGATAATATTAATGACACGAGAGAGAAGAAAGAATAGAAAAGCATGGAAATGATGAAAATTCGTAGATCTAGTGGAACCTATATGAGACCTGTAAAACGTTAAAGGTATAATTAAATCGTATGCGTGTGATTTTAACATACAGTAATAAATGAAGTACATAAATATTAATGCATGAAATATTGAGGACATAACAGAGGCGAAGTATGGATGAAATATGTGAATCTCGTAGAATTTGTAGACTCCGAAAAATCCGAGGGACCCCAAAGACAGGAAGGACACGAAAGACTGGAATGGAATAGAATAGTTAATTAATATTCCCGTTATGTCGAGAAACAAAGAAGTACAACACATTATGAGAGTACAAAATAGAATTACGGGCATACAATGCACTTACGTCTAGCTAAACTAATTTAAATTAAGTTGAGATAAACCAGCGCGTTGCCGCAGAAAGGGGAGAGAGAGAGAAGTCGAAGGAAGAGAGCAAGAGAGACGCGAAACACTTCGAAAGACGCAGAAGACGTAAAAGGAACGTGGGACTCGAGGAACCTGACGGCCCCAAAAGGCCCAAAAGGCCCAAAAGGCCCAAAAGCCCCGAATGACCCAACAGACGTGAAAGACACGAGGGATTCGAGGAACCTTATGGCCCCAAAGAATCCGAAACACGCTAGAGACCCCGAAAAACCCGTTACGTCAACGTGTTACTCGGCGGGCCAATATTACAATTACTCGAGGATCACCGACATGGTTGTTCTCTCGTACTTGTCTACGAAGGCCCGCCGAGTACCGCTACCTGCAAATTTATTTTTTTCGTTTCATTTCCTTTTTTTTCTCGCGAGTGAACGAACGCAAGGCTATTTAATTTTCTTTTTTTCTGTTATAAACTTTTGGTATACGAAGGACATGTACTTGGCAACTGTATCTGATTTCAATTCTTTTTTTCAGTAAGCATTCTCAACATTATTGCACTTGGCGAAAGATTTTTGCACCAACGGTGCTTTTGTGGTTGATCTCACTACTTTTTGTACAACTTTGTATTATACACGTATGCTTCTATTTCCCTGTGAGCCGTTAATTTTTGTGGACAGATAATTAAATATAAATATCAATTCCGCTCTTTACGCCAATCTCCGTCGTAGGGGCTCTCGGAGATATCAATCATATTTACTCATAGATCTTGTTACTAGTAACAATAAAAATAATGTAATTGACAGTAGGAAAATTTGTGAAAAAAAAAAAAAAAAAAATCAAGGAAGTGGTACTTGGCGGGTCGTTTGATTCGATGTATATTCAAGTAACCCTGACAGCACAAAATTACAAGTGGTCTTCAAGACGTCATATGGACGTCAAATGCGTCACTTTTTGACGTCTCAAAGACCTCTTTAGGACTTGAGACGTCCTCAAGACGTCAAAAAGTGACGCATTTGACGACCGTATGACGTCTTTAAGACCACTTGTAATTTTTTGCTATCTGGGAAACTACTGTTTGTAAAATTTTGCTGACTACCTAATAATTTTCAATTTAACATTTTTTTAATCATGTTTTTTTGTGTTCTACACATTGGCTATCTGCAGTTATTATGACGGTCTGAAAGTTGAAATGAAAATACAAAAGCCAGTCTTCCTAAATTGTCCATGACGCAAGGCGGGTTTAACAACACAATTAGATCACGATCGATGTGACAAATAATTTAGACAAGCTCCAAGGCGCGTGCTCATTGGTTAAGGCCCATCCCCAGTCGCCCACCTCCTTTTTGTCGAAATCTGTCACATTTCTATTATTATCGAATTGGACGTTGGCCTTTTTTGCGTTTTCGACGCCTAGGGGCTCGGCTAATATTCGAAAGGTGACACATTTCGACAAAAAATGTGGTGGGCGACTAGGGATGGGCCTTAAATAGGTTATATGTATTGTTTTTCTATCGGACATTGGTGCTAATGTGAACAATATTTAAAGTGAACATTATTTATCAAGTTTTGTGGTTATTTTCGTGGTTAGCGATATTTCTCATTCCCACTGTCTCTTTAGCTGAGCGCATGTGGTTAGACCCGTATAGTTAGTCCATGAAGAACGTATACGACATAAACAAATTTGAGAGCGACATGCTCCTACTAATTTTTCGAATTTTTCGAGTCTCGCGCGCCGTATACCTGAATAATATAATTTATGTATATTTTTGTTTTTTTTTTTAGTTTTTGGGGCGAGACTCTACCGAGTCGCTTGAACAGAACTGACAGCTCTGTCTCGGGCTTCCGTGGCCTTGCGGGCAATCGATTCTCTATCTTACGTTAACATCCTCGACAAGACCGACATCTTGCAACTGATATCACTGCCGTGTAGTGGTAGTCACTCTTTCCTCACTTTTATCTGCATAGCTTTAGTGAGCTGTCAGATCTGGCTGAAGGAGGTGAAGACGACAAGATATTTCGCAGACGAAACGAGTACTCGGAAGCTTGAAATAATCATACCTCTGATATAATATGATCATACTGATTTATATCGAAGTTGGACTCAAAGGAAAACTCTTTGGACCCACATTCTAGGATAAATACTTCAATCCCCTGGATATCGCGAGAAGAAAGAAATTATGAAAATACTGTCTCCCCACCCCGCCATTTAGCTGCCGTAGACGATAAATGCATAAATTAGAAAGTAATAGTACAAACGATCATGTTTCACAGCAATACATAAGAAATATACGGCACAATGATTTTCAAAGCATTACGTGAATAATTTTCAGAATAACTATGATTAATTAAAAAAATGAAACAGTTAGTAATAAATAATAATATTAATGACACGAAAGAGAAGAAAGAATAGAAAAGCATGGAAACAATAAAATTCGTAGATCTCGTGGAACCTATATGAGACCTGTAAAACGTTAAAGGTATAAATCAATTATGTGTGTTTAATTTTAACATACAGTAATAAATGAAGTACGTGAATAATAATGCATGGAATATTGAGGACATAAAAAGGGCAAAGTATGAATGAAATATGTGAATCGTGTAGAATCGGGAGACCCCGAAAGGTCCAAGGGACCCCAAAGACAGGAGGGACACGAAAGACTAGAATAGAATAGTTAATTAATATTCCCGTTATGTCGGGAAACGAAAGAGTACAACACATTATGAAAGTACAAAATAGTTACATGCATACAGTGCACTTACGTCTAGCTAAACTAATTGAAATTAAGTTGAGATAAACCAGCACCTTGCCGCAGAAAGAGGAGAGAGAGAGAAGTCGAAGGAAGAGAGCAAGAGAGACGCGAAAGACGCAAAAGACTCTAAAAGACGCAAAGGACGCAAAAGACGTGAAAGACACGCGGGATTCAAGGAACCGGACGGCACCAAAGAATCCGAAATACGCGAGAGACCCTCGAAAAACCCAACAGACGTGAAAGACACGAGGGATCCGAGGAACCGGACGGCACCAAAGACCCCGAAACACGCGAGAGACCCCCGAAACTCGCGAAGGACCCTGAAACACGAGAACGACCCCGAAACGACACGCGAAGGACCCCGAAAGACACGGAGACAAAAGAGCGGAAAGATTGGAAAGACCAGTGAAACATAAGAGGTATAATTAAATCATGCGTGTTAGATTTTAACATGCAGTAATAAATGAAGTACAGAGTAGAGTGGGGTGCAATGATTCTACGATAACTGTGTGAAATACGAAATACTGGCCTTATTAACTGAAAAGTTGGTTGTTTGGTCAAATGCGCTGACTAGCATGACCCATGTATACGAAATTCTACGACTATTCAATATGCAACATTTCTTGGTATTATTATTATCTGTTGAACCATGAAATCAGCGCATTTGTTCAGGGGGCACCACGAGAAGGCAACCAACACCACCCCCCGCCTGAAAAGTAAACATCTTAATTCGAAACAGTATTAAATTGATGAAACCCGCAGATTTTGTAGATCTTGAAGAACTCGTAGAGCCTGTAAAACCTGTCGGAGCTATAGAATATAACGAATATTATTCAAATTTCATACATAGTTTTAGTGAGAGACGATAAATGGATCAATTATAAAGTAACACAAACAATCAGTTCTCACAGCAATACATAAGAAATATACAGCAAAATAATTTTTAATCAGCACGGGAATAATATTCAGAATAATAATGAATAATTAAAAAAAGAAACAGTTATTAATAGCATTAATGACACGAGAGAGAAAAAAGAATAGAAAAGCACGGAAACAATAAAATTCGTAGATCTCGTGGAACCTATATGAGACCTGTAGAACGTAAAAGGTATAAATCAATTATGTGTGTTTAATTTTAACATACAGTAATAAATGAAGTACGTAAATATCAATGCATGGAATATTGAGGACATAAAAAGGGCAAAGTATGAATGAAATATGTGAATCGTGCAGAATCGGGAGACCCCGAAAAGACCAAGGGACCCCAAAGACAGGAAGGACACGAAAGACTAGAATAGAATAGTTAATTAATATTCCCGTTATGTCGGGAAACGAAAAAGTAAAACACATTATGAAAGTACAAAATAGTTACATGCATACAGTGCACTTACGTCTAGCTAAACTAATTGAAATTAAGTTGAGATAAACCAGCACCTTGCCGCAGAAAGAGGAGAGAGAGAGAGAGAGCGAAGTCGAAGGAAGAGAGCAAGAGAGACGCGAAAGACGCAAAAGACTCTAAAAGACGCAAAAGACGCAAAAGACGTGAAAGACACGCGGGATTCAAGGAACCGGACGGCACCAAAGAATCCGAAATACGCGAGAGACCCTCGAAAAACCCAACAGACGTGAGAGACACGAGGGATTCGAGGAACCTAATGGCACCAAAGAATCCGAAACACGCGAGAGACCCTCGAAAACCCAACAGACGTGAAAGACACGAGGGATCCGAGGAACCGGACGGCACCAAAGAATCCGAAATACGCGAGAGACCCTCGAAAAACCCAACAGACGTGAAAGACACGAGGGATCCGAGGAACCGGACGGCACCAAAGACCCCGAAACACGCGAGAGACCCCCGAAACTCGCGAAGGACCCTGAAACACGAGAACGACCCCGAAACGACACGCGAAGGACCCCGAAAGACACGGAGACAAAAGAGCGGAAAGATTGGAAAGACCAGTGAAACATAAGAGGTATAATTAAATCATGCGTGTTAGATTTTAACATGCAGTAATAAATGAAGTACAGAGTAGAGTGGGGTGCAATGATTCTACGATAACTGTGTGAAATACGAAATACTGGCCTTATTAACTAAAAAGTTGGTTGTTTGGTCAAATGCGCTGACTAGCATGACCCATGTATACGAAATTCTACGACTATTCAATATGCAACATTTCTTGGTATTATTATTGTCTGTTAAACCATGAAATCAGCGCATTTGTTCAGGGGGCACCACGAGAAGGCAACCAACACCACCCCCCGCCTGAAAAGTAAACATCTTAATTCGAAACAGTATTAAATTGATGAAACCCGCAGATTTTGTAGATCTTGAAGAACTCGTAGAGCCTGTAAAACCTGTCGGAGCTATAGAATATAACGAATATTATTCAGATTTCAATAGATGAATAGTTTTAATCAGAGACGATAAATGAATTGATTAGAAAGTAACACAAACGATCATTTTTCACAGCAATAATACATAAAAAATATACAGCAAAATAATGTTTGAGCATCATGTGAATAATTTTCAGAATAACTATGATTACTTAAAAAATGAAACAGTTAGTAATAAATAATAATATTAATGACACGAGAGAGAAGAAAGAATAGAAAAGCATGGAAACAATAAAATTCGTAGATCTCGTGGAACCTATAAAACCTGTAAAATGTAACGAGTATTATTTAAATTTCAATAAATGAATAGTTTTAATGAGAGATGATAAACTAATCAATTAGAAAGAACCACAAACGATCATTTTTCACAGCAATACATAAGAGAGATACAGCAAAATAATTTTCACAATAGTTATGATTAATTAAAAAAAGAAACAATAAAGACTAAGTCAGCTTACTCAGAGCAAAGAAACAAAGAATATTAATGTAACTTAATAAGGAAAGACACAAGAATGATGGGAAATTAGAAGTAAGAAACAATATAATATATGAAGTTTAATAGGATATAAGACTTTCAAAATGGTAACACCATAACGGTATGCAATAAAGAATTATAATAATATAATTAAAAAAGAAACAGTAACAATATTAATTACACGAGCGGGAAGCAGGAACAGAAAAGCACAGAAACAATAGAATTAGTAGATCTCGTGAAACCTATGAAACCTGTGAAACCTGTGAAACCTGTAAAACTTGTAAAACCTGTAAAACCTGTAAAACCTGTAAAACCTGTAAAACCTGTAAAACCTGTAAGAGCTGTAAAATGTAACGAGTGTTATTTAAATTTCAATAAATGAATAGTTTTAATGAGACGATAAATGAATTAATCAGAAAGTAACACAAACGATCATTTTTCACAGCAATACATAAGAAATATACAGCAAAATAATTTTCAAAGCAATATTTTTGTTAGTTAATATTCTACAGAACAGTTATGATTAATTAGAAAAACACAACAGTTAGTAATAATAATAATGACACGAGAGAGAAGAAAGGATAGAAATACATGGAAAAAAATTTAATTCGTAAATCCCGTGAAACCTATAAGACTTGTAAGACTTATAAGAGCTGTCAAATATACAAGGGAATAGATTATATATATATTAGGAAATTTGATACTCATCATCAGTCACCACTCTGTCGAATCTTTCCTAGCAGGACTGCTCCAGTGAGATGATTGAACGTCCCGCTAATTATTTACACTCACGAGTGATAAACTTGGATATAAGTCTCGGAATGAGCCTATCTGAATTGAGCTGAGAAATCGAAGATTGTACTATGTTACCGCCACGCTACGCGACAAAGAGAAGAGAATATCAAGAAAAGAAAGCCCGTTACAAAAAATCATGGGACTCACCGACGCTGCCGAGTAGGGTTAGGGCAATTGCACCCGGATGTGTGTGCTTGGCTCTCGGCATACCAGAACAGGTTTGGATCGGCTTAAGTTCCACTTCCATCAGTTTCAATGTGAAGGCGCTTGACTGAAAAATGGAAAGAAAGATATTGAAATGCCGATAAATTTGAATTCCAATGCAGTAATAGACTGATCAAGTTTGGGAATCCTCTCGAGGTATTTTCAATTCTCCAATATAGTAGAAAATCCAGATTCGTTAACATGACGTGTTTCAATACATAGGGTTTACAGGGGCAAGGGGGTATTAGGGTAAGGAGATTATTAATAAAAAATATATCGCGATCTTACCTGGTCGCTACTTCTCGGCATAATCCCCTCATAATCAGTCCTGTCCATGGCTGCTTTATGACAATCTAATAGAAACATAAAAGAGAAGCAGAAGATTTATTTTACGAACGCATTCATATAGTATTCAAAGATTAGCGATATTTTCACATGAAGAAAAAACATTGAAAATCATAAATGTAGGCACTGATTCGAGTCGGACAATGATTAAATTCTATTAATAAAGCAAAATGCAATTAAAAATGCTGTTTACCATTCATTTCATTTATCGATAAGATTGGATTTGTATATTCTGCCTCCAGAATCTGTCCCCATGCATTTCAGCAGCATCTCTAGAATTTTCAGACTCGGATAATCGTTTCCATTCCTCCTTCACTATTGTCTCTTCTCCTCCAGGATCCTCGACAGATGCAGCTTGTCCCAGCTTCGCCGATAGCTTTCCATGCAACTCGGTCACGAAGAATTTTTTTTTAGGCAGGATAGAGCGAAACGCACATGAAACATAGAGAAACGGACAGGCGTTAGAAGAATGAACGGAACGAATCATCAGTTACATTATTTATAGTTCCAAGATCATCGTGGACGACCAGAGATCCATAAAATTACATCCCAGTGGTATTATTTCGATCGTTATTCTCGAACGAGATTTTCGAAAGACGTCCGATAATCTGTCCCATTTCGCATCTCGATACGTTTCTAACTTCGGAATCGAATAGTTCGATCGAGATACTCTCTCGATACCGCATAGATCATTTCGGCGGTAACGCGTATACTAAGCCAGTCGGATCCGAGTGTATAAGCAGGCCTGCGTGTCCCTTTTGGAAGTTCTTTCGTTAAAATTAATCTGAATTTACAGCTTTGCAACTTTGTGCGATATCTCAAGTCTTGAAGAAGAAAAATGATGAATAAAAAATAAAAGATAAAAAAAAAAGACACCAACGGGCGTGCGAGAGAGTTTCTTTCCTAACCCCGGCGTACCCGCGCAGAAAAAAAAGCTACTTGTGAGAATGAACCGGGCCGCGGCGACCGGGACGCTACGGAGAACATGGATCGATCCCCGACTCGAGTTGTCAGCCACGGCTGTGTTTTCACCGATCGCACCCGAAGTACAGGGCTTGACAGTCTAGTGTGATGGAACAAAGTGAGGACAGCCGCTGAATCGGACTAACCCGAGACAGCGGCGACCCTCACCGCCGTCCTCTTCTCCGAAGCGCCGTCGATCGATGGAGAAAAGAAAAAAGATTCGCTGCAAATTGTACGCTACAGGCCAGACCGCGAAACCGTGGACCGATGAAAGAACCAGACAGAGAAAGCTATAGAGGTTTCTCTGTGATATCTCCCAGCGTGCCAACACGCCGCCGCAAGCCTCCGTTAAATCCTTATGACTTATGACTCTTTCTTTTAGTACGAAATCACATAGGCACAAATCGTCCCCTATCTTCCAGAGCCTAGACAACTGGCGATCACTCGGGGTCTACCATGTACGAATAATAACAAATATGTAACGTGTGCAATTCCAAGACATTTCTGGAATTGAAATTATCGAAACACGAGAGGTAGAATTGACGTTTTATTAAAGAAATTGTTACAATGGATTCGTTCGCACGAATTTGGCGAAACTGAGTGGCGGTAGACCCCGGTGTACATTAACAGAGAGCTTACAGCGGTTCTGTCTCAGGTCGGTCGACCTGAGGCGCAAAATATTGTCAGCGAACCCGAGTCTACTAACGTGCGTTCGGGTACGTTGCGTCGAAACTAATCTATGATAGAGGGAATAACGCCTACCGGACGGCGCGTGTCGTATCACTTTCCCAATAATATGTATATATATAGCATTTCTCTGATGTTGAGAAGAAATTGAAAAAAATAAAAAATAAAAGAAATTAAAACCAATCGAGACGAGCTTGCACCTGCTTATACACGCGACACGCGGTTGACGCGCGTGGGACACAATTCAACGAGTTATCTCCGCGAACGCGAACAAATATTTCGAAAGTTATTTCGAAAGATGCGAAATAATTGGAACCGAAGATCGACTGGACTGGCAACGGTCTCTGCCGATAATTAACTCGGGTGGGGGCGGAAAAGGTAAAAAAAAAAAAACAAAACAAAAATGCCGATATACGAAATTGAAATGATTATCAAACGTCTACGTAATATAATACGTGAAATTACAATGTGCGGTGAGATTTTCAAAGAGGTTATGTACTCACGCGTCAGTTCCGCACGGCACGTCTGGACTCGCAGCGGCGATGATTCCCAACGGACATCGTTGTAGGCTGAAAAACAATAAGATACAACGTTAATGAGAAAGGAGCCGCCGACTTCTCGATTCAAACGCGCGATAGTAAAATGACTCGTGTAAAAAAAAAAAGAAAGAAAAACAATCCGTTACTCTCGCTATTCTTCTGACTATAAGATCGCGCCTTGGCCCGGAAAAAACGACTGTTTCAAATTTCAAAAATACCCGTCACTGTACACATAACAGAATTCGACTCGTCTTCTGTGATAAAGCAATTGTTCCGTCAACGAAGATTCGTTCAATATATCGGAATATTGGAATGAAATGTTATAGCGTCTTCGACTGGCGGCCATCTTTGGCTACGCTACACTGCGTCGGTCGAATACGATATGCTATATTTTTGTTGTCAGACTGCGTTTCAAACACGATTATACGCAGATCAACTATTTTACGATACTGTTGATTGTAATCGAGTATTATATCATAATTTATTCGAAAGATACACAATTGTTGGCTACTTACAAGTAAAAATAACAATTCAGGTCAAACTGCCGGAACGGTTGAAAAACTTTGACTCGGATCTGTATGTTTGTAAAACGTTTCATCGGAAATGAATAGCATGCTCGAACTTTTGAGAAGAGAAACTATGTTCACTTTTTTTCACTATGTTTACGTCAGTTTTTCAGCTCAAAAACATTGATTTACTGGAGATAATTATTCTCCCGCTTTATTTTTTGATCTGATTGAATCATATTTCCAAAGAATTTGATCACGACTCGATATTATTGCACGAAGAATTGAAGAATTTACGGTTACTAACGAGGGACGAACATAGACACCATCCACCACCGACCGGTCGAGACAAGTCGAGAGAAAAATTCGAACCGGCATGCAACTTCACGGCGAACGAAATTAAACCGTCGACTTCACTTGGATAATTATTTATGATCGTTGAATCGCAAGATCACAATTTCTCACCTCGGCAAAGACGCGTCGGTCAAATTATAACACCAAACCTAAACTATGAGACCAGTCGGACGCCAAACAACAACCGTAATCAACTGTAATGGCGTCGAAAGGCGTCGTGTCGTGGCGTCCTAAATTACGCCGAGAATGCCCGCAGGGTGGTGCTGCGCGCAGCGCCGCCAGCGCCTCTTCGGTTGGCTCAAATCACTAAATTAGCCTCGCGCCACGCCGTAAAGTTCTTTTTTGTTCTATTTCCCAGTTATCCGGTAAAACCGATGTACCAACTTAACTCTCCCTATTCCTAGACTTCAAACATGAATTCACCAGGCCTTATTGATTCAAACACTCAGGGATCATTCAACACTAAATATTGCTCTTATCTGAGACTGATTGCAAATGACCCAACCGTTTTTAAAACCCAGTCCGTGAATTTTTGCGGTACGTTCGGGAATTAACTACAGAATAAATTAGGTGTAACTAATAATATCACCGATAATAATAATATTATATAATAATATAACCGACTCGAAAGAGATTCTGTAGTTTTTTCTCTTCCGTTACGAACCTATTTATTACCGCTTCTAATTCAACACCTACCTTGATGCGGCTCTGAGAGACCTACGATACGAATCGCGTTCTGAATCTAATCGATGAAATATACTGCTGAAATTTTTTTTTTTCTCAAAATTGACGAATCTATCTTTTTCGATTTCTTAGGGGACGATCAATTCTCAATACTTGAGAAATTATACAATCATGTGCAATGCTTCAAGATTTTCAGATAATTTTCAACAATAGAAATTAGGATGAATTATATGATCGTTTCAAAAATGCTGAATAGTATCATAAAAAAATGCTGAATAGTATCATAAAAAAATGCTGAAAAGTATCATAGACAACTTTTGAATTTGAAGTGATTTGACTAGATTTTGCTCGCTATGAACGAGCTTTGAAAATTCTTAATTATTCATTGTGACGGTAGAATATTGAAATAGAATATTTCAAACTCACATAATACGTCGAACGTACTTTTCTTGATGTCAGCATTCCCGAATTGTGAATCTCCTCGTTAGCGGAACGTCGTAACGTACAGATTGTTGACCAACTTGACGCTGGCCATCCGAAATAAATGAATCGCCTCCGTGCTATCTGCTAGCCGTAGCGAAAGATAACTTCGGAGGAAGTTGAAGCATCTCCTCGAGTGCTTTTTCGCATCCGCTAACACCGGTGACGGAGAAAACGGATAATTATCCACACAGAGTCATAGGTAATTCACTCGAATGAACGATCGAAAACAATCTCAGTAAGATATTCCACGGAGTCAAGGAGTACGTTGGTTAATTCGACACAAAACTACACAAGTTCCCGACTGTCGCAGGCGCTGACAATTATCTAGGTCACCGCTTTTTATCGGTAAGTTGTCGCTGAGCGACGAATGGTAGCGCCATATCGCGGTCGCATTGTCGAACTATTTTCTACCGGTAACGTCATGTACCAATCATATCATGTGTCGATAACGTCGGTACCGCTCGTAGTCTGCAACCCGCGGGTCATTGCTGTCGTCCATAGCTGGGGATTGCATATCGTGAGGCGTAATTAGCAAACTTAGTTCGGCAATGTGACCGCGAGATGGCGATACCATTCTTCACCCCGTGCGCCAACTTTATGATTTCAAACGTACGAAATCATGCACCTTTGATGATTTTCGACCTATTGGCAAAGAAGGGACAGCAGAAAATGATTCGACGTTTGATTTTTTACAATTTTGTAGGAAAGTAATTGAAGATTGCGCCGATTCACTATAATAATACATGTTTATTGGATAAACAATCTTAACGTATGATTATTCAATGCAATTAACAGTTGTAGATGTATCGTTATACGTGTAATATATTACGTATATCACTGAAAACTGGATATTTGTCATTTTTCAAGTTCGGAAATTACCTAAAACTATCATTATACTTCAAACTAATCGTTGCGACGACAATACACACAATTACTTATGAGAGTATAACTAACAGCGTGTCAAGTACAATGTTTGACGCGAATAATTTTCATATCGATCTCGTTATGTAGAAATGACTATTTGAAAAAAAAAAACTGATTTTTTTATTATTTTTTTCAACAGCTGTCATTTCTACGAAAGGATTGTCAGAAATTTCTGCTCATGCTACATCGCAGCTATTACCTGTTTAAATGAGAATAAACTTATGTTTTATTCTGGAGACGATGCCTGACAGAGAAAATAAGTACACCATCAGCAATGATTCTAGAAAGAAGGTCCTACCCGATGGCTCATATCTCCGTCATTTTATACTTTTTTTTAATCGTTATTATTTAAAATCATTCAGAAGACTACTATGTGTATGTGTGACATGAAAATTATTTTATATAATTCATAGCTGCGTCAAATTTTTTTTCCATTCTTAGACCTATTTTTCCGAGCGCCAAGGTGGTGTAAACCCTTGATCATCTACAAGATGTACATACGGATCAATAATATAGATCGATAATACTCATTTTTACTCATAAGCGCAATAATAACGGTTAAACTAACAATGAAAGAAATAAAAGAGTAAGGAGGAGGCGGCGCACCCTCCCACTTCCTCCCCCTCTCACAAAAGAATAATAATACAGTTTACTAATTACAAACCCAATAATATCGGATGAATCAACAATGCAAGCGATAAAAGAGGAAGGAGGATGCCACCCGCCCTCCCACTTCCTCCCCCTTCCTCCCCCTATCGCCGAGATCAACACAGATCTCTAAAATACTTACAAATACTAGCTCACTAATAGCTAATAATAAAGCTAGAGAATTAAACTGCCTTCGCGATCAAAAAAAAACGGCCATGCCTCCCTGGAGGGGCGCGGAGGGGATGGGGGCTAAAAAAAAACCCCCCATCCCCTCCTATCGCCAAACCAGGGAGGAAAGTCCGCCGTATGTACATACGTATCATACGTAAAATATAATAATCTAATCATCGATTCGGCAAATTTATTCCAACAGCTAATTACATATAAATCACAATGTTATACTACATAGTTACTAAGTCTGATATGTATCTATAATGTGACCTCATGCCTATTGAAAATATTACAATGAAATTATATTGTCACTATAAATATGACACTTATGACAGTGCAGAGGGCACAAAATTATATAAACTATATACTATATGGTATTCACATTATAGATACGCATCATATACTATATCGTATATACTATATAGTATACCATATACTATATAGTATATACCATATACTCTAATTAAACTAGTTCGCTGAAGCAGCCGGCGACATTCCCACGCTGTCCTTGTGGTGCGGCATCTTGAAGAAAATGTGGGGTCCTTCCTCTGGAAGAATCTTCGGAGATTCTCCGGTCGTTCGACACTGCGTGTAAACGAATCCATTCCCCGGCTGGCCCAATACCATCCTGTGAACATATTTCATATTTTTATTACAAAGCTAGTTCACAGAGGAACAAAGACCGAAAAGTTACAATTAATATAATATCGTGTCGATCATGAGTGATAATAATTGTAGTATAAATGTATTCGGGGCTCATACTCCTTTGAAGCGGTTTGATAGAACCACTGTTGTTCAAGCAGCACGTTTTTCAACCTTTTTTTTTCATTCCCTTGTTCCTGATTTCATTTCGACTTCATTCTTTCGTTGGTTGATGTTCATGTTATTTGGTTTCACTTCATTTCATTGCATGGCGTGTCATTTCATATCGCGTTGCTTGCAGTCTTAGCACGGCGTTATCGAAACTACGTGCAGTTGATTTTTTTTTTTTTTTTTATGCTGACATCCGAGCGGATTCGATATTATTACTAATAAACCGATACTCGATGAAATCTCAAGTTTTAATGTCATACATCTCATTGATCTTCCAATATCAATTTATTCGCATTCTTCATTTTTTTCTGGATCTCTGGATCCAAGTCTCGACTACGTATGCAGAGTTCATAAATTGATAAATCGTTCGTGAATTAAAATGGGGGAAAGGTATGTTACCTGATATTAATAAGGTGGAGGAGCATCTTATCCCCGCACGTTCACCGGTGAAAAAATATGTGATGTAGCGATGGCATGTCTTGCAGATCGTAGTACATCGCGAAAAATGTCAGACTTTCTTCCCGAAGTTCGTATGTGCCTACAAACGAATCAGGAGTCCAATCATATCGACACGACGATCGAATAGGAGCAGTTCAAAGTTAGACGAGATGAATGACTGGTCAGCACTGTTTGAACCAGAGGTGTGAATGACTGCTCGTTGTTTATCTGTGGAAATTATGATCTATAAGGCCTAATGACGAGTATCCCTAAAAAAAAAAAAAAAAAACTATCTCATACCTCGAACGTGAGCGTCCTAGAACAGCCGGTACGAAGAGTCCGCAGTTGTAGTCAAAGCAGCAACAGCAGCTGTCACTGGAGCACGTGGTCCATCGTTCAAGATACATAATTTTTTACATCAGTGTACTACAAAAAATACCACACAAACATTCAACACGATTGGGTTTTCGGTTGAAACACGGCATAAATCGAGTGCAGTTACGGCTTGGTATAGCGAATGTATGAAAAGGTGAGCACAAATTCGTTGAGCTATACATCGGGAGTCTTGCGACCGCGATACGTCCGCGCAACGCCAGGTCCGAGAGCAGACTGACGTTGTTCGTAGTGCTGGCAATCAGGTAGACACGGGGGGGGGGAATTAGGCTTGCTGAGATCCGTAAACAACACGAGCTAGCCATTGACCACGCGTGACGTGTGACTCAATACAGAAAAAAAAAAAAGAAAATAGGCAAAAAGCAATAACATATCGTTATACGCGCGAACACACGAGTTATTGAATGTTTAGTCAATTTCGAGAAACCAAATAAATTACAGAAGCTGAAAAAATATTGTTAAATTTCATTATTCTAATTATACACTCGATTGGACTATATGCGCTGGTTTAGTTACCATTTTATGTAAATAATCAGAGGTTATTTTCGTCTTCAATGACCTCTAGTATCTATAAATCAAGAGTTTTTGAACAAACATTGAAATCTGTTTCAATCCACGCTTCCCCAAGTAGCACTGTCTATGCTATCACGTCATGTAATACCCTGGTCGACAGAGCCTTGCGGCAGAAGTATCTATGTTGTTTGAATATTCATTCACGAAAAGCTACGTGGTGTTGGAAATGACCAATGAGCTGTCTGTCAAACAATAATGCTGTAAAAAATAGAAGGAAGGAATAAAGAAATTTCGAAGTACAATTTAAAGTAATCATTAATATACTGAGATGATAATTATTTCAAGTTTCAATGAAACTTTACATATGTTGTAAGAAATATCAATTTGCACATTGTTATTCGCGGTAAAAATAATAGAAAATATGGTTGGGGACATAACAATTTCTCCAATTACAATCGTAGTCTGCTGGTAGGAATACGCAACGTGTAAAACTTGAAGAAAAGATAAATTTCATTTGGCGGACGCTCTCACGAATAACACATGTTAACTCATTGGCGACGCAAAGGTCACTGAACTTCACAGCATCAGCCGATTCTCTGCAATCGAGTGGAGTGGAGTGGATTCTGAACAATTGTCAGGGTGGGATGCAATAATTCTACGATAACTGCGTGAAATACAAAATACCCGCTTTATTGACTGAATAGTTGGTTGTTTAGTCAAATGCGCTGATTAGCATGACCCGTGTATAGGTAATTATGCGACTATTTAACGAGCAACATTTCAGGTCATTCGCAAAGGCAAGTGTCTGGCTTGTATCAGCGCATTTGTTCAGGGGGCACCACGAGAAGGCAACCAACACCACCCCCCGCCTGAAAAGTGAACATATCAATTCGTAACAATATTAAATTGATGAAAACTGCAGATTCTCCAGAACTTGACGAACTTGTAGAGCCTGTAAAAACTTTCGGAGCTATAGAATAACATAGGGAATATTATTCAAATTTCGATAGATGAATAGTTTTAGTGATAGACGATAAATGAGTCAATTAGAAAGTCACACAAACAAGTACAATAAAAATAAATATCCCTATTGGTTAGGTATATGACGCGCGAGATTCGACCGATTCTATACATATACCCGAACCGCAGCTAAACGGCGCGGTGACAGTATATTTTCATAATTTATTTCTTCTCGCGATAACCGGGGGGGATCAAAGTATTTGTCTTAGAATGTGGGTCCAACTCCAAAGAGCTTTCATTCGGGTCCAGCTTCGATTAAATCGGTGCACGGAGAGTTGAGGTATGATTATTTCCAGTTTCCGAGTACTCATTTCGTCTGAAAAAATTTTCGTCGACTTCTGTTCACCTCCGCCTTTTTTTTTTTTTTTTTCGACTTATCGCGTAATCTCATGTAAGTAACCATCTTCACATCCTTCAGCCAGATCTGACAGTTCACTAAAGCTATACGGATAAAAATGAGGAAAGAGTGGCCACCACTAGACAGCTGCAGTGACATCAGTTGCAAGATGTCGGTCTTGTCGACGATGTTAACGTAACATAGGGAGCTTTCCATCTACAGCCAAAAATCAACACGCTCAGACACACAGCTAAACGATTGGTCTTTTCCGTTTGCCCCAGCCAATCATATTATTGCTGTGTGTCTGACTGCGTCGATTCTTGGCTGTAGATGAAAAGCTCCCATAGAGAATCGATTGCCCAAGGCCACGGAAGCCCGAGGCAGAGCTGTCAGTTCTGTTCGAAAGACTCGGTAGAGTCTCGCGCCAAAAACAATAAATAAACAATTTCATAGCAATTATGATATTCAGGTATACGGCGCGCGAGACTCGAAAAATTCGTAGGAGCATGTCGCTCTCAAATTTATTTATGTTGTACGTTCTTCATGGACTAACTTTACGGGTCTAACCACATGCGCTCAGCTAAAGAGACAGCCGCTGAGAATGAGAAAAATCATTATCCACAAAAATAACTACAAAACTTTGTAAATAATGTTCGTTGTAAATATTGTTCAAATTAGCAACAATGTCCCGTAGAGAAGCAATAAATATAAACTATTCAACCAATGAGCACGCGCCTTGGAGCTTGTCTAATTTATTTGTCACATTGATTATAGTGATCCAATTGTGTTGTTAAACCCGCCTTGCGTCGTAGACAATTTAGGAAGACTGGCTTTGGTATTTTCATTTCAACTGTCGGACCGTCATAATAACTTCGGATATCGAATGTGTAGAACACAAAAAAACATGATTGAAAAAATGTTGAATTAAAAATCATTAGGTAGTCAGCAAAATTTTACAAAAAGTAAGTTCCCAGACAGCACAAAATTACAAGTGGTCTTAAAGACGTTATACGGACGTCAAATGCGTCACGTTCTGAGGTCTTGAGGACGTCTCAAGTCTTAAAGACGTATCAATTGTTAAAGACGTCAAAAAGTGACGCATTTGACGTCTTTAAGAGCACTTGTAATTTTGTGCCGTCTGGGTTACTTAAATATACATCGAATCAAATGACCCGCCAAGTACCACTTTCTAAATTTGTTTCTTCACAAATTTTCTTACTGTCAATTATATTATTTTTATTGTTACTAGTAACAAGATCTATGAGTAAATATGATTGATATCTCCGAGAGCCCCTACGACGGAGATTGGCGTAAAGAGCGGAATTGGTATTTATATTTAATTATCCGTCCACAAAAATTAACGGCTTACAGGGAAATATGAGCATACGTGTATAATGAAAAATTGTACAAAAAGTAGTGAAACCAACCGCAAGAGCACCGTCGGTGAAAAAATCTTTCGCCAAGTGCAATAATGTTGAAAATGCTTACTGAAAAAAAGAATTGAAATCAGATACAGTTGCCAAGTACATGTCTTTTCTATACCAAAAGTTTATAACAGAAGAAAAGAAAATTAAATAGCCTTGTGTTCGTTCACTCGCAATAGAAGAAAAAAAAAAAAGAAAATGAAACGAAAAAAAATTAATTTTTTCAGTGGGCATTTTCAACATTATTGCACTTGGCGAAAGGTTTGTGCACCACCTTTGGTTTGGCTTTTGTGGTTTATTAATTACACGAGAGAGAGAGAGAGAACAAATAATAGAAAGGCACAGAAACAATAAAATTAGTAGATCTCGTGGAACCTATAAAACCTGTGAAACCTCTAAGAGCTGTAAAATGTAAACGAGTATTATTTAAATTTCAATAAATAAATAGTTTCCATGAGATAGAATAAATGAATGAATTAGAAAGTAACACGAAGGATCATTTTTCATAGCAATACACATAAGAAACATACAGCACAATAATTTTCAAAGCATCACGTGAATAATTTTCAGAATAATTATGATTAATTAAAAAATGAAACAGTTGAGTGATAATATTAATGACACGAGAGAGAAGAAAGAATAGAAAAGCATGGAAATGATGAAAATTCGTAGATCTAGTGGAACCTATATGAGACCTGTAAAACGTTAAAGGTATAATTAAATCGTATGCGTGTGATTTTAACATACAGTAATAAATGAAGTACATAAATATTAATGCATGAAATATTGAGGACATAACAGAGGCGAAGTATGGATGAAATATGTGAATCTCGTAGAATTTGTAGACTCCGAAAAATCCGAGGGACCCCAAAGACAGGAAGGACACGAAAGACTGGAATGGAATAGAATAGTTAATTAATATTCCCGTTATGTCGAGAAACAAAGAAGTACAACACATTATGAGAGTACAAAATAGAATTACGGGCATACAATGCACTTACGTCTAGCTAAACTAATTTAAATTAAGTTGAGATAAACCAGCGCGTTGCCGCAGAAAGGGGAGAGAGAGAGAAGTCGAAGGAAGAGAGCAAGAGAGACGCGAAACACTTCGAAAGACGCAGAAGACGTAAAAGGAACGTGGGACTCGAGGAACCTGACGGCCCCAAAAGGCCCAAAAGGCCCAAAAGGCCCAAAAGCCCCGAATGACCCAACAGACGTGAAAGACACGAGGGATTCGAGGAACCTTATGGCCCCAAAGAATCCGAAACACGCTAGAGACCCCGAAAAACCCGTTACGTCAACGTGTTACTCGGCGGGCCAATATTACAATTACTCGAGGATCACCGACATGGTTGTTCTCTCGTACTTGTCTACGAAGGCCCGCCGAGTACCGCTACCTGCAAATTTATTTTTTTCGTTTCATTTCCTTTTTTTTCTCGCGAGTGAACGAACGCAAGGCTATTTAATTTTCTTTTTTTCTGTTATAAACTTTTGGTATACGAAGGACATGTACTTGGCAACTGTATCTGATTTCAATTCTTTTTTTCAGTAAGCATTCTCAACATTATTGCACTTGGCGAAAGATTTTTGCACCAACGGTGCTTTTGTGGTTGATCTCACTACTTTTTGTACAACTTTGTATTATACACGTATGCTTCTATTTCCCTGTGAGCCGTTAATTTTTGTGGACAGATAATTAAATATAAATATCAATTCCGCTCTTTACGCCAATCTCCGTCGTAGGGGCTCTCGGAGATATCAATCATATTTACTCATAGATCTTGTTACTAGTAACAATAAAAATAATGTAATTGACAGTAGGAAAATTTGTGAAAAAAAAAAAAAAAAAAATCAAGGAAGTGGTACTTGGCGGGTCGTTTGATTCGATGTATATTCAAGTAACCCTGACAGCACAAAATTACAAGTGGTCTTCAAGACGTCATATGGACGTCAAATGCGTCACTTTTTGACGTCTCAAAGACCTCTTTAGGACTTGAGACGTCCTCAAGACGTCAAAAAGTGACGCATTTGACGACCGTATGACGTCTTTAAGACCACTTGTAATTTTTTGCTATCTGGGAAACTACTGTTTGTAAAATTTTGCTGACTACCTAATAATTTTCAATTTAACATTTTTTTAATCATGTTTTTTTGTGTTCTACACATTGGCTATCTGCAGTTATTATGACGGTCTGAAAGTTGAAATGAAAATACAAAAGCCAGTCTTCCTAAATTGTCCATGACGCAAGGCGGGTTTAACAACACAATTAGATCACGATCGATGTGACAAATAATTTAGACAAGCTCCAAGGCGCGTGCTCATTGGTTAAGGCCCATCCCCAGTCGCCCACCTCCTTTTTGTCGAAATCTGTCACATTTCTATTATTATCGAATTGGACGTTGGCCTTTTTTGCGTTTTCGACGCCTAGGGGCTCGGCTAATATTCGAAAGGTGACACATTTCGACAAAAAATGTGGTGGGCGACTAGGGATGGGCCTTAAATAGGTTATATGTATTGTTTTTCTATCGGACATTGGTGCTAATGTGAACAATATTTAAAGTGAACATTATTTATCAAGTTTTGTGGTTATTTTCGTGGTTAGCGATATTTCTCATTCCCACTGTCTCTTTAGCTGAGCGCATGTGGTTAGACCCGTATAGTTAGTCCATGAAGAACGTATACGACATAAACAAATTTGAGAGCGACATGCTCCTACTAATTTTTCGAATTTTTCGAGTCTCGCGCGCCGTATACCTGAATAATATAATTTATGTATATTTTTGTTTTTTTTTTTAGTTTTTGGGGCGAGACTCTACCGAGTCGCTTGAACAGAACTGACAGCTCTGTCTCGGGCTTCCGTGGCCTTGCGGGCAATCGATTCTCTATCTTACGTTAACATCCTCGACAAGACCGACATCTTGCAACTGATATCACTGCCGTGTAGTGGTAGTCACTCTTTCCTCACTTTTATCTGCATAGCTTTAGTGAGCTGTCAGATCTGGCTGAAGGAGGTGAAGACGACAAGATATTTCGCAGACGAAACGAGTACTCGGAAGCTTGAAATAATCATACCTCTGATATAATATGATCATACTGATTTATATCGAAGTTGGACTCAAAGGAAAACTCTTTGGACCCACATTCTAGGATAAATACTTCAATCCCCTGGATATCGCGAGAAGAAAGAAATTATGAAAATACTGTCTCCCCACCCCGCCATTTAGCTGCCGTAGACGATAAATGCATAAATTAGAAAGTAATAGTACAAACGATCATGTTTCACAGCAATACATAAGAAATATACGGCACAATGATTTTCAAAGCATTACGTGAATAATTTTCAGAATAACTATGATTAATTAAAAAAATGAAACAGTTAGTAATAAATAATAATATTAATGACACGAAAGAGAAGAAAGAATAGAAAAGCATGGAAACAATAAAATTCGTAGATCTCGTGGAACCTATATGAGACCTGTAAAACGTTAAAGGTATAAATCAATTATGTGTGTTTAATTTTAACATACAGTAATAAATGAAGTACGTGAATAATAATGCATGGAATATTGAGGACATAAAAAGGGCAAAGTATGAATGAAATATGTGAATCGTGTAGAATCGGGAGACCCCGAAAGGTCCAAGGGACCCCAAAGACAGGAGGGACACGAAAGACTAGAATAGAATAGTTAATTAATATTCCCGTTATGTCGGGAAACGAAAGAGTACAACACATTATGAAAGTACAAAATAGTTACATGCATACAGTGCACTTACGTCTAGCTAAACTAATTGAAATTAAGTTGAGATAAACCAGCACCTTGCCGCAGAAAGAGGAGAGAGAGAGAAGTCGAAGGAAGAGAGCAAGAGAGACGCGAAAGACGCAAAAGACTCTAAAAGACGCAAAGGACGCAAAAGACGTGAAAGACACGCGGGATTCAAGGAACCGGACGGCACCAAAGAATCCGAAATACGCGAGAGACCCTCGAAAAACCCAACAGACGTGAAAGACACGAGGGATCCGAGGAACCGGACGGCACCAAAGACCCCGAAACACGCGAGAGACCCCCGAAACTCGCGAAGGACCCTGAAACACGAGAACGACCCCGAAACGACACGCGAAGGACCCCGAAAGACACGGAGACAAAAGAGCGGAAAGATTGGAAAGACCAGTGAAACATAAGAGGTATAATTAAATCATGCGTGTTAGATTTTAACATGCAGTAATAAATGAAGTACAGAGTAGAGTGGGGTGCAATGATTCTACGATAACTGTGTGAAATACGAAATACTGGCCTTATTAACTGAAAAGTTGGTTGTTTGGTCAAATGCGCTGACTAGCATGACCCATGTATACGAAATTCTACGACTATTCAATATGCAACATTTCTTGGTATTATTATTATCTGTTGAACCATGAAATCAGCGCATTTGTTCAGGGGGCACCACGAGAAGGCAACCAACACCACCCCCCGCCTGAAAAGTAAACATCTTAATTCGAAACAGTATTAAATTGATGAAACCCGCAGATTTTGTAGATCTTGAAGAACTCGTAGAGCCTGTAAAACCTGTCGGAGCTATAGAATATAACGAATATTATTCAAATTTCATACATAGTTTTAGTGAGAGACGATAAATGGATCAATTATAAAGTAACACAAACAATCAGTTCTCACAGCAATACATAAGAAATATACAGCAAAATAATTTTTAATCAGCACGGGAATAATATTCAGAATAATAATGAATAATTAAAAAAAGAAACAGTTATTAATAGCATTAATGACACGAGAGAGAAAAAAGAATAGAAAAGCACGGAAACAATAAAATTCGTAGATCTCGTGGAACCTATATGAGACCTGTAGAACGTAAAAGGTATAAATCAATTATGTGTGTTTAATTTTAACATACAGTAATAAATGAAGTACGTAAATATCAATGCATGGAATATTGAGGACATAAAAAGGGCAAAGTATGAATGAAATATGTGAATCGTGCAGAATCGGGAGACCCCGAAAAGACCAAGGGACCCCAAAGACAGGAAGGACACGAAAGACTAGAATAGAATAGTTAATTAATATTCCCGTTATGTCGGGAAACGAAAAAGTAAAACACATTATGAAAGTACAAAATAGTTACATGCATACAGTGCACTTACGTCTAGCTAAACTAATTGAAATTAAGTTGAGATAAACCAGCACCTTGCCGCAGAAAGAGGAGAGAGAGAGAGAGAGCGAAGTCGAAGGAAGAGAGCAAGAGAGACGCGAAAGACGCAAAAGACTCTAAAAGACGCAAAAGACGCAAAAGACGTGAAAGACACGCGGGATTCAAGGAACCGGACGGCACCAAAGAATCCGAAATACGCGAGAGACCCTCGAAAAACCCAACAGACGTGAGAGACACGAGGGATTCGAGGAACCTAATGGCACCAAAGAATCCGAAACACGCGAGAGACCCTCGAAAACCCAACAGACGTGAAAGACACGAGGGATCCGAGGAACCGGACGGCACCAAAGAATCCGAAATACGCGAGAGACCCTCGAAAAACCCAACAGACGTGAAAGACACGAGGGATCCGAGGAACCGGACGGCACCAAAGACCCCGAAACACGCGAGAGACCCCCGAAACTCGCGAAGGACCCTGAAACACGAGAACGACCCCGAAACGACACGCGAAGGACCCCGAAAGACACGGAGACAAAAGAGCGGAAAGATTGGAAAGACCAGTGAAACATAAGAGGTATAATTAAATCATGCGTGTTAGATTTTAACATGCAGTAATAAATGAAGTACAGAGTAGAGTGGGGTGCAATGATTCTACGATAACTGTGTGAAATACGAAATACTGGCCTTATTAACTAAAAAGTTGGTTGTTTGGTCAAATGCGCTGACTAGCATGACCCATGTATACGAAATTCTACGACTATTCAATATGCAACATTTCTTGGTATTATTATTGTCTGTTAAACCATGAAATCAGCGCATTTGTTCAGGGGGCACCACGAGAAGGCAACCAACACCACCCCCCGCCTGAAAAGTAAACATCTTAATTCGAAACAGTATTAAATTGATGAAACCCGCAGATTTTGTAGATCTTGAAGAACTCGTAGAGCCTGTAAAACCTGTCGGAGCTATAGAATATAACGAATATTATTCAGATTTCAATAGATGAATAGTTTTAATCAGAGACGATAAATGAATTGATTAGAAAGTAACACAAACGATCATTTTTCACAGCAATAATACATAAAAAATATACAGCAAAATAATGTTTGAGCATCATGTGAATAATTTTCAGAATAACTATGATTACTTAAAAAATGAAACAGTTAGTAATAAATAATAATATTAATGACACGAGAGAGAAGAAAGAATAGAAAAGCATGGAAACAATAAAATTCGTAGATCTCGTGGAACCTATAAAACCTGTAAAATGTAACGAGTATTATTTAAATTTCAATAAATGAATAGTTTTAATGAGAGATGATAAACTAATCAATTAGAAAGAACCACAAACGATCATTTTTCACAGCAATACATAAGAGAGATACAGCAAAATAATTTTCACAATAGTTATGATTAATTAAAAAAAGAAACAATAAAGACTAAGTCAGCTTACTCAGAGCAAAGAAACAAAGAATATTAATGTAACTTAATAAGGAAAGACACAAGAATGATGGGAAATTAGAAGTAAGAAACAATATAATATATGAAGTTTAATAGGATATAAGACTTTCAAAATGGTAACACCATAACGGTATGCAATAAAGAATTATAATAATATAATTAAAAAAGAAACAGTAACAATATTAATTACACGAGCGGGAAGCAGGAACAGAAAAGCACAGAAACAATAGAATTAGTAGATCTCGTGAAACCTATGAAACCTGTGAAACCTGTGAAACCTGTAAAACTTGTAAAACCTGTAAAACCTGTAAAACCTGTAAAACCTGTAAAACCTGTAAAACCTGTAAGAGCTGTAAAATGTAACGAGTGTTATTTAAATTTCAATAAATGAATAGTTTTAATGAGACGATAAATGAATTAATCAGAAAGTAACACAAACGATCATTTTTCACAGCAATACATAAGAAATATACAGCAAAATAATTTTCAAAGCAATATTTTTGTTAGTTAATATTCTACAGAACAGTTATGATTAATTAGAAAAACACAACAGTTAGTAATAATAATAATGACACGAGAGAGAAGAAAGGATAGAAATACATGGAAAAAAATTTAATTCGTAAATCCCGTGAAACCTATAAGACTTGTAAGACTTATAAGAGCTGTCAAATATACAAGGGAATAGATTATATATATATTAGGAAATTTGATACTCATCATCAGTCACCACTCTGTCGAATCTTTCCTAGCAGGACTGCTCCAGTGAGATGATTGAACGTCCCGCTAATTATTTACACTCACGAGTGATAAACTTGGATATAAGTCTCGGAATGAGCCTATCTGAATTGAGCTGAGAAATCGAAGATTGTACTATGTTACCGCCACGCTACGCGACAAAGAGAAGAGAATATCAAGAAAAGAAAGCCCGTTACAAAAAATCATGGGACTCACCGACGCTGCCGAGTAGGGTTAGGGCAATTGCACCCGGATGTGTGTGCTTGGCTCTCGGCATACCAGAACAGGTTTGGATCGGCTTAAGTTCCACTTCCATCAGTTTCAATGTGAAGGCGCTTGACTGAAAAATGGAAAGAAAGATATTGAAATGCCGATAAATTTGAATTCCAATGCAGTAATAGACTGATCAAGTTTGGGAATCCTCTCGAGGTATTTTCAATTCTCCAATATAGTAGAAAATCCAGATTCGTTAACATGACGTGTTTCAATACATAGGGTTTACAGGGGCAAGGGGGTATTAGGGTAAGGAGATTATTAATAAAAAATATATCGCGATCTTACCTGGTCGCTACTTCTCGGCATAATCCCCTCATAATCAGTCCTGTCCATGGCTGCTTTATGACAATCTAATAGAAACATAAAAGAGAAGCAGAAGATTTATTTTACGAACGCATTCATATAGTATTCAAAGATTAGCGATATTTTCACATGAAGAAAAAACATTGAAAATCATAAATGTAGGCACTGATTCGAGTCGGACAATGATTAAATTCTATTAATAAAGCAAAATGCAATTAAAAATGCTGTTTACCATTCATTTCATTTATCGATAAGATTGGATTTGTATATTCTGCCTCCAGAATCTGTCCCCATGCATTTCAGCAGCATCTCTAGAATTTTCAGACTCGGATAATCGTTTCCATTCCTCCTTCACTATTGTCTCTTCTCCTCCAGGATCCTCGACAGATGCAGCTTGTCCCAGCTTCGCCGATAGCTTTCCATGCAACTCGGTCACGAAGAATTTTTTTTTAGGCAGGATAGAGCGAAACGCACATGAAACATAGAGAAACGGACAGGCGTTAGAAGAATGAACGGAACGAATCATCAGTTACATTATTTATAGTTCCAAGATCATCGTGGACGACCAGAGATCCATAAAATTACATCCCAGTGGTATTATTTCGATCGTTATTCTCGAACGAGATTTTCGAAAGACGTCCGATAATCTGTCCCATTTCGCATCTCGATACGTTTCTAACTTCGGAATCGAATAGTTCGATCGAGATACTCTCTCGATACCGCATAGATCATTTCGGCGGTAACGCGTATACTAAGCCAGTCGGATCCGAGTGTATAAGCAGGCCTGCGTGTCCCTTTTGGAAGTTCTTTCGTTAAAATTAATCTGAATTTACAGCTTTGCAACTTTGTGCGATATCTCAAGTCTTGAAGAAGAAAAATGATGAATAAAAAATAAAAGATAAAAAAAAAAGACACCAACGGGCGTGCGAGAGAGTTTCTTTCCTAACCCCGGCGTACCCGCGCAGAAAAAAAAGCTACTTGTGAGAATGAACCGGGCCGCGGCGACCGGGACGCTATGGAGAACATGGATCGATCCCCGACTCGAGTTGTCAGCCACGGCTGTGTTTTCACCGATCGCACCCGAAGTACAGGGCTTGACAGTCTAGTGTGATGGAACAAAGTGAGGACAGCCGCTGAATCGGACTAACCCGAGACAGCGGCGACCCTCACCGCCGTCCTCTTCTCCGAAGCGCCGTCGATCGATGGAGAAAAGAAAAAAGATTCGCTGCAAATTGTACGCTACAGGCCAGACCGCGAAACCGTGGACCGATGAAAGAACCAGACAGAGAAAGCTATAGAGGTTTCTCTGTGATATCTCCCAGCGTGCCAACACGCCGCCGCAAGCCTCCGTTAAATCCTTATGACTTATGACTCTTTCTTTTAGTACGAAATCACATAGGCACAAATCGTCCCCTATCTTCCAGAGCCTAGACAACTGGCGATCACTCGGGGTCTACCATGTACGAATAATAACAAATATGTAACGTGTGCAATTCCAAGACATTTCTGGAATTGAAATTATCGAAACACGAGAGGTAGAATTGACGTTTTATTAAAGAAATTGTTACAATGGATTCGTTCGCACGAATTTGGCGAAACTGAGTGGCGGTAGACCCCGGTGTACATTAACAGAGAGCTTACAGCGGTTCTGTCTCAGGTCGGTCGACCTGAGGCGCAAAATATTGTCAGCGAACCCGAGTCTACTAACGTGCGTTCGGGTACGTTACGTCGAAACTAATCTATGATAGAGGGAATAACGCCTACCGGACGGCGCGTGTCGTATCACTTTCCCAATAATATGTATATATATAGCATTTCTCTGATGTTGAGAAGAAATTGAAAAAAATAAAAAATAAAAGAAATTAAAACCAATCGAGACGAGCTTGCACCTGCTTATACACGCGACACGCGGTTGACGCGCGTGGGACACAATTCAACGAGTTATCTCCGCGAACGCGAACAAATATTTCGAAAGTTATTTCGAAAGATGCGAAATAATTGGAACCGAAGATCGACTGGACTGGCAACGGTCTCTGCCGATAATTAACTCGGGTGGGGGCGGAAAAGGTAAAAAAAAAAAAACAAAACAAAAATGCCGATATACGAAATTGAAATGATTATCAAACGTCTACGTAATATAATACGTGAAATTACAATGTGCGGTGAGATTTTCAAAGAGGTTATGTACTCACGCGTCAGTTCCGCACGGCACGTCTGGACTCGCAGCGGCGATGATTCCCAACGGACATCGTTGTAGGCTGAAAAACAATAAGATACAACGTTAATGAGAAAGGAGCCGCCGACTTCTCGATTCAAACGCGCGATAGTAAAATGACTCGTGTAAAAAAAAAAAGAAAGAAAAACAATCCGTTACTCTCGCTATTCTTCTGACTATAAGATCGCGCCTTGGCCCGGAAAAAACGACTGTTTCAAATTTCAAAAATACCCGTCACTGTACACATAACAGAATTCGACTCGTCTTCTGTGATAAAGCAATTGTTCCGTCAACGAAGATTCGTTCAATATATCGGAATATTGGAATGAAATGTTATAGCGTCTTCGACTGGCGGCCATCTTTGGCTACGCTACACTGCGTCGGTCGAATACGATATGCTATATTTTTGTTGTCAGACTGCGTTTCAAACACGATTATACGCAGATCAACTATTTTACGATACTGTTGATTGTAATCGAGTATTATATCATAATTTATTCGAAAGATACACAATTGTTGGCTACTTACAAGTAAAAATAACAATTCAGGTCAAACTGCCGGAACGGTTGAAAAACTTTGACTCGGATCTGTATGTTTGTAAAACGTTTCATCGGAAATGAATAGCATGCTCGAACTTTTGAGAAGAGAAACTATGTTCACTTTTTTTCACTATGTTTACGTCAGTTTTTCAGCTCAAAAACATTGATTTACTGGAGATAATTATTCTCCCGCTTTATTTTTTGATCTGATTGAATCATATTTCCAAAGAATTTGATCACGACTCGATATTATTGCACGAAGAATTGAAGAATTTACGGTTACTAACGAGGGACGAACATAGACACCATCCACCACCGACCGGTCGAGACAAGTCGAGAGAAAAATTCGAACCGGCATGCAACTTCACGGCGAACGAAATTAAACCGTCGACTTCACTTGGATAATTATTTATGATCGTTGAATCGCAAGATCACAATTTCTCACCTCGGCAAAGACGCGTCGGTCAAATTATAACACCAAACCTAAACTATGAGACCAGTCGGACGCCAAACAACAACCGTAATCAACTGTAATGGCGTCGAAAGGCGTCGTGTCGTGGCGTCCTAAATTACGCCGAGAATGCCCGCAGGGTGGTGCTGCGCGCAGCGCCGCCAGCGCCTCTTCGGTTGGCTCAAATCACTAAATTAGCCTCGCGCCACGCCGTAAAGTTCTTTTTTGTTCTATTTCCCAGTTATCCGGTAAAACCGATGTACCAACTTAACTCTCCCTATTCCTAGACTTCAAACATGAATTCACCAGGCCTTATTGATTCAAACACTCAGGGATCATTCAACACTAAATATTGCTCTTATCTGAGACTGATTGCAAATGACCCAACCGTTTTTAAAACCCAGTCCGTGAATTTTTGCGGTACGTTCGGGAATTAACTACAGAATAAATTAGGTGTAACTAATAATATCACCGATAATAATAATATTATATAATAATATAACCGACTCGAAAGAGATTCTGTAGTTTTTTCTCTTCCGTTACGAACCTATTTATTACCGCTTCTAATTCAACACCTACCTTGATGCGGCTCTGAGAGACCTACGATACGAATCGCGTTCTGAATCTAATCGATGAAATATACTGCTGAAATTTTTTTTTTTCTCAAAATTGACGAATCTATCTTTTTCGATTTCTTAGGGGACGATCAATTCTCAATACTTGAGAAATTATACAATCATGTGCAATGCTTCAAGATTTTCAGATAATTTTCAACAATAGAAATTAGGATGAATTATATGATCGTTTCAAAAATGCTGAATAGTATCATAAAAAAATGCTGAATAGTATCATAAAAAAATGCTGAAAAGTATCATAGACAACTTTTGAATTTGAAGTGATTTGACTAGATTTTGCTCGCTATGAACGAGCTTTGAAAATTCTTAATTATTCATTGTGACGGTAGAATATTGAAATAGAATATTTCAAACTCACATAATACGTCGAACGTACTTTTCTTGATGTCAGCATTCCCGAATTGTGAATCTCCTCGTTAGCGGAACGTCGTAACGTACAGATTGTTGACCAACTTGACGCTGGCCATCCGAAATAAATGAATCGCCTCCGTGCTATCTGCTAGCCGTAGCGAAAGATAACTTCGGAGGAAGTTGAAGCATCTCCTCGAGTGCTTTTTCGCATCCGCTAACACCGGTGACGGAGAAAACGGATAATTATCCACACAGAGTCATAGGTAATTCACTCGAATGAACGATCGAAAACAATCTCAGTAAGATATTCCACGGAGTCAAGGAGTACGTTGGTTAATTCGACACAAAACTACACAAGTTCCCGACTGTCGCAGGCGCTGACAATTATCTAGGTCACCGCTTTTTATCGGTAAGTTGTCGCTGAGCGACGAATGGTAGCGCCATATCGCGGTCGCATTGTCGAACTATTTTCTACCGGTAACGTCATGTACCAATCATATCATGTGTCGATAACGTCGGTACCGCTCGTAGTCTGCAACCCGCGGGTCATTGCTGTCGTCCATAGCTGGGGATTGCATATCGTGAGGCGTAATTAGCAAACTTAGTTCGGCAATGTGACCGCGAGATGGCGATACCATTCTTCACCCCGTGCGCCAACTTTATGATTTCAAACGTACGAAATCATGCACCTTTGATGATTTTCGACCTATTGGCAAAGAAGGGACAGCAGAAAATGATTCGACGTTTGATTTTTTACAATTTTGTAGGAAAGTAATTGAAGATTGCGCCGATTCACTATAATAATACATGTTTATTGGATAAACAATCTTAACGTATGATTATTCAATGCAATTAACAGTTGTAGATGTATCGTTATACGTGTAATATATTACGTATATCACTGAAAACTGGATATTTGTCATTTTTCAAGTTCGGAAATTACCTAAAACTATCATTATACTTCAAACTAATCGTTGCGACGACAATACACACAATTACTTATGAGAGTATAACTAACAGCGTGTCAAGTACAATGTTTGACGCGAATAATTTTCATATCGATCTCGTTATGTAGAAATGACTATTTGAAAAAAAAAAACTGATTTTTTTATTATTTTTTTCAACAGCTGTCATTTCTACGAAAGGATTGTCAGAAATTTCTGCTCATGCTACATCGCAGCTATTACCTGTTTAAATGAGAATAAACTTATGTTTTATTCTGGAGACGATGCCTGACAGAGAAAATAAGTACACCATCAGCAATGATTCTAGAAAGAAGGTCCTACCCGATGGCTCATATCTCCGTCATTTTATACTTTTTTTTAATCGTTATTATTTAAAATCATTCAGAAGACTACTATGTGTATGTGTGACATGAAAATTATTTTATATAATTCATAGCTGCGTCAAATTTTTTTTCCATTCTTAGACCTATTTTTCCGAGCGCCAAGGTGGTGTAAACCCTTGATCATCTACAAGATGTACATACGGATCAATAATATAGATCGATAATACTCATTTTTACTCATAAGCGCAATAATAACGGTTAAACTAACAATGAAAGAAATAAAAGAGTAAGGAGGAGGCGGCGCACCCTCCCACTTCCTCCCCCTCTCACAAAAGAATAATAATACAGTTTACTAATTACAAACCCAATAATATCGGATGAATCAACAATGCAAGCGATAAAAGAGGAAGGAGGATGCCACCCGCCCTCCCACTTCCTCCCCCTTCCTCCCCCTATCGCCGAGATCAACACAGATCTCTAAAATACTTACAAATACTAGCTCACTAATAGCTAATAATAAAGCTAGAGAATTAAACTGCCTTCGCGATCAAAAAAAAACGGCCATGCCTCCCTGGAGGGGCGCGGAGGGGATGGGGGCTAAAAAAAAACCCCCCATCCCCTCCTATCGCCAAACCAGGGAGGAAAGTCCGCCGTATGTACATACGTATCATACGTAAAATATAATAATCTAATCATCGATTCGGCAAATTTATTCCAACAGCTAATTACATATAAATCACAATGTTATACTACATAGTTACTAAGTCTGATATGTATCTATAATGTGACCTCATGCCTATTGAAAATATTACAATGAAATTATATTGTCACTATAAATATGACACTTATGACAGTGCAGAGGGCACAAAATTATATAAACTATATACTATATGGTATTCACATTATAGATACGCATCATATACTATATCGTATATACTATATAGTATACCATATACTATATAGTATATACCATATACTCTAATTAAACTAGTTCGCTGAAGCAGCCGGCGACATTCCCACGCTGTCCTTGTGGTGCGGCATCTTGAAGAAAATGTGGGGTCCTTCCTCTGGAAGAATCTTCGGAGATTCTCCGGTCGTTCGACACTGCGTGTAAACGAATCCATTCCCCGGCTGGCCCAATACCATCCTGTGAACATATTTCATATTTTTATTACAAAGCTAGTTCACAGAGGAACAAAGACCGAAAAGTTACAATTAATATAATATCGTGTCGATCATGAGTGATAATAATTGTAGTATAAATGTATTCGGGGCTCATACTCCTTTGAAGCGGTTTGATAGAACCACTGTTGTTCAAGCAGCACGTTTTTCAACCTTTTTTTTTCATTCCCTTGTTCCTGATTTCATTTCGACTTCATTCTTTCGTTGGTTGATGTTCATGTTATTTGGTTTCACTTCATTTCATTGCATGGCGTGTCATTTCATATCGCGTTGCTTGCAGTCTTAGCACGGCGTTATCGAAACTACGTGCAGTTGATTTTTTTTTTTTTTTTTATGCTGACATCCGAGCGGATTCGATATTATTACTAATAAACCGATACTCGATGAAATCTCAAGTTTTAATGTCATACATCTCATTGATCTTCCAATATCAATTTATTCGCATTCTTCATTTTTTTCTGGATCTCTGGATCCAAGTCTCGACTACGTATGCAGAGTTCATAAATTGATAAATCGTTCGTGAATTAAAATGGGGGAAAGGTATGTTACCTGATATTAATAAGGTGGAGGAGCATCTTATCCCCGCACGTTCACCGGTGAAAAAATATGTGATGTAGCGATGGCATGTCTTGCAGATCGTAGTACATCGCGAAAAATGTCAGACTTTCTTCCCGAAGTTCGTATGTGCCTACAAACGAATCAGGAGTCCAATCATATCGACACGACGATCGAATAGGAGCAGTTCAAAGTTAGACGAGATGAATGACTGGTCAGCACTGTTTGAACCAGAGGTGTGAATGACTGCTCGTTGTTTATCTGTGGAAATTATGATCTATAAGGCCTAATGACGAGTATCCCTAAAAAAAAAAAAAAAAAACTATCTCATACCTCGAACGTGAGCGTCCTAGAACAGCCGGTACGAAGAGTCCGCAGTTGTAGTCAAAGCAGCAACAGCAGCTGTCACTGGAGCACGTGGTCCATCGTTCAAGATACATAATTTTTTACATCAGTGTACTACAAAAAATACCACACAAACATTCAACACGATTGGGTTTTCGGTTGAAACACGGCATAAATCGAGTGCAGTTACGGCTTGGTATAGCGAATGTATGAAAAGGTGAGCACAAATTCGTTGAGCTATACATCGGGAGTCTTGCGACCGCGATACGTCCGCGCAACGCCAGGTCCGAGAGCAGACTGACGTTGTTCGTAGTGCTGGCAATCAGGTAGACACGGGGGGGGGGAATTAGGCTTGCTGAGATCCGTAAACAACACGAGCTAGCCATTGACCACGCGTGACGTGTGACTCAATACAGAAAAAAAAAAAAGAAAATAGGCAAAAAGCAATAACATATCGTTATACGCGCGAACACACGAGTTATTGAATGTTTAGTCAATTTCGAGAAACCAAATAAATTACAGAAGCTGAAAAAATATTGTTAAATTTCATTATTCTAATTATACACTCGATTGGACTATATGCGCTGGTTTAGTTACCATTTTATGTAAATAATCAGAGGTTATTTTCGTCTTCAATGACCTCTAGTATCTATAAATCAAGAGTTTTTGAACAAACATTGAAATCTGTTTCAATCCACGCTTCCCCAAGTAGCACTGTCTATGCTATCACGTCATGTAATACCCTGGTCGACAGAGCCTTGCGGCAGAAGTATCTATGTTGTTTGAATATTCATTCACGAAAAGCTACGTGGTGTTGGAAATGACCAATGAGCTGTCTGTCAAACAATAATGCTGTAAAAAATAGAAGGAAGGAATAAAGAAATTTCGAAGTACAATTTAAAGTAATCATTAATATACTGAGATGATAATTATTTCAAGTTTCAATGAAACTTTACATATGTTGTAAGAAATATCAATTTGCACATTGTTATTCGCGGTAAAAATAATAGAAAATATGGTTGGGGACATAACAATTTCTCCAATTACAATCGTAGTCTGCTGGTAGGAATACGCAACGTGTAAAACTTGAAGAAAAGATAAATTTCATTTGGCGGACGCTCTCACGAATAACACATGTTAACTCATTGGCGACGCAAAGGTCACTGAACTTCACAGCATCAGCCGATTCTCTGCAATCGAGTGGAGTGGAGTGGATTCTGAACAATTGTCAGGGTGGGATGCAATAATTCTACGATAACTGCGTGAAATACAAAATACCCGCTTTATTGACTGAATAGTTGGTTGTTTAGTCAAATGCGCTGATTAGCATGACCCGTGTATAGGTAATTATGCGACTATTTAACGAGCAACATTTCAGGTCATTCGCAAAGGCAAGTGTCTGGCTTGTATCAGCGCATTTGTTCAGGGGGCACCACGAGAAGGCAACCAACACCACCCCCCGCCTGAAAAGTGAACATATCAATTCGTAACAATATTAAATTGATGAAAACTGCAGATTCTCCAGAACTTGACGAACTTGTAGAGCCTGTAAAAACTTTCGGAGCTATAGAATAACATAGGGAATATTATTCAAATTTCGATAGATGAATAGTTTTAGTGATAGACGATAAATGAGTCAATTAGAAAGTCACACAAACAAGTACAATAAAAATAAATATCCCTATTGGTTAGGTATATGACGCGCGAGATTCGACCGATTCTATACATATACCCGAACCGCAGCTAAACGGCGCGGTGACAGTATATTTTCATAATTTATTTCTTCTCGCGATAACCGGGGGGGATCAAAGTATTTGTCTTAGAATGTGGGTCCAACTCCAAAGAGCTTTCATTCGGGTCCAGCTTCGATTAAATCGGTGCACGGAGAGTTGAGGTATGATTATTTCCAGTTTCCGAGTACTCATTTCGTCTGAAAAAATTTTCGTCGACTTCTGTTCACCTCCGCCTTTTTTTTTTTTTTTTTCGACTTATCGCGTAATCTCATGTAAGTAACCATCTTCACATCCTTCAGCCAGATCTGACAGTTCACTAAAGCTATACGGATAAAAATGAGGAAAGAGTGGCCACCACTAGACAGCTGCAGTGACATCAGTTGCAAGATGTCGGTCTTGTCGACGATGTTAACGTAACATAGGGAGCTTTCCATCTACAGCCAAAAATCAACACGCTCAGACACACAGCTAAACGATTGGTCTTTTCCGTTTGCCCCAGCCAATCATATTATTGCTGTGTGTCTGACTGCGTCGATTCTTGGCTGTAGATGAAAAGCTCCCATAGAGAATCGATTGCCCAAGGCCACGGAAGCCCGAGGCAGAGCTGTCAGTTCTGTTCGAAAGACTCGGTAGAGTCTCGCGCCAAAAACAATAAATAAACAATTTCATAGCAATTATGATATTCAGGTATACGGCGCGCGAGACTCGAAAAATTCGTAGGAGCATGTCGCTCTCAAATTTATTTATGTTGTACGTTCTTCATGGACTAACTTTACGGGTCTAACCACATGCGCTCAGCTAAAGAGACAGCCGCTGAGAATGAGAAAAATCATTATCCACAAAAATAACTACAAAACTTTGTAAATAATGTTCGTTGTAAATATTGTTCAAATTAGCAACAATGTCCCGTAGAGAAGCAATAAATATAAACTATTCAACCAATGAGCACGCGCCTTGGAGCTTGTCTAATTTATTTGTCACATTGATTATAGTGATCCAATTGTGTTGTTAAACCCGCCTTGCGTCGTAGACAATTTAGGAAGACTGGCTTTGGTATTTTCATTTCAACTGTCGGACCGTCATAATAACTTCGGATATCGAATGTGTAGAACACAAAAAAACATGATTGAAAAAATGTTGAATTAAAAATCATTAGGTAGTCAGCAAAATTTTACAAAAAGTAAGTTCCCAGACAGCACAAAATTACAAGTGGTCTTAAAGACGTTATACGGACGTCAAATGCGTCACGTTCTGAGGTCTTGAGGACGTCTCAAGTCTTAAAGACGTATCAATTGTTAAAGACGTCAAAAAGTGACGCATTTGACGTCTTTAAGAGCACTTGTAATTTTGTGCCGTCTGGGTTACTTAAATATACATCGAATCAAATGACCCGCCAAGTACCACTTTCTAAATTTGTTTCTTCACAAATTTTCTTACTGTCAATTATATTATTTTTATTGTTACTAGTAACAAGATCTATGAGTAAATATGATTGATATCTCCGAGAGCCCCTACGACGGAGATTGGCGTAAAGAGCGGAATTGGTATTTATATTTAATTATCCGTCCACAAAAATTAACGGCTTACAGGGAAATATGAGCATACGTGTATAATGAAAAATTGTACAAAAAGTAGTGAAACCAACCGCAAGAGCACCGTCGGTGAAAAAATCTTTCGCCAAGTGCAATAATGTTGAAAATGCTTACTGAAAAAAAGAATTGAAATCAGATACAGTTGCCAAGTACATGTCTTTTCTATACCAAAAGTTTATAACAGAAGAAAAGAAAATTAAATAGCCTTGTGTTCGTTCACTCGCAATAGAAGAAAAAAAAAAAAGAAAATGAAACGAAAAAAAATTAATTTTTTCAGTGGGCATTTTCAACATTATTGCACTTGGCGAAAGGTTTGTGCACCACCTTTGGTTTGGCTTTTGTGGTTTATTAATTACACGAGAGAGAGAGAGAGAACAAATAATAGAAAGGCACAGAAACAATAAAATTAGTAGATCTCGTGGAACCTATAAAACCTGTGAAACCTCTAAGAGCTGTAAAATGTAAACGAGTATTATTTAAATTTCAATAAATAAATAGTTTCCATGAGATAGAATAAATGAATGAATTAGAAAGTAACACGAAGGATCATTTTTCATAGCAATACACATAAGAAACATACAGCACAATAATTTTCAAAGCATCACGTGAATAATTTTCAGAATAATTATGATTAATTAAAAAATGAAACAGTTGAGTGATAATATTAATGACACGAGAGAGAAGAAAGAATAGAAAAGCATGGAAATGATGAAAATTCGTAGATCTAGTGGAACCTATATGAGACCTGTAAAACGTTAAAGGTATAATTAAATCGTATGCGTGTGATTTTAACATACAGTAATAAATGAAGTACATAAATATTAATGCATGAAATATTGAGGACATAACAGAGGCGAAGTATGGATGAAATATGTGAATCTCGTAGAATTTGTAGACTCCGAAAAATCCGAGGGACCCCAAAGACAGGAAGGACACGAAAGACTGGAATGGAATAGAATAGTTAATTAATATTCCCGTTATGTCGAGAAACAAAGAAGTACAACACATTATGAGAGTACAAAATAGAATTACGGGCATACAATGCACTTACGTCTAGCTAAACTAATTTAAATTAAGTTGAGATAAACCAGCGCGTTGCCGCAGAAAGGGGAGAGAGAGAGAAGTCGAAGGAAGAGAGCAAGAGAGACGCGAAACACTTCGAAAGACGCAGAAGACGTAAAAGGAACGTGGGACTCGAGGAACCTGACGGCCCCAAAAGGCCCAAAAGGCCCAAAAGGCCCAAAAGCCCCGAATGACCCAACAGACGTGAAAGACACGAGGGATTCGAGGAACCTTATGGCCCCAAAGAATCCGAAACACGCTAGAGACCCCGAAAAACCCGTTACGTCAACGTGTTACTCGGCGGGCCAATATTACAATTACTCGAGGATCACCGACATGGTTGTTCTCTCGTACTTGTCTACGAAGGCCCGCCGAGTACCGCTACCTGCAAATTTATTTTTTTCGTTTCATTTCCTTTTTTTTCTCGCGAGTGAACGAACGCAAGGCTATTTAATTTTCTTTTTTTCTGTTATAAACTTTTGGTATACGAAGGACATGTACTTGGCAACTGTATCTGATTTCAATTCTTTTTTTCAGTAAGCATTCTCAACATTATTGCACTTGGCGAAAGATTTTTGCACCAACGGTGCTTTTGTGGTTGATCTCACTACTTTTTGTACAACTTTGTATTATACACGTATGCTTCTATTTCCCTGTGAGCCGTTAATTTTTGTGGACAGATAATTAAATATAAATATCAATTCCGCTCTTTACGCCAATCTCCGTCGTAGGGGCTCTCGGAGATATCAATCATATTTACTCATAGATCTTGTTACTAGTAACAATAAAAATAATGTAATTGACAGTAGGAAAATTTGTGAAAAAAAAAAAAAAAAAAATCAAGGAAGTGGTACTTGGCGGGTCGTTTGATTCGATGTATATTCAAGTAACCCTGACAGCACAAAATTACAAGTGGTCTTCAAGACGTCATATGGACGTCAAATGCGTCACTTTTTGACGTCTCAAAGACCTCTTTAGGACTTGAGACGTCCTCAAGACGTCAAAAAGTGACGCATTTGACGACCGTATGACGTCTTTAAGACCACTTGTAATTTTTTGCTATCTGGGAAACTACTGTTTGTAAAATTTTGCTGACTACCTAATAATTTTCAATTTAACATTTTTTTAATCATGTTTTTTTGTGTTCTACACATTGGCTATCTGCAGTTATTATGACGGTCTGAAAGTTGAAATGAAAATACAAAAGCCAGTCTTCCTAAATTGTCCATGACGCAAGGCGGGTTTAACAACACAATTAGATCACGATCGATGTGACAAATAATTTAGACAAGCTCCAAGGCGCGTGCTCATTGGTTAAGGCCCATCCCCAGTCGCCCACCTCCTTTTTGTCGAAATCTGTCACATTTCTATTATTATCGAATTGGACGTTGGCCTTTTTTGCGTTTTCGACGCCTAGGGGCTCGGCTAATATTCGAAAGGTGACACATTTCGACAAAAAATGTGGTGGGCGACTAGGGATGGGCCTTAAATAGGTTATATGTATTGTTTTTCTATCGGACATTGGTGCTAATGTGAACAATATTTAAAGTGAACATTATTTATCAAGTTTTGTGGTTATTTTCGTGGTTAGCGATATTTCTCATTCCCACTGTCTCTTTAGCTGAGCGCATGTGGTTAGACCCGTATAGTTAGTCCATGAAGAACGTATACGACATAAACAAATTTGAGAGCGACATGCTCCTACTAATTTTTCGAATTTTTCGAGTCTCGCGCGCCGTATACCTGAATAATATAATTTATGTATATTTTTGTTTTTTTTTTTAGTTTTTGGGGCGAGACTCTACCGAGTCGCTTGAACAGAACTGACAGCTCTGTCTCGGGCTTCCGTGGCCTTGCGGGCAATCGATTCTCTATCTTACGTTAACATCCTCGACAAGACCGACATCTTGCAACTGATATCACTGCCGTGTAGTGGTAGTCACTCTTTCCTCACTTTTATCTGCATAGCTTTAGTGAGCTGTCAGATCTGGCTGAAGGAGGTGAAGACGACAAGATATTTCGCAGACGAAACGAGTACTCGGAAGCTTGAAATAATCATACCTCTGATATAATATGATCATACTGATTTATATCGAAGTTGGACTCAAAGGAAAACTCTTTGGACCCACATTCTAGGATAAATACTTCAATCCCCTGGATATCGCGAGAAGAAAGAAATTATGAAAATACTGTCTCCCCACCCCGCCATTTAGCTGCCGTAGACGATAAATGCATAAATTAGAAAGTAATAGTACAAACGATCATGTTTCACAGCAATACATAAGAAATATACGGCACAATGATTTTCAAAGCATTACGTGAATAATTTTCAGAATAACTATGATTAATTAAAAAAATGAAACAGTTAGTAATAAATAATAATATTAATGACACGAAAGAGAAGAAAGAATAGAAAAGCATGGAAACAATAAAATTCGTAGATCTCGTGGAACCTATATGAGACCTGTAAAACGTTAAAGGTATAAATCAATTATGTGTGTTTAATTTTAACATACAGTAATAAATGAAGTACGTGAATAATAATGCATGGAATATTGAGGACATAAAAAGGGCAAAGTATGAATGAAATATGTGAATCGTGTAGAATCGGGAGACCCCGAAAGGTCCAAGGGACCCCAAAGACAGGAGGGACACGAAAGACTAGAATAGAATAGTTAATTAATATTCCCGTTATGTCGGGAAACGAAAGAGTACAACACATTATGAAAGTACAAAATAGTTACATGCATACAGTGCACTTACGTCTAGCTAAACTAATTGAAATTAAGTTGAGATAAACCAGCACCTTGCCGCAGAAAGAGGAGAGAGAGAGAAGTCGAAGGAAGAGAGCAAGAGAGACGCGAAAGACGCAAAAGACTCTAAAAGACGCAAAGGACGCAAAAGACGTGAAAGACACGCGGGATTCAAGGAACCGGACGGCACCAAAGAATCCGAAATACGCGAGAGACCCTCGAAAAACCCAACAGACGTGAAAGACACGAGGGATCCGAGGAACCGGACGGCACCAAAGACCCCGAAACACGCGAGAGACCCCCGAAACTCGCGAAGGACCCTGAAACACGAGAACGACCCCGAAACGACACGCGAAGGACCCCGAAAGACACGGAGACAAAAGAGCGGAAAGATTGGAAAGACCAGTGAAACATAAGAGGTATAATTAAATCATGCGTGTTAGATTTTAACATGCAGTAATAAATGAAGTACAGAGTAGAGTGGGGTGCAATGATTCTACGATAACTGTGTGAAATACGAAATACTGGCCTTATTAACTGAAAAGTTGGTTGTTTGGTCAAATGCGCTGACTAGCATGACCCATGTATACGAAATTCTACGACTATTCAATATGCAACATTTCTTGGTATTATTATTATCTGTTGAACCATGAAATCAGCGCATTTGTTCAGGGGGCACCACGAGAAGGCAACCAACACCACCCCCCGCCTGAAAAGTAAACATCTTAATTCGAAACAGTATTAAATTGATGAAACCCGCAGATTTTGTAGATCTTGAAGAACTCGTAGAGCCTGTAAAACCTGTCGGAGCTATAGAATATAACGAATATTATTCAAATTTCATACATAGTTTTAGTGAGAGACGATAAATGGATCAATTATAAAGTAACACAAACAATCAGTTCTCACAGCAATACATAAGAAATATACAGCAAAATAATTTTTAATCAGCACGGGAATAATATTCAGAATAATAATGAATAATTAAAAAAAGAAACAGTTATTAATAGCATTAATGACACGAGAGAGAAAAAAGAATAGAAAAGCACGGAAACAATAAAATTCGTAGATCTCGTGGAACCTATATGAGACCTGTAGAACGTAAAAGGTATAAATCAATTATGTGTGTTTAATTTTAACATACAGTAATAAATGAAGTACGTAAATATCAATGCATGGAATATTGAGGACATAAAAAGGGCAAAGTATGAATGAAATATGTGAATCGTGCAGAATCGGGAGACCCCGAAAAGACCAAGGGACCCCAAAGACAGGAAGGACACGAAAGACTAGAATAGAATAGTTAATTAATATTCCCGTTATGTCGGGAAACGAAAAAGTAAAACACATTATGAAAGTACAAAATAGTTACATGCATACAGTGCACTTACGTCTAGCTAAACTAATTGAAATTAAGTTGAGATAAACCAGCACCTTGCCGCAGAAAGAGGAGAGAGAGAGAGAGAGCGAAGTCGAAGGAAGAGAGCAAGAGAGACGCGAAAGACGCAAAAGACTCTAAAAGACGCAAAAGACGCAAAAGACGTGAAAGACACGCGGGATTCAAGGAACCGGACGGCACCAAAGAATCCGAAATACGCGAGAGACCCTCGAAAAACCCAACAGACGTGAGAGACACGAGGGATTCGAGGAACCTAATGGCACCAAAGAATCCGAAACACGCGAGAGACCCTCGAAAACCCAACAGACGTGAAAGACACGAGGGATCCGAGGAACCGGACGGCACCAAAGAATCCGAAATACGCGAGAGACCCTCGAAAAACCCAACAGACGTGAAAGACACGAGGGATCCGAGGAACCGGACGGCACCAAAGACCCCGAAACACGCGAGAGACCCCCGAAACTCGCGAAGGACCCTGAAACACGAGAACGACCCCGAAACGACACGCGAAGGACCCCGAAAGACACGGAGACAAAAGAGCGGAAAGATTGGAAAGACCAGTGAAACATAAGAGGTATAATTAAATCATGCGTGTTAGATTTTAACATGCAGTAATAAATGAAGTACAGAGTAGAGTGGGGTGCAATGATTCTACGATAACTGTGTGAAATACGAAATACTGGCCTTATTAACTAAAAAGTTGGTTGTTTGGTCAAATGCGCTGACTAGCATGACCCATGTATACGAAATTCTACGACTATTCAATATGCAACATTTCTTGGTATTATTATTGTCTGTTAAACCATGAAATCAGCGCATTTGTTCAGGGGGCACCACGAGAAGGCAACCAACACCACCCCCCGCCTGAAAAGTAAACATCTTAATTCGAAACAGTATTAAATTGATGAAACCCGCAGATTTTGTAGATCTTGAAGAACTCGTAGAGCCTGTAAAACCTGTCGGAGCTATAGAATATAACGAATATTATTCAGATTTCAATAGATGAATAGTTTTAATCAGAGACGATAAATGAATTGATTAGAAAGTAACACAAACGATCATTTTTCACAGCAATAATACATAAAAAATATACAGCAAAATAATGTTTGAGCATCATGTGAATAATTTTCAGAATAACTATGATTACTTAAAAAATGAAACAGTTAGTAATAAATAATAATATTAATGACACGAGAGAGAAGAAAGAATAGAAAAGCATGGAAACAATAAAATTCGTAGATCTCGTGGAACCTATAAAACCTGTAAAATGTAACGAGTATTATTTAAATTTCAATAAATGAATAGTTTTAATGAGAGATGATAAACTAATCAATTAGAAAGAACCACAAACGATCATTTTTCACAGCAATACATAAGAGAGATACAGCAAAATAATTTTCACAATAGTTATGATTAATTAAAAAAAGAAACAATAAAGACTAAGTCAGCTTACTCAGAGCAAAGAAACAAAGAATATTAATGTAACTTAATAAGGAAAGACACAAGAATGATGGGAAATTAGAAGTAAGAAACAATATAATATATGAAGTTTAATAGGATATAAGACTTTCAAAATGGTAACACCATAACGGTATGCAATAAAGAATTATAATAATATAATTAAAAAAGAAACAGTAACAATATTAATTACACGAGCGGGAAGCAGGAACAGAAAAGCACAGAAACAATAGAATTAGTAGATCTCGTGAAACCTATGAAACCTGTGAAACCTGTGAAACCTGTAAAACTTGTAAAACCTGTAAAACCTGTAAAACCTGTAAAACCTGTAAAACCTGTAAAACCTGTAAGAGCTGTAAAATGTAACGAGTGTTATTTAAATTTCAATAAATGAATAGTTTTAATGAGACGATAAATGAATTAATCAGAAAGTAACACAAACGATCATTTTTCACAGCAATACATAAGAAATATACAGCAAAATAATTTTCAAAGCAATATTTTTGTTAGTTAATATTCTACAGAACAGTTATGATTAATTAGAAAAACACAACAGTTAGTAATAATAATAATGACACGAGAGAGAAGAAAGGATAGAAATACATGGAAAAAAATTTAATTCGTAAATCCCGTGAAACCTATAAGACTTGTAAGACTTATAAGAGCTGTCAAATATACAAGGGAATAGATTATATATATATTAGGAAATTTGATACTCATCATCAGTCACCACTCTGTCGAATCTTTCCTAGCAGGACTGCTCCAGTGAGATGATTGAACGTCCCGCTAATTATTTACACTCACGAGTGATAAACTTGGATATAAGTCTCGGAATGAGCCTATCTGAATTGAGCTGAGAAATCGAAGATTGTACTATGTTACCGCCACGCTACGCGACAAAGAGAAGAGAATATCAAGAAAAGAAAGCCCGTTACAAAAAATCATGGGACTCACCGACGCTGCCGAGTAGGGTTAGGGCAATTGCACCCGGATGTGTGTGCTTGGCTCTCGGCATACCAGAACAGGTTTGGATCGGCTTAAGTTCCACTTCCATCAGTTTCAATGTGAAGGCGCTTGACTGAAAAATGGAAAGAAAGATATTGAAATGCCGATAAATTTGAATTCCAATGCAGTAATAGACTGATCAAGTTTGGGAATCCTCTCGAGGTATTTTCAATTCTCCAATATAGTAGAAAATCCAGATTCGTTAACATGACGTGTTTCAATACATAGGGTTTACAGGGGCAAGGGGGTATTAGGGTAAGGAGATTATTAATAAAAAATATATCGCGATCTTACCTGGTCGCTACTTCTCGGCATAATCCCCTCATAATCAGTCCTGTCCATGGCTGCTTTATGACAATCTAATAGAAACATAAAAGAGAAGCAGAAGATTTATTTTACGAACGCATTCATATAGTATTCAAAGATTAGCGATATTTTCACATGAAGAAAAAACATTGAAAATCATAAATGTAGGCACTGATTCGAGTCGGACAATGATTAAATTCTATTAATAAAGCAAAATGCAATTAAAAATGCTGTTTACCATTCATTTCATTTATCGATAAGATTGGATTTGTATATTCTGCCTCCAGAATCTGTCCCCATGCATTTCAGCAGCATCTCTAGAATTTTCAGACTCGGATAATCGTTTCCATTCCTCCTTCACTATTGTCTCTTCTCCTCCAGGATCCTCGACAGATGCAGCTTGTCCCAGCTTCGCCGATAGCTTTCCATGCAACTCGGTCACGAAGAATTTTTTTTTAGGCAGGATAGAGCGAAACGCACATGAAACATAGAGAAACGGACAGGCGTTAGAAGAATGAACGGAACGAATCATCAGTTACATTATTTATAGTTCCAAGATCATCGTGGACGACCAGAGATCCATAAAATTACATCCCAGTGGTATTATTTCGATCGTTATTCTCGAACGAGATTTTCGAAAGACGTCCGATAATCTGTCCCATTTCGCATCTCGATACGTTTCTAACTTCGGAATCGAATAGTTCGATCGAGATACTCTCTCGATACCGCATAGATCATTTCGGCGGTAACGCGTATACTAAGCCAGTCGGATCCGAGTGTATAAGCAGGCCTGCGTGTCCCTTTTGGAAGTTCTTTCGTTAAAATTAATCTGAATTTACAGCTTTGCAACTTTGTGCGATATCTCAAGTCTTGAAGAAGAAAAATGATGAATAAAAAATAAAAGATAAAAAAAAAAGACACCAACGGGCGTGCGAGAGAGTTTCTTTCCTAACCCCGGCGTACCCGCGCAGAAAAAAAAGCTACTTGTGAGAATGAACCGGGCCGCGGCGACCGGGACGCTACGGAGAACATGGATCGATCCCCGACTCGAGTTGTCAGCCACGGCTGTGTTTTCACCGATCGCACCCGAAGTACAGGGCTTGACAGTCTAGTGTGATGGAACAAAGTGAGGACAGCCGCTGAATCGGACTAACCCGAGACAGCGGCGACCCTCACCGCCGTCCTCTTCTCCGAAGCGCCGTCGATCGATGGAGAAAAGAAAAAAGATTCGCTGCAAATTGTACGCTACAGGCCAGACCGCGAAACCGTGGACCGATGAAAGAACCAGACAGAGAAAGCTATAGAGGTTTCTCTGTGATATCTCCCAGCGTGCCAACACGCCGCCGCAAGCCTCCGTTAAATCCTTATGACTTATGACTCTTTCTTTTAGTACGAAATCACATAGGCACAAATCGTCCCCTATCTTCCAGAGCCTAGACAACTGGCGATCACTCGGGGTCTACCATGTACGAATAATAACAAATATGTAACGTGTGCAATTCCAAGACATTTCTGGAATTGAAATTATCGAAACACGAGAGGTAGAATTGACGTTTTATTAAAGAAATTGTTACAATGGATTCGTTCGCACGAATTTGGCGAAACTGAGTGGCGGTAGACCCCGGTGTACATTAACAGAGAGCTTACAGCGGTTCTGTCTCAGGTCGGTCGACCTGAGGCGCAAAATATTGTCAGCGAACCCGAGTCTACTAACGTGCGTTCGGGTACGTTACGTCGAAACTAATCTATGATAGAGGGAATAACGCCTACCGGACGGCGCGTGTCGTATCACTTTCCCAATAATATGTATATATATAGCATTTCTCTGATGTTGAGAAGAAATTGAAAAAAATAAAAAATAAAAGAAATTAAAACCAATCGAGACGAGCTTGCACCTGCTTATACACGCGACACGCGGTTGACGCGCGTGGGACACAATTCAACGAGTTATCTCCGCGAACGCGAACAAATATTTCGAAAGTTATTTCGAAAGATGCGAAATAATTGGAACCGAAGATCGACTGGACTGGCAACGGTCTCTGCCGATAATTAACTCGGGTGGGGGCGGAAAAGGTAAAAAAAAAAAAACAAAACAAAAATGCCGATATACGAAATTGAAATGATTATCAAACGTCTACGTAATATAATACGTGAAATTACAATGTGCGGTGAGATTTTCAAAGAGGTTATGTACTCACGCGTCAGTTCCGCACGGCACGTCTGGACTCGCAGCGGCGATGATTCCCAACGGACATCGTTGTAGGCTGAAAAACAATAAGATACAACGTTAATGAGAAAGGAGCCGCCGACTTCTCGATTCAAACGCGCGATAGTAAAATGACTCGTGTAAAAAAAAAAAGAAAGAAAAACAATCCGTTACTCTCGCTATTCTTCTGACTATAAGATCGCGCCTTGGCCCGGAAAAAACGACTGTTTCAAATTTCAAAAATACCCGTCACTGTACACATAACAGAATTCGACTCGTCTTCTGTGATAAAGCAATTGTTCCGTCAACGAAGATTCGTTCAATATATCGGAATATTGGAATGAAATGTTATAGCGTCTTCGACTGGCGGCCATCTTTGGCTACGCTACACTGCGTCGGTCGAATACGATATGCTATATTTTTGTTGTCAGACTGCGTTTCAAACACGATTATACGCAGATCAACTATTTTACGATACTGTTGATTGTAATCGAGTATTATATCATAATTTATTCGAAAGATACACAATTGTTGGCTACTTACAAGTAAAAATAACAATTCAGGTCAAACTGCCGGAACGGTTGAAAAACTTTGACTCGGATCTGTATGTTTGTAAAACGTTTCATCGGAAATGAATAGCATGCTCGAACTTTTGAGAAGAGAAACTATGTTCACTTTTTTTCACTATGTTTACGTCAGTTTTTCAGCTCAAAAACATTGATTTACTGGAGATAATTATTCTCCCGCTTTATTTTTTGATCTGATTGAATCATATTTCCAAAGAATTTGATCACGACTCGATATTATTGCACGAAGAATTGAAGAATTTACGGTTACTAACGAGGGACGAACATAGACACCATCCACCACCGACCGGTCGAGACAAGTCGAGAGAAAAATTCGAACCGGCATGCAACTTCACGGCGAACGAAATTAAACCGTCGACTTCACTTGGATAATTATTTATGATCGTTGAATCGCAAGATCACAATTTCTCACCTCGGCAAAGACGCGTCGGTCAAATTATAACACCAAACCTAAACTATGAGACCAGTCGGACGCCAAACAACAACCGTAATCAACTGTAATGGCGTCGAAAGGCGTCGTGTCGTGGCGTCCTAAATTACGCCGAGAATGCCCGCAGGGTGGTGCTGCGCGCAGCGCCGCCAGCGCCTCTTCGGTTGGCTCAAATCACTAAATTAGCCTCGCGCCACGCCGTAAAGTTCTTTTTTGTTCTATTTCCCAGTTATCCGGTAAAACCGATGTACCAACTTAACTCTCCCTATTCCTAGACTTCAAACATGAATTCACCAGGCCTTATTGATTCAAACACTCAGGGATCATTCAACACTAAATATTGCTCTTATCTGAGACTGATTGCAAATGACCCAACCGTTTTTAAAACCCAGTCCGTGAATTTTTGCGGTACGTTCGGGAATTAACTACAGAATAAATTAGGTGTAACTAATAATATCACCGATAATAATAATATTATATAATAATATAACCGACTCGAAAGAGATTCTGTAGTTTTTTCTCTTCCGTTACGAACCTATTTATTACCGCTTCTAATTCAACACCTACCTTGATGCGGCTCTGAGAGACCTACGATACGAATCGCGTTCTGAATCTAATCGATGAAATATACTGCTGAAATTTTTTTTTTTCTCAAAATTGACGAATCTATCTTTTTCGATTTCTTAGGGGACGATCAATTCTCAATACTTGAGAAATTATACAATCATGTGCAATGCTTCAAGATTTTCAGATAATTTTCAACAATAGAAATTAGGATGAATTATATGATCGTTTCAAAAATGCTGAATAGTATCATAAAAAAATGCTGAATAGTATCATAAAAAAATGCTGAAAAGTATCATAGACAACTTTTGAATTTGAAGTGATTTGACTAGATTTTGCTCGCTATGAACGAGCTTTGAAAATTCTTAATTATTCATTGTGACGGTAGAATATTGAAATAGAATATTTCAAACTCACATAATACGTCGAACGTACTTTTCTTGATGTCAGCATTCCCGAATTGTGAATCTCCTCGTTAGCGGAACGTCGTAACGTACAGATTGTTGACCAACTTGACGCTGGCCATCCGAAATAAATGAATCGCCTCCGTGCTATCTGCTAGCCGTAGCGAAAGATAACTTCGGAGGAAGTTGAAGCATCTCCTCGAGTGCTTTTTCGCATCCGCTAACACCGGTGACGGAGAAAACGGATAATTATCCACACAGAGTCATAGGTAATTCACTCGAATGAACGATCGAAAACAATCTCAGTAAGATATTCCACGGAGTCAAGGAGTACGTTGGTTAATTCGACACAAAACTACACAAGTTCCCGACTGTCGCAGGCGCTGACAATTATCTAGGTCACCGCTTTTTATCGGTAAGTTGTCGCTGAGCGACGAATGGTAGCGCCATATCGCGGTCGCATTGTCGAACTATTTTCTACCGGTAACGTCATGTACCAATCATATCATGTGTCGATAACGTCGGTACCGCTCGTAGTCTGCAACCCGCGGGTCATTGCTGTCGTCCATAGCTGGGGATTGCATATCGTGAGGCGTAATTAGCAAACTTAGTTCGGCAATGTGACCGCGAGATGGCGATACCATTCTTCACCCCGTGCGCCAACTTTATGATTTCAAACGTACGAAATCATGCACCTTTGATGATTTTCGACCTATTGGCAAAGAAGGGACAGCAGAAAATGATTCGACGTTTGATTTTTTACAATTTTGTAGGAAAGTAATTGAAGATTGCGCCGATTCACTATAATAATACATGTTTATTGGATAAACAATCTTAACGTATGATTATTCAATGCAATTAACAGTTGTAGATGTATCGTTATACGTGTAATATATTACGTATATCACTGAAAACTGGATATTTGTCATTTTTCAAGTTCGGAAATTACCTAAAACTATCATTATACTTCAAACTAATCGTTGCGACGACAATACACACAATTACTTATGAGAGTATAACTAACAGCGTGTCAAGTACAATGTTTGACGCGAATAATTTTCATATCGATCTCGTTATGTAGAAATGACTATTTGAAAAAAAAAAACTGATTTTTTTATTATTTTTTTCAACAGCTGTCATTTCTACGAAAGGATTGTCAGAAATTTCTGCTCATGCTACATCGCAGCTATTACCTGTTTAAATGAGAATAAACTTATGTTTTATTCTGGAGACGATGCCTGACAGAGAAAATAAGTACACCATCAGCAATGATTCTAGAAAGAAGGTCCTACCCGATGGCTCATATCTCCGTCATTTTATACTTTTTTTTAATCGTTATTATTTAAAATCATTCAGAAGACTACTATGTGTATGTGTGACATGAAAATTATTTTATATAATTCATAGCTGCGTCAAATTTTTTTTCCATTCTTAGACCTATTTTTCCGAGCGCCAAGGTGGTGTAAACCCTTGATCATCTACAAGATGTACATACGGATCAATAATATAGATCGATAATACTCATTTTTACTCATAAGCGCAATAATAACGGTTAAACTAACAATGAAAGAAATAAAAGAGTAAGGAGGAGGCGGCGCACCCTCCCACTTCCTCCCCCTCTCACAAAAGAATAATAATACAGTTTACTAATTACAAACCCAATAATATCGGATGAATCAACAATGCAAGCGATAAAAGAGGAAGGAGGATGCCACCCGCCCTCCCACTTCCTCCCCCTTCCTCCCCCTATCGCCGAGATCAACACAGATCTCTAAAATACTTACAAATACTAGCTCACTAATAGCTAATAATAAAGCTAGAGAATTAAACTGCCTTCGCGATCAAAAAAAAACGGCCATGCCTCCCTGGAGGGGCGCGGAGGGGATGGGGGCTAAAAAAAAACCCCCCATCCCCTCCTATCGCCAAACCAGGGAGGAAAGTCCGCCGTATGTACATACGTATCATACGTAAAATATAATAATCTAATCATCGATTCGGCAAATTTATTCCAACAGCTAATTACATATAAATCACAATGTTATACTACATAGTTACTAAGTCTGATATGTATCTATAATGTGACCTCATGCCTATTGAAAATATTACAATGAAATTATATTGTCACTATAAATATGACACTTATGACAGTGCAGAGGGCACAAAATTATATAAACTATATACTATATGGTATTCACATTATAGATACGCATCATATACTATATCGTATATACTATATAGTATACCATATACTATATAGTATATACCATATACTCTAATTAAACTAGTTCGCTGAAGCAGCCGGCGACATTCCCACGCTGTCCTTGTGGTGCGGCATCTTGAAGAAAATGTGGGGTCCTTCCTCTGGAAGAATCTTCGGAGATTCTCCGGTCGTTCGACACTGCGTGTAAACGAATCCATTCCCCGGCTGGCCCAATACCATCCTGTGAACATATTTCATATTTTTATTACAAAGCTAGTTCACAGAGGAACAAAGACCGAAAAGTTACAATTAATATAATATCGTGTCGATCATGAGTGATAATAATTGTAGTATAAATGTATTCGGGGCTCATACTCCTTTGAAGCGGTTTGATAGAACCACTGTTGTTCAAGCAGCACGTTTTTCAACCTTTTTTTTTCATTCCCTTGTTCCTGATTTCATTTCGACTTCATTCTTTCGTTGGTTGATGTTCATGTTATTTGGTTTCACTTCATTTCATTGCATGGCGTGTCATTTCATATCGCGTTGCTTGCAGTCTTAGCACGGCGTTATCGAAACTACGTGCAGTTGATTTTTTTTTTTTTTTTTATGCTGACATCCGAGCGGATTCGATATTATTACTAATAAACCGATACTCGATGAAATCTCAAGTTTTAATGTCATACATCTCATTGATCTTCCAATATCAATTTATTCGCATTCTTCATTTTTTTCTGGATCTCTGGATCCAAGTCTCGACTACGTATGCAGAGTTCATAAATTGATAAATCGTTCGTGAATTAAAATGGGGGAAAGGTATGTTACCTGATATTAATAAGGTGGAGGAGCATCTTATCCCCGCACGTTCACCGGTGAAAAAATATGTGATGTAGCGATGGCATGTCTTGCAGATCGTAGTACATCGCGAAAAATGTCAGACTTTCTTCCCGAAGTTCGTATGTGCCTACAAACGAATCAGGAGTCCAATCATATCGACACGACGATCGAATAGGAGCAGTTCAAAGTTAGACGAGATGAATGACTGGTCAGCACTGTTTGAACCAGAGGTGTGAATGACTGCTCGTTGTTTATCTGTGGAAATTATGATCTATAAGGCCTAATGACGAGTATCCCTAAAAAAAAAAAAAAAAAACTATCTCATACCTCGAACGTGAGCGTCCTAGAACAGCCGGTACGAAGAGTCCGCAGTTGTAGTCAAAGCAGCAACAGCAGCTGTCACTGGAGCACGTGGTCCATCGTTCAAGATACATAATTTTTTACATCAGTGTACTACAAAAAATACCACACAAACATTCAACACGATTGGGTTTTCGGTTGAAACACGGCATAAATCGAGTGCAGTTACGGCTTGGTATAGCGAATGTATGAAAAGGTGAGCACAAATTCGTTGAGCTATACATCGGGAGTCTTGCGACCGCGATACGTCCGCGCAACGCCAGGTCCGAGAGCAGACTGACGTTGTTCGTAGTGCTGGCAATCAGGTAGACACGGGGGGGGGGAATTAGGCTTGCTGAGATCCGTAAACAACACGAGCTAGCCATTGACCACGCGTGACGTGTGACTCAATACAGAAAAAAAAAAAAGAAAATAGGCAAAAAGCAATAACATATCGTTATACGCGCGAACACACGAGTTATTGAATGTTTAGTCAATTTCGAGAAACCAAATAAATTACAGAAGCTGAAAAAATATTGTTAAATTTCATTATTCTAATTATACACTCGATTGGACTATATGCGCTGGTTTAGTTACCATTTTATGTAAATAATCAGAGGTTATTTTCGTCTTCAATGACCTCTAGTATCTATAAATCAAGAGTTTTTGAACAAACATTGAAATCTGTTTCAATCCACGCTTCCCCAAGTAGCACTGTCTATGCTATCACGTCATGTAATACCCTGGTCGACAGAGCCTTGCGGCAGAAGTATCTATGTTGTTTGAATATTCATTCACGAAAAGCTACGTGGTGTTGGAAATGACCAATGAGCTGTCTGTCAAACAATAATGCTGTAAAAAATAGAAGGAAGGAATAAAGAAATTTCGAAGTACAATTTAAAGTAATCATTAATATACTGAGATGATAATTATTTCAAGTTTCAATGAAACTTTACATATGTTGTAAGAAATATCAATTTGCACATTGTTATTCGCGGTAAAAATAATAGAAAATATGGTTGGGGACATAACAATTTCTCCAATTACAATCGTAGTCTGCTGGTAGGAATACGCAACGTGTAAAACTTGAAGAAAAGATAAATTTCATTTGGCGGACGCTCTCACGAATAACACATGTTAACTCATTGGCGACGCAAAGGTCACTGAACTTCACAGCATCAGCCGATTCTCTGCAATCGAGTGGAGTGGAGTGGATTCTGAACAATTGTCAGAGTGGGATGCAATAATTCTACGATAACTGCGTGAAATACAAAATACCCGCTTTATTGACTGAATAGTTGGTTGTTTGGTCAAATGCGCTGACTAGCATGACCCATGTATACGAAATTCTACGACTATTCAATATGCAACATTTCTTGGTATTATTATTGTCTGTTGAACCATGAAATCAGCGCATTTGTTCAGGGGGCACCACGAGAAGGCAACCAACACCACCCCCCGCCTGAAAAGTAAACATCTTAATTCGAAACAGTATTAAATTGATGAAACCCGCAGATTTTGTAGAACTTGAAGAACTCGTAGAGCCTGTAAAACCTGTCGGAGCTATAGAATATAACGAATATTATTCAAATTTCATACATAGTTTTAGTGAGAGACGATAAATGGATCAATTATAAAGTAATACAAACAATCAGTTCTCACAGCAATACATAAGAAATATACAGCAAAATAATTTTCAAGCAGCACGCGAATAATATTCAGAATAATAATGAATGATTAAAAAAAAAAACAGTTATTAATAGCATTAATGACACGAGAGAGAAGAAAGAATAGAAAAGCACGGAAACAATAAAATTCGTAGATCTCGTGGAACCTATATGAGACCTGTAGAACGTGAAAGGTATAAATCAATTATGTGTGTTTAATTTTAACATACAGTAATAAATGAAGTACGTAAATATTAATGCATGGAATATTGAGGACATAAAAAGGGCAAAGTATGAATGAAATATGTGAATCGTGTAGAATCGGGAGACCCCGAAAAGACCAAGGGACCCCAAAGACAGGAAGGACACGAAAGACTAGAATAGAATAGTTAATTAATATTCCCGTTATGTCGGGAAACGAAAAAGTAAAACACATTATGAAAGTACAAAATAGTTACATGCATACAGTGCACTTACGTCTAGCTAAACTAATTGAAATTAAGTTGAGATAAACCAGCACCTTGCCGCAGAAAGAGGAGAGAGAGAGAGAGAGCGAAGTCGAAGGAAGAGAGCAAGAGAGACGCGAAAGACGCAAAAGACTCTAAAAGACGCAAAAGACGTGAAAGACACGCGGGATTCAAGGAACCGGACGGCACCAATGAATCCGAAATACGCGAGAGACCCTCGAAAAACCCAACAGACGTGAGAGACACGAGGGATTCGAGGAACCTAATGGCACCAAAGAATCCGAAACACGCGAGAGACCCTCGAAAACCCAACAGACGTGAAAGACACGAGGGATCCGAGGAACCGGACGGCACCAAAGAATCCGAAATACGCGAGAGACCCTCGAAAAACCCAACAGACGTGAAAGACACGAGGGATCCGAGGAACCGGACGGCACCAAAGACCCCGAAACACGCGAGAGACCCCCGAAACTCGCGAAGGACCCTGAAACACGAGAACGACCCCGAAACGACACGCGAAGGACCCCGAAAGACACGGAGACAAAAGAGCGGAAAGATTGGAAAGACCAGTGAAACATAAGAGGTATAATTAAATCATGCGTGTTAGATTTTAACATGCAGTAATAAATGAAGTACAGAGTAGAGTGGGGTGCAATAATTTTACGATAACTGTGTGAAATACGAAATACTGGCCTTATTAACTAAAAAGTTGGTTGTTTGGTCAAATGCGCTGACTGGCATGACCCATGTATACGAAATTCTACGACTATTCAATATGCAACATTTCTTGGTATTATTATTGTCTGTTAAACCATGAAATCAGCGCATTTGTTCAGGGGGCACCACGAGAAGGCAACCAACACCACCCCCCGCCTGAAAAGTAAACATCTTAATTCGAAACAATATTAAATTGATGAAACCCGCAGATTTTGTAGAACTTGAAGAACTCGTAGAGCCTGTAAAACCTGTCGGAGCTATAGAATATAACGAATATTATTCAAATTTCATACATAGTTTTAGTGAGAGACGATAAATGGATCAATTATAAAGTAACACAAACAATCATTTTTCACAGCAATAATACATAAGAAATATACAGCAAAATAATGTTTGAGCACCATGTGAATAATTTTCAGAATAACTATGATTACTGAAGAAATGAAACAGTTAGTAATAAATAATAATATTAATGACACGAGAGAGAAGAAAGAATAGAGAAGCATGGAAACAATAAAATTCGTAGATCTCGTGAAACCCATAAAACCTGTAAAACCTCTAAGAGCTGTAAAATGTAACGAGTATTATTTAAATTTCAATAAATGAATAGTTTTAATGAGAGATGATAAACTAATTAATTAGAAAGAAGCACAAACGATCATTTTTCACAGCAATACATAAGAGAGATACAGCAAAATAATTTTCACAATAGTTATGATTAATTAAAAAAAGAAACAATAAAGACTAAGTCAGCTCACTCAGAGCAAAGAAACAAAGAATATCAATGTAACTAAATAAGGAAAGACACAAAAATGATGGGGAATTACAAGTAAGAAACAATATAATATATGAAGTTTAATAGGATATAAGACTTTCAAAATGGTAACACCATAACGGTATGCAATAAAGAATTATAATAATATAATAAAAAAAGAAACAGTAATAATATTGATTACACGAGAGGAAAGCTGGAACAGAAAAGCACAGAAACAATAGAATTAGTAGATCTCGTGAAACCTATGAAACCTGTGAAACCTGTAAAACTTGTAAAACCTGTAAAACCTATGAAACCTGTGAAACCTGTAAAACCTGTAAAACCTGTAAAACCTGTAAGAGCTGTAAAATGTAACGAGTGTTATTTAAATTTCAATAAATGAATAGTTTTAATGAGACGATAAATGAATTAATCAGAAAGTAACACAAACGATCATTTTTCACAGCAATACATAAGAAATATACAGCAAAATAATTTTCAAAGCAATATTTTTGTTAGTTAATATTCTACAGAACAGTTATGATTAATTAGAAAAACACAACAGTTAGTAATAATAATGATGACACGAGAGAGAAGAAAGGATAGAAATACATGGAAAAAAATTTAATTCGTAAATCTCGTGAAACCTATAAGACTTGTAAGACTTATAAGAGCTGTAAAATATACAAGGGAATAGATTATATATATATTAAGAAATTTGATACTCATCATCAGTCACCACTCTGTCGAATCTTTCCTAGCAGGACTGCTCCAGTGAGATGATTGAACGTCCCGCTAATTATTTACGCTCACGAGTGATAAACTTGGATATAAGTCTCGGAATGAGCCTATCTGAATTGAGCTGAGAAATCGAAGATTGTACTATGTTACCGCCACGCTACGCGACAAAGAGAAGAGAATATCAAGAAAAGAAAGCCTGTTACCAAAAATCATGAGACTCACCGACGCTGCCGAGTAGGGTTAGGGCAATTGCACCCGGATGTGTGTGCTTGGCTGTCGGCATACCAGAACAGGTTTGGATCGGCTTAAGTTCTACTTCCATCAGTTTCAATGTGAAGGCGCTTGACTGAAAAATGGAAAGAAAGATATTGAAATGCCAATAAATTTGAATTCCAATGCAGTAATAGACTGATCAAGTTTGGGAATCCTCTCGAGGTATTTTCAATTCTCCAGTATAGTAGAAAATCAAGATTCGTTAACATGACGTGTTTCAATACATAGGGTTTACAGGGGCAAGGGGGTATTAGGGTAAGAAGATTATTAGTAAAAATATATCGCGATCTTACCTGGTCGCTACTTCTCGGCATAATCCCCTCATAATCAGTCCTGTCCATGCCTGGTTTATGACATTCTAATAGAAACATAAGAGAGAAGCAAAAGATTTATTTTACGAACGCATTCATAGAGTATTCAAAGATTAGCGATATTTTCACATGAAGAAAAAACATTGAAAATCATAAATGTAGGCACTGATTCGAGTCGGACAATGATTAAATTCTATTAATAAAGCAAAATGCAATTAAAAATGCTGTTTACCATTCATTTCATTTATCGATAAGATTGGATTTGTATATTCTGCATCCAGAATCTGTCCCCATGCATTTCAGCAGCATCTCTAGAATTTTCAGACTCGGATAATCGTTTCCATTCCTCCTTCACTATTGTCTCTTCTTCTCCAGGATCCTCGACAGATGCAGCTTGTCCCAGCTTCGCCGATGGCTTTCCATGCAACTCGGTCACGAGGAATTTTTTTTTAGGCAGGATAGAGCGAAACGCACATGAAACATAGAGAAACGGACAGGCGTTAGAAGGATGAACAGAACGAATCATCAGTTACATTATTTATACTTCCAAGATCATCGTGGACGACCAGAGATTCATAAAATTACATCCCAGTGGTATTATTTCGATCGTTATTCTCGAACGAGATTTTCGAAAGACGTCCGATAATCTTTCCCATTTCGCATCTCGATACGTTTCCAACTTCAGAATCGAATAGTTCGATCGAGATACTCTCTCGATACCGCAAAAGATCATTTCGGCGGTAACGCGTATACTAAGCCAGTCGGATCCGAGTGTATAAGCAGGCCTGCGTGTCCCTTTTGGAAGTTCTTTCGTTAAAATCAATCTGAATTTAGAGCTTTGCAACTTTGTGCGATATCTCAAGTCTTGAAGAAGAAAAATGAAGAATAAAAAATAAAAGATAAAAAAAGAAGACACCAACGGGCGTGCGAGAAAGTTTCTTTCCTAACCCCGGCGTACCCGCGCAGAAAAAAAAGCTACTTGTGAGAATGAACCGGGCCGCGGCGACCGGGACGCTACGGAGAACATGGATCGATCCCCGACTCGAGTTGTCAGCCACGGCTGTGTTTTCACCGATCGCACCCGAAGTACAGGGCTTGACAGTCTAGTGTGATGGAACAAAGTGAGGACAGCTGCTGAATCGGACTAACCCGAGACAGCGGCGACCCTCACCGCCGTCCTCTTCTCCGAAGCGCCGTCGATCGATGGAGAAAAGAAAAAGATTCGCTGCAAATTGTACGCTACAGGCCAGACCGCGAAACCGTGGAACGATGAAAGAACCAGAAAGAGAAAGCTATAGAGGTTTCTCTGTGATATCTCCCAGCGTGCCAACACGCCGCCGCAAGCCTCCGTTAAATCCTTATGACTTATGACTCTTTCTTTTAGTACGAAATCACATAGGCACAAATCGTCCCCTATCTTCCAGAGCCTAGACAACTGGCGATCACTCGGGGTCTACCATGTACGAATAATAACAAATATGTAACGTGTGCAATTCCAAGACATTTCTGGAATTGAAATTATCGAAACACGAGAGGTAGAATTGACGTTTTATTAAAGAAATTGTTACAATGGATTCGTTCGCACGAATTTGGCGAAACTGAGTGGCGGTAGACCCCGGTGTACATTAACAGAGAGCTTACAGCGGTTCTGTCTCAGGTCGGTCGACCTGAGGCGCAAAATATTGTCAGCGAACCCGAGTCTACTAACGTGCGTTCGGGTACGTTGCGTCGAAACTAATCTATGATAGAGGGAATAACGCCTACCGGACGGCGCGTGTCGTATCACTTTCCCAATAATATATATATATATAGCATTTCTCTGATGTTGAGAAGAAATTGAAAAAAATAAAAAATAAAAGAAATTAAAACCAATCGAGACAAGCTTGCACCTGCTTATACACGCGACACGCGGTTGACGCGCGTGGGACAAAATTCAACGAGTTATCTCCGCGAACGCGAACAAATATTTCGAAAGTTATTTCGAAAGATGAGAAAAATTGAAACCGAAGATCGACTGGACTGGCAACGGTCTTTGCCGATAATTAACTCGGGTGGGGCGGAAAAGGTAAAAAAAAACAAAACAAAACAAAAATGCCGATATACGAAATTGAAATGATTATCAAACGTCTACGTAATATAATACGTGAAATTACAATGTGCGGTGAGATTTTCAAAGAGGTTATGTACTCACGCGTCAGTTCCGCACGGCACGTCTGGACTCGCAGCGGCGATGATTCGTAACGGACATCGTTGTAGGCTGAAAAAGAATAAGATACAACGTTAATGAGAGAGGAGCCGCCGACTTCTCGATTCCAACGCGTGATAATGAAGTGAGACTCGTGGAAAAAAAAAACAATCCTTCACTCTCGATAAACCTTTGACTACAAGATCGCGACTTGGCCCGGAAAAACGATTGTTTCATAACTTAAAAATACTAGTTACTGTACACATACCAGAATTCGACTCGTCTTCTGTGATAAAATAATTGTTTCGTCAACGAAGATTCGTTTAATATATTGAAATAGAATGTTATAGCGTCCTCGACTGGCGGCCATCTTCGAAAGAAAGAAAGAAAGAGATCAAGATGGCTACGCTACATTACATCAGTCGAATACGATATAAATTTTGGTTTTCAGACTACGTTTCAAACACGATTATACGAAGATCAACTATTTTACGATAGTGTTGATTGTAATCGAGTATGATATCATAATTCATTCGAAAGATACACAATTGTTGGCTACTTACGAGTGAAAATAACAATTCACGTCAAACTGTCGGAACGGTTGAAAGACTTTGACTCGGATCTGTATGTTTGTAAAACGTTTCATCGGAAATGAATAGCATGCTCGAACTTTCGAGAAGAGAAACTATCTTCACTTTTTTTCACTATGTTTACGTCAGTTTTTCAGCTGAAAAACATTGATTGACTCGAGATAATTATTCTCCCGCTTCTTTTCCGATCTGATTGAATCATATTTCCGAAGAATTTAATCACGACTCGATATTATTGCACGAAGAATCAAAGAATTTACGGCTATTAACGAGGGACGAACATAGACACCACCCACCACCGACCGGTCGAGACAAGTCGAGAGAAAAATTCGAACCGGCATGCAACTTCACGGCGAACGAAATTAAACCGTCGACTTCACTTGGATAATTATTTATGATCGTTGAATCGCAAGATCACAATTTCTCACCTCGACAAAGACGCGTGGGTCAAATTATAACACCAAACCTAAACTATGAGACCAGTCGCACGCCAAACAACAACTGTAATCAACTGTAATGGCGTCGAAAGGCGTCGTGTCGTGGCGTCCTAAGTTACGCCGAGAATGCCCGCAGGGTGGTGCTGCGCGCAGCGCCGCCAGCGCCTCTTCAGTTGGCTCAAATCACTAAATTAGCCTCACGCCACGCCGTAAAGTTTTTTTTGGTTCTATTTCCCAGTTATCCGGTAAAACCGATGTACCAACTTAACTCTCCCTCTTCCTAGACTTCAAACATGAATTCACCAGGCTTCATTGATTCAAACACTCAGGGATCATTTAACACTAAATATTGCTCTTATCTGAGACTGATTGCAAATGACCCAACCGTTTTTAAAACCCAGTCCGTGAATTTTTGTGGTACGTTCGGGAATTAACTACAGAATAAATTAGGTGTAACTAATAATATCACCGATAATAATAATATTATATAATAATATAACCGACTCGAAAGAGATTCTGTAGTTTTTTCTCTTCCGTTACGAACCTATTTATTACCGCTTCTAATTCAACACCTATCTTGATGCGGCTCTGAGAGACTGACTATTCGTCTTTCAATCTCACCTACGATACGAATCGCGTTCTGAATCTAATCGATGAAATATACTGCTGACATTTTTTTTTTTTCTCAAAATTGACGAATCTATCTTTTTCGATTTCTTAGGGGGCGATCAATTCTCAATACTTCAGAAATTATACAATCATGTGCAATGCTTCAAGATTTTCAGATAATTTTCAACAATAGAAATTAGGATGAATTATATGATCGTTTCAAAAATGCTGAATTGTCTGATTCCTCGGTCTATGAGAAGATGCTGATTGATGATTACATTTGAAATGTTTTCAGATTTCTTATGCAAACGTCAGGGAGTATGAATGTTCGAGAATATGGGTTTGTTTTGCCTATGATTACGAACAATACGAACAATTACATATGAAGGTATAACTAACAGCGTGTCAAGTACTTTTTTATTTTTTCAAGTATTTTTTTTATTTTTTTTCCAACAGCTGTCATTTCTACAAGACAATTGTCAAAAATCTTTGTCCATGCTACATCTTCGCTATTACCTTTTTAAATGAGAAAAAAATTACGTTTTATTTTACAGACGACGCCTGACAGAGAAAATACGTACACCATCAGCAACGATTTCAAAAAGAAGGTCCTACCCGAGGGCTCATATCTCCGTCATTTTATACTTTTTTTTAAATCGTTATTATTTAAGATTATTCATAAGACTACTATGTATATGTGTGACATGAAAATTGTTTTATATCATTCATAGCTGCGTCAACATTTTTTTTATTTCTCTACCTATTTTTCCGGCGGAAGTTTGGATCGGAAAAGCGACACTGTCATTGGCTGTCGCTCGCCTTTTCGCCGCGCTGGTGTGCTGGGCTGCCGTCCCATGTAGGCCCGGTCGCCGGAATCCGGAATCACGGAGCGGAACGCAGGCGAAATCTAGTGGATTTCCGAGTTCGTTCCGAGTTTTGAAGCACCCTACCGTCTCAGTGCTACCGTGCCATGTACCAAAATTGCACGGAATGACGGAACGGAGCCGATTTATATTTTTGCTGTTTGGCTACATTTGTCTGTTTTGATAAAGCTCTTGTATCATTATATATAATTTATCTAATTAGCTTCTATGTGAGATTAAATTCTGTAACTATAATTAATTATTTCATGAAATAAATGTTGACACTCCGGCACTCCGTTCTGGAATTTGGGTACATGGTTTTTTACACATTTCACTAGAAATTTACACTTCCTATTGGGCGAGTGTAAAAAGTGTAAGAAAAGTGTAGAAAGTGTAAGGTAAGCGAACAAACCTATTATAACCATGAAGGGAGACAGAGGGAGCTTTCCATCTAGAGCCAAAAATCAACACACTCAGACACACAGCTAAACGATTGGTCTTTTCCGTTCGCTCCACCCAATCATATTGCTGTGTGCCTGACTGCGTCGATTTTTGGCTGTAGATGGAAAGCTCCCAGAGAAGTCTAAAGGTAGAAGCACACAGAAGTCCATAAGCCATAAGCAGAATGCATAGCCATAGATATAGATATAGGATCTGCAGTGAGGACGAAGTGATGCGCATGCGCCACGTCTTCTGCTTTCCGCTTATGGCTCATGGACTCCTGTGTGCTTCCACCTTAATTCGACTACATGCTCGCAAGGGCGCTAAGTCAGTAAAGAAAAGACAGAGAGCGAGAGATAGGTTTAATTAAAAGGACAAAGAAGAAGAAAGGAAGAAGAAGAACTTTTAGTATGGGTCGTCTTGCGGAGGTGACGTAATTATTTTGTTAATGAATCGTAACTTTCTGTGAACTTTATGACCACAGTGGGTGTTCGAAGGGATTCTTTTGAATATTACTGCCGCGACGCGGCATCCCGAATTGCAATGAACCCACACTAGATTTGCAAAGTAATTCGTAACAAAACTGGCTTGGTCAGGTGCGAACTATTATTTACCTTTTAATATGAATTTCCAGCTTGCCGGTGATGAAGGGGTGGGAGAAAAATCGCGAACTTTCGTATTCCAAGACGAAGGCCATACTTTGGGGAATGCTCTGCGCTCCATAATATCGCAATAGTATGAATTGTTCCGTCCTAAAAATCATTCGCTACCAAAGTTTGTTGAATGACATCCAATTATTCTATTTTCGCGTATCCTGTTGTATCTAAGGAATCTACTTATGTTCTTTCATTCTGGGATGTGTCAACCCATACATCGGCAAAATATTTCACATCATATTTTCCAACCCTATTTTCAGTCCCGACGTTCTGTTTTGTGGTTATACCGTCCCACATCCCGCAGAGACTAAGATGCACTTCAGGATACAAGCGAAATCTGGCAGAGCTGTCGATGTATTGAGACAAGGCTTAGAAGATCTCGAGAAAGCCTGCGAGCGTACGTCGCAAGCATTTGAAACTGCTTGGGAAGACTACCAACAACAGTCGGATGTCCCTATGGTTCCCAGTTGAGACATAGTGTTTAAATTGAAAGTAACTGGTATCCCAATAAACAGCACTCTATAGAATGTCATGTTTCATTCCAACAACAGTCTCATTAACGCTATTGCCTGGTGTTCAAATGAATGATACAATACAACTGTAAATGTAACTCTATTCTCAATATTTTTATAACACTATACTTTTGCGGGAAACTTTTTTTTCTGAAAGCTCAATTTCTCATCTTTTTTTGAGTGAAAATTTTTTTTTCATAATAGAAAAAAATATTCCATCCAAAATACGAAGTGAAAAAAATATCCAGAGTAAAAAGTTTTTTATTTTTATTGATTAATCATGGCAAGTCAATTTTTAGATACATTAATCACTTTCAGAATGTTATTTATAATATTCTCAAAGTGATTAATGAATTTACTTTTTATTGCCATGATTATTCAATAAAAATAAAAAACTTTTCACTCTTATTATTTGTTCTCTTACCTCATATTTTTGATAAAAATTTTTCTTCATTACAGAAAAGAAAAAAATTTAAATCCAAAAAAAAAATGAGAAATTGAACTCTTGAAAAAAAGTCTTCCACATAAGTATTGTATTTTTTATTTGTAGATTCCGAATCTACACTAAAAAAATAGGGGTTTCTATTTAAAAAAGTAGGGTTACCCTATAAAAACCCCAAAAAAACCCCATCAAAATTCAAAACCCATGTCATCGACAAATGTCCTCAAAATCCAACAAATTTCATCTGAAACATTTTTTTCTACAACCATTAGTTTTCGAGATATTCAGCTGGATTGTTTAAAACGGGACACCCTGGATGTATATGATTTTTTATACTTTATAATTATAATAGAATCATATATGATTCATTTTTACTCAGGTAGGGTATAACAGTAGAGTAAAAGAACTAGCAAGTAACAGTAGCAATCAGACTCGAGTGAATACAATAATAAAAAAAAAATAAAAAAATAGAATCAAAAGTAAAAATAAAAACAAACACAAAAATAATAATAATAATAATAATAATAATAATAATAATAAAGAGAGACAGAAGCAAATGAAAGGGATCAAATGTGAACACCCGTCTACCTCACACCATCTACAGTCATCCAGGAAGCTTATACGTATACCTCATGTATATCAGCGAGCATCAGCAAAGTATGAGTCCAATTTTTGCTTAGACGGTGCAGCGCATGTAAGTAGCCAATAAAAAGAGACAAGTGGGCACGTTTAAGCTGTCTCTATCCACTTCGGGTATTCTTTCAGTTATATTGTATTTCATTGGTTTGATGGGAAAAAAAAAATACATTGTTATTGGAAGTTTCTGACGAAATTATTTATTCTTCCAACCCCGCTGGTGAATGTTCGTACTGTCTCATACCGATGACACTGGACTGTCAAAGCAGGCTACTGGAGTAAATATTGTGCCTGCTGCTTTGTATGGGAGTAAAGAATACATACTGGAACAAATATTCTGATGATTCGAAAGATTGACAAAACATCACCTGAGTAAGACAGAGATGCCTCAGTAGATTAATACTAGTCCAGTGCCTCAAGAATTTTCAGTCATCTAGCCTGCCATCAGAATCGAGATTGGTCTTTGGAAGCGGAGACTTTGATATAGAATCACTAGTCTGTGACCGTGAATTTGTAGTAGGTATAAAAATGGAATAATGATGACATGGCGGCCACTAAAGACAATTGAAAACATTCCCTCGCTTGTCCCTGACTGAAATTCGAACCAATAGTGCAGTATGAGTAAATAATTGATAATGCTCCAAATAATTAGTATTCAAAAGCATGCTTGCAATCTATCTAGTGGCGATGAAAATAATTTTCAAACAACCAAGCCACAGAGATTACAGACAGAATCAATTTTGTTGTATCCTTGGTTTTCCTCGTTCCGTACCTCCATGCGTTTCCCCTGGCAAATTGAAAAATTCTCAGATTTTTCCTGATCGGTGGTCACCATGGATAAATCATGCACTCAGAGAATGGTTAGGCCAGAATTGAATGTTGTCAAATCATAGTTGTAGATAAAAACAAGGAGAAATTATCGTTACTACAGAGAACGTATGTATTTTGTAATGGACGCACCTGGCTCGACATATTCGAATTAAATTTGAATTCTACGAAATATCACTAAAAGTATAATTTGTTGCTAACAGCTAATAAGGAACAAAAGCCAATGAGATGTGTGAATACGGAGACATGTTTTATTGGAATCGACATCAATTTTTCATCATTTTGTGTAATAAAAATAACTTATTATTGCGGAGCTTCCCCACGTCCAAGTCCACGTCGGAATTCCATTTTCCCAGTGCCAGCGCCGACGTCTGCTTTCTTATCCCCGGGAGCTGGTGGTCCGTCGGGTCCCCGACGATAACCAGCGCGATCTTCCGCCGGGCGTGATCCTTCGCTTCGAGGGCCAGCAGCTGGTCTGGGTCGGGCAGTTTCAGGCCTGATCTGCCTCTTCAATGTGGCAGGTACGATTTCTGGAGGTAAGTGTAAGTAAGCTCGCAAATACTCGATGCCCTCGTTGGTCAAGTACCAGTAGAAGTGTCTCCAAGCGAACTGTTCGTTGACATAACCTCTTGATTTCAGGGACTAGAATCAAATGAGTATTTACTATTTTTATTATTGCATTCATCAGCATAAGATCATGCACACCTTCGGCGTGAGAGAAAATTTCAGTGCTAATCTGAACTCCGAGGCGTCATTGAATGCTTCAATTGACTCTGGTAGTTAATGGGGAAATTGAGATTGTGTGGTAAGTATGTATGTCCTATTATTACCTGCATAGCCTTGATAACCTGCAGGTTGGGGATGGTTTCAAGTTCGGGATGCTTAGGCGCGTGATAATCCTTCTTGGCAACCATGACACCCTCCTTGAAGAGGTACTCATAGATGGCAACACGATTCTTCTTGGGCATCAACATTCTGTGAACATCGAAAGACGAGGCGAAAGAAGAAGATTCAATTAAATATGTTTACCAAAGTTTCAGGTTAGGGTTGGGTTAGGTTAGCTTCAACCACGGATATGGAAATTTGTTAGTGTCTCAGGTTGGAGTGCTTGTTGCAGAGTTATAGGGATCACTGCGAGGTTCACTGGTTCCGTAATTAATCGAAATCAATATGTCAGTATAAGGAATTTACATAAAGCAGCGTGATGGACACAAGATATGACGCGTACAAATATTCTCCACCACAGTTCACACACTTCGTTTTTGCGAACTTTTGGGTTCATCTGAACACACGAAATAGCGTTCGACGGGAGTTTATTTGTTCGCGAAATTGCAAGGGTTGTATTTCAACTAAAGATTATGGAAAAATTGAATGGATGCACGAGATATTTAAGGATTTTGTATAAAATTTGACGTACTTGAATATTTTGAGTCTGGGTGTTTACCGGAAAGAGAAGGCGCCGCACCGTGGGTTCAACAATTAGCCACGTGACAGCGCCGGTCACGCTATTCGACAAGTCGTTAGCAGATGTCGCCACCGGTGTCGCAATTGTTGGGGGTGGCATGGACCATGCCGCGCTGGTCGATAATCGGGTTATCTCGGTTACCACTTGATTCTTTTTCTTCTCCACTGCATACCACCGGACAAAATATTCCGCTACAAGCTTCTTCTGCTTCTTCCGCTGCTCATAACCGCTACAAGTTAAGCGTGGCACGTTCCATAACGAGAGAGAAGTATGCCAGAGTTCTATTCGAGACTCGATTCTAGTTGATACGCGCTCATAATTAATAAAGATATACTATTTATTAACTCATCATTCAATACGATAAGTTTCAAACTTTATTCAAACACCTCAACACCCTGAAACTCGAGAGATAATCCCCACACAATCCTAAACGGCGGATATGACACTATGGTAAAAGACTATAGGACAGCCATTATAATAGGTTGGACAGCGGAGAGTCCTGTCCGCAAAGTGAGATATGTATCTTATGCGATCGAGTTGTGAAAGGTGGATCAAATCCAACTTGGGTCAAATCGAGTTCATTATGGATTCATCTTCACCTCCTCTGACAATAACGGCCGATGAGAGTTGTAGTTTTCTTTGAAAAATCATAATTGTTTCAAATATTCGAAACGCTCCGAAAGAAAAACTCAAGTAAATTGATCACGGCAATATTGGTTTGCTAAAATAGCAAGCCTGTTTGTTGAGCTAGTGGCAAAGATTTTTCTGTGCTTGCTGCGTACTTCTTATACATACTCTGGGAAATATAATTATAAAATTATACTCACGCTTTATGCCGAGGAGAGCTATTGCTGACCTTTTTTTTTTGCTGTATACCTTTTAGAATACACATTAATAAAAATGAGGACAAAATGACAACAAAGAGGATGCCTAAGTTTCTCAATGCTGGCTCGAAGGCTCGTATATTATTCAGTTAGAAACTTAGTTTCACAAATTTACAATCAGATATTTACAATTTACTGATAAAAGTATACGTATAATATAGAATGAAGAATAAATAAATTAGGTGGGAGGTGGCATGTTGCGCTGAACGTGAGCGTATCTTTTTACAATTTCGTCGATGGACCACCACTTCAAAGGAACGACGCTCCTGGTACTAACATAACGGTTACTGTAGAATCCGAAGAAAAATATCGCAACAAACAAAATGTACCAGGAGATGGGCAAGCGAGAAACGTGCTCCTGCATCGTCCTAAGGATCCGTGGTGTTCTTCGACTGCAACAAAAAAGATGAACGCGCCGTGCGTATGATATCGTGCGTTGTTATAATTTGGACTTTGTGAAGATTTGTTTCATATCGACGGTACTTTGGTAAAACATCGTATCTCCCATTCAAAATACATAGGAGAAACGAGGTTTTACCAAAGTACCGTCGATATGTATGTGCTTTGTACGAGAAAGAGCCAGCTATAGGAGTTAGCTTGGCGGTTGTGGGTATCGTCTTTTTTTCCCCTTCTACTTCTCTTGTATATGTTATAATATCAAAATCGCACCAAAGTTGCTCGAAGGGCTTAATATTCGTTCGGCTCTGATGTTATACGGGCCGACTCTTGGATCGCATACAGATAGTTATCAAACGTTGCGCAGCGAATAGCCGCGAAATTTTTCTCAGAGTCAGCTCAACCTATACAGTACATATACAGTATCGACGATGGTGGAGAAATAATTAATTGTTGCATAAAAGATAAACTCGGACCTCGACAGCCTATTTTCGGTGGGTAATTCTTCGTTCCTCGATGAAGCCAAAAAGCCGACTGTATCTTCTCTGGTGCTCGCCCATACGTCCGAATCGCCGCTTTCACAACTCCCGATGCTGAAGTTACTCGACTGACTGCGAATTAGATTGTTATTTTCTTCCCTTGAACCACGTCTCGACTCGGCCTGCTCAAATATTTCCCTGAGCTCTCCGATACTACTCGAACTGCTGCTGAAACCATTCAAAATACTCATGCATACATACGGGGTGTTCCAGAATATTTTGAATGGTCATCTACCCCGACCCCTATCGTTTTTGAAATAAATTACTCCCACGATAACCCTAGACTTGGAAATGATTGTTGAATTTTTTCAGAATTTTTCGACTTCTTTTTTTAGACGTTACGATTTTTCGAAAATCGTATACCTCCCGGCAACAGCTCGTTTTTCATCCAATTCTAGTTGTCAATCAAGATATCCGATGGAAAAGTGACTCATGGAGAACTGGCCAGTTTTTGTCGTACTTTGGAATGCAAATATTTGTAAATCTTTTCAGACGCCAGTAGTGTCGAAATTTTTATTTAGAACTTAAAGATCGCGAATTGCCAGATGTCGCTGTGATCAATCTTTTTTAAATTTGTATGAAGAATTCTACATTGAAAAATGAAAGTTTCAAGACCCGGCCGAAGTTGGGCCGACGGCGGGTTTAAGAGTTATATATGGCCATTTCAATATCGCGAAAATTCACATTTCGGCATATTTACGCTCCGCGCTTATACTATACTATGTATATGACCATATGATTATGATTATTATGATTATGATCATGATTATTATTATCGTTATTGTTATCATCATTATTTTTATTAATAATATCTTTTTATTGTGATTTCCTTGTATACCTAATTATAAATGGGGTAATCCGGGACACTTTTTTCGCGCTTCGGTGACACGCGAGATTTTGGTTCTTGGCTAATCCCTGACAACAAATATATATATACATCATACCCCCCGATGTTAACCGTTTCAAAAGTTATTCGATTTACAAAATATGAAAAAATCAGTTTCCGAGCGCACCACACGATCTTCAGACGCACGTATCTTTATGATTTGGAGCATCCAAAATAGTATATTGTGTTATACCAAGGGCTAAGTGGGCTTTTTTAGACCGAGTGTGGAGTTCGCACCACAAGTCGGAGGCAAGGTAGCACGAGGGGTAACAGGAGTAACACTGCGAGCCGAAGACGAGTACTGCAACCACACGAGGTCAAAAAACCCACTTAGCCCTTGGTGCACACCATATTTTTTGTGACACATGCACGGTTTTCAAGTTTTTATTTTTTATAATATATTCATTAATAGTATATTTTCAATTTTATGCGATTTCAAAGAAGCGGGTAAAAAAAGTCGGTAGCGGGCAATAAAAGCCGGTAGCGGGCAATAAGAGTCAGTAGCGGGCAATAATAGTATATTTCGTATCAACGGTATAAAGCATTACGCCCATGTTTCGAACGATATTTTTCGATGCAGTTGGCGTAAAATGCGGGTTTATCTAAGCAGAACAAGTTGTAAAATCGGATTTTACGCCCGCTGCAACGAAAAAGTTCTTTATTGCCCGCTACTGACTTTTATTGCCTGCTACCAGCTTCATTTGTCCGCCGGTAAAAAAACGTCTATTTTACGCCCGATTATTAGGTCAAAACAGCGCGAAGATCGTGCATGTGTTACAAAAAATATGGTGTGCACGGCCTTCCGCCGCAGGTAATTCCTTCACCAAAATAAACACAGATATCTCTATGCAAGGTATACCGGGACACATGTTTGTATATATGGGCATAGTTGTGTATAGGTAGGTATATGTGCATTTCGTACTAACTCAGTTCGATCCAATTTCTCGTTTTCCCACCGCTGTGTGTCATAACCGAGCGAAGGGCGCCTCAGGCTCATTCTGGCAGATACAGTGGTACGCTGCTGTCTCGTGTTATCCTATTCGTCAATCACATGAAACGATTAGAAGACTGCGATTATATGTATGTCATTGATGTTAGTTTTTACACACCACATGTCATCACTCTATGCATATATGTGGCTGTTCCAATTTGAGGTGGTAGCTATGGATGTACGTACACGTCTGGAAGGGTTCACGTTTATATAACGATCGAAGGTAGAATTGATATTGGGCCGTATTGTGTGATCTACATTCTACTTCGAACAATGTTCAGTCGCAGTGAATATACCCTGCGTGACTGACTATATACAGCTATAGTATATATATAGCGATGCTTTCCGTTGCATATTCCGATAGGTAAAACGTTATACCTATATCGTACATAAGTTCAATTGGTCACATAATAGAAGCGACGGGTAACTATACCTGGCATACAACTGATAATAAAATTCACAGTTGATTAGTGACTTTCATAACAAGATGGAGTAGAATATAAATTCAGCTACATATATGTGTATTTGTATGATCAATAGAGTATATAATTTTTCGTTGAGCTGCAAACGCGGAATTGATGAAAAGGCGGTTATCTGTGAAAAAAAGTGCCTGGCCAACAGGCACCAAACGGTTGGCTGCACTAATGCCAAAGTAATCCGCAAGTCAATACAGGGTTGTCTTGCGCGGCGAGGTAACAACATAGGTATAAGAGTGAAGATAAGAAGAAAAAAGAGAAGTTGCCTTTGTTGCTTCTTGCAGAGGATTGACTGATGGAGGCCGAGATATCGTTGCGATGCTGGCTCTTCTCCTAGACATCTATAAAAACAAATAAATCTCATGTAACATAGGCGATTGCGACATGTTGATTCGCCAATGTTTGAGAGAAGCTGCCGTTAAGCGAGGGGCATTCGAAAAGCGTCAGAAGTTCAACTAAAATTTGGATATCATACGGACATAAGTATACATATTATATGTATATAGGTATATTACACATACAGATGATGCACGTCAGTGCGCCTCATGAAAATAGTACACATACATGTATATACAATGGAGGAATATAACGATAAAAAGAAAATATAGTGGAGGCTGCAAAAAGGGATAGAAGGAGTGAAAGAGTTAAAAATTAATAAGGAAATATAGAGGGATAGGTTATATATAATACCTATACACATTAAAGCAGTAGGTATACGTATACCCATATCTAATGTTTGTATATTATATAGGTGTACGTATATAATGCGGCGATCGTTATAGTGTATGATGTGAAGCCCCAGCTGCAGTAGATAAAAATGACGATAAGCGGGCGGGTGATTTATAACGTTATGCAGGTAATGATGGACAAACGAGCGAGGCGGGGACAGGAAGCCCTTCGAAATATACGAAAGTGTTGCAATTAATTAGCGGGCTGTTATAAATTTGAAAGTTTATCGCACCGTTGTACGGTTGGTGGACGGCATACCGCGATACCGCACCCTGGAAGCGACGTCGTCGATGAGCTCGCTTGGATTCTCCTCGACGACTATGTTATTCTCGGTCAGGATACGCCTGTAATTTTGATACCCAGGCCTATATTTAGAATCCTCACGTTGAATAACACAAAGGCTCAAGAAATCAATTGTCTGGCTACTTCGTTGTTCGGCCGGATCCCACATTTCTTTCTTATCCTTCCCTTATAATATATCGTCTCGTACGCCCCTGATGGATTAGATTATAGACACGGACAATATTTGTGGTATACATACATATAGGTATGTATCGAGAGAAAATCTAGAAACCGTACAGTCGACCGCGCATGAATGCGCATGCGCCAAATAATTCAATTTCATTGGTCGGTGAGATCGTTTCGCGATGATATTTTAACCTGCGAGGCACGGGTGCCAACTTGCAAGAAATTACGCGAAAACTGTCGAACTCTCGCGCGTAAAGTAGTCAATCGAGGTTATGTTGTTATCGAGTCGAAGCAAGCAATCGGCTGTTCGGAATGGTTTTCGCCGGCTCTTTCGGAACATCACGTTTCAATCTCAACAATAAAAGCTTTCCAAGTCTTTTTCAACCTCTACCGCATAATTAATCGAGAGTTTAACCTAAAAAATTCGCATCAATTACATCACCGCTAGGAACAAAATTTTACAGCTAAAACTCGGGATGGCTGGTCTGCTTCAGCAGGCGACAAAACTGACGCATGCGCAGTCAGGCGCAGTCGACTCTACAGTATCAAGATTTTGTCTCGGTAATATAGCCGTATCTCTGGAACTTTCAACGTTTTTATTGCAATTACAAACTTCCACCTACAGAACCCTGTTAAAAATTTCGTATACAGACGGATAGAATATGCAGAAAACGCTAAAGAAACAGATAGCAATGGATGGAAACGGATACGCGAGCTATCCGTTTCTATAGCGTTTTCTGCAATTATATCCGTCTCCATACGAAATTTTGAGCAGGGAACCGAACAGTACATTCGCTTACTGCCAGCCCTCCGCCAATCTCGAAGAAGACTTGGACAATGCTCGAGATAAAAGTCTTCACCGTGTTAAATATTATAATAGTCCGCATTTTGGATAGGGTGCGCTCTGTTGACGGTTCAACACGCTGTTGATAAAAAGTGCGCTAAAAATTAGTCCGTTCCAAAGGCTCGCGACTAACAATATAAGTATAGGCTACAGGTACGAGCGAGTACATGAACCGCGATATATTAAGGATATATTAGGTCATTACGGTTACGGCTCGGACGATTTTTTCAGCATGCGCTCCCCAAATCGTCTTTAAATAATTCAAAAACAATTCCCTAATTTTTTCAGATTCTCATCTCAACTCTAACCCCTTCCACCAGGAGGGTGGATTTCCCCATACAAAATACACGTATTTCGGCTATATTCTCAGTATGCATTTTATTGTAATAGTGATAATTTTCGAAACAAATTGTAACTGCGAGATTTTATTGGGCATTGGCGTTACTATCTGAGGAAAAATTCACATCATCATATCAGGCAATCTAGACAAATTGCACGCCCTCTGAATATGACTATTTTTCTCAATTTAGCAAAATATAGTATCTAAATATGAAAATGATCAATGTTTCGTATTTTTGACTTCCCTTAATGTCACTTGGGAGCACCAATGCGAACCAAAATCTTGCAGTTTCAGATCATTTTGAAAATTATTACTCTTACAATAAAATATCTACTGAGAATATAGCCGAACCATGTGTATATTGAAATGGGGGAATCTACTTTCTTGGTGGGAGGGGTTGAAGTTGAGATATGAGAACCTGAAAACATTAGGGAATTGTTTTTGAATTATTTGGCGCTGATTTGGGGGGGGGGGGGGGGGGGGGCGGCGAGCTGAAAAATTCGTCCGAGCCCTAAATAAGGACCACCCTAATAGTATATACATAATTACGTACGCGATTTCAGCGTTTACAAGAGAGGCATTGGTTGAATGAAAAAATTTGGGAAAGTTTGAGGGGGCGCCGGCCGCTATTGTGAAACAGCTGAGCCCACCAAGTTTCACGCGAATCTGCAGAGGTCAGGATTCCTTATTTTCATGGGCAAGGTGTGAAAATCCCGATATGTGTAGCGGATGTAGGTATACAGCGGGACGTCGAAGCCGAACAACGTTGAGCAGAGTAAGTTGAAACGAGCTAGAAGCAAACATCTTCTCACTTTGTCTCGGCAAGCTCGGCGAAGATTTTGTCGCACCTGGCGCGTAACGCCTGTAGATACCTATCGGCAAGAAGAGCCGCTCTGGAAACCCGGCGCTCCTGATGAGTAGCCCCGAGGAGCTCGGCCGTGCAAGATACTCTTAGAGTGCATCGCGAAATCATCTCCAACTGGTGTTTAACTCGTTCGACTCGCTCGACGGATTCTCGATCAACGCACAGCGGAGCGAGAGCCTGACGGTCAACGACAATCAATCAGACGTTCGTTTAAAGCTATATACATACAATAGTCACATACACGTCTACGTGCGTATTTCACGTATACTATATATATGTACACGTGTATGATGTATCTCGGTGTGTCGCATGCACGCACGTATACACAGACGCATACATGTACAGATGTTATAATTACAATTAGATGTATTAGCTCTAACCTGAATGTCTCGTTGCATTCTCTCGACTTCCGTACCGAGATTACGCTCGGCCTGGTCCCTCTGCCGAAGACTTAGAGCCAACCTCCGTGGCAATGTGACCCGGTCCGTCCCCAATCCAATCGAGAGTGCCGTATATTTTCGCTAGGGTAACGGAAAAACATTACGAACATAATGAAATCATAGCAGTGGCGCCATGCAGAAAGCTCTGGTAATGCAGATATATCTACTTGAACAAATACACATTACACATATACATATATGCCTATGTATCGTTATATTCGTGTAGGTATATAGGCATGAGTATATCAGTATTTTTGATATATTATATGTATAGGAGTATGTAGAGGTGATTTCACATGTTTTGGCAATGTTTCTGATAAAATTTGCATGATAGTGTGGGGGGCACGTCGCGTGCGTGGCAGATTTTCGTCCAAGGTTATTAATTTCGGAAATACTGAGATCAGTTGCTGGCTTTCAAATGTAGCACCCCATATGCTACTTCTGATGTGCTAGTAGGACGAATCTAATGGGCTCTAATGAAGTCGAATTTCATCAACGCGCCTATATCCATACAGGTCTATACGTTTACGTGATAATCAAGTGCAAGTTGTTGCCAGCTACATATATGGAGTCTCGAAACTTTTAGCATTCGCTCGTCATTCTTACCTCAAGTTCGTCCTCGCTCATTCGTTCGCTGCAACAGAAGAGCAATGAATTAATTATCATCAATACCGCTGCAGTCTTCGATTCGCGATGACGTGATATGGGGGGGGGACGTGGTACTTAAGGAAATACCAAGTTTTCAGGGACTCAGATATGCTAAATCTTCTTTTTTTTTTCTAATGTAATCATAAAGTGAATAAAAAAAAAATTCAGGTGTCAGGGAAAAATAGTATTTTCGTTACACCTTCTCGCAAAATCCCCCTTTGCGACCTCTTGAGCGGGCGCAAAACAGGACTTTTTGGCCCTCGGGCGGAAAATGCGGGCGAAAGAGACTCCTTGTCCGCCCTCGGGGCAAAATCATGTTTTGCGCCCGCTCACTCGGTCTGATAAGAGGCATTTCTACAGAGCAGTTGTTAAGAAAAATATCGTGTGCATCACGGGCGTAAGGCTATTTTGGCAAGTGTGCATGCAGCACACTCGCCTTCAGCTCGTGCCGCATATTGCACGCTCGCAATATAGCTCTTATTGCGCCCCTGATACACAGTGTACTATTTCCTCCCGCCCGCGTAAGTATCCAAGTAGTTATATTATACTGTGTATACGCAAATGATATACAGAGCCGTTCGTCAACCCACGAGAATTAGTCCTAGAATTCTACAAGGAATTTTCCCTTTTAAGGTGGTGCGCGCAAAAAGAATCACTCTGTATCATCTATTTAAACGGCAGTGTACGGGTCGTGGTGGCAATGGAATGTCGATCGAACTGCAGAATGTAGATAAGACATGAGTTGATATAGTAGTTATAGGAACTATAAAATGACGAACGCAAAATTACGAAATCAGTCGATGTATGGGAACAAGATAGTAAAGCAGGTAGATCATACCATAGATCGAAGCCGTCGGAAGGGCCCGCCAGTCCTAGCTCAATCAAACGGGTATCCGACAAATTAGGAAATACTCCGAGACTTTGTCGATCCTTGGGATCCTCAACGGCGTCCACAGCACCCTGGCCGCAGATGATTTTGTTCCGGGTCCCGTTCCAACTGCAATTGCAGCCGCATTTGGATCTGTACTCAGCGTTACCACGGCATGGCCGGCCATCGCTTTCGGAAAGCGAACGGCGTATTCTTTGGTAAGTCTGAAAATCGTATGGGCATAAACACATATAGGGTACCTACCCTAAATAGCCATCGGCCATCACAGAACATCATACCCATAGAGTATACCAGCGGATATATCATACCTATACACGTAGCATATCCGCGCGGTACATTTATGTATACAGAGTAAGTTTTCTCCGAGGTCGGAAGAGGGTGTGGCTTAAATTGGCTGAGACTCCGCCTCCTCTTGTACATACTTGTTATTATCAGGGGAATGATTGCCTTTAGATGATAAATAATCCATTCAGAAATTATGGTAAATGGTAAAAAGTCACTTGGAACCTGTAATTCCCACATAATCGCACGGCATGTATACGTGTTTGAAGGCAGGCACGGACCATGGCATGTATCTAAACTTATTCGCCACATGTGTAGTATAGGTATGTATAGCTCAAACCTTGGAGGAATACGATCTAAATATAGATATAGTTATAGGTTGTAGATACTCGAGCCTCGCGATCATTCGGTTCGGTTTGATTTTTGAATGGCAAGTGTGGATAAACATATGGCGTTGATTGAGAGCGATCACAATTCCCCTAACCGAACTACGTATACGGTGACCCAAAAGTCTGGCTATACGATTATGTATAGTATACCCTTGAAGGAATTATGGTGTATGTGTGTATGGTATATTATATACTGTATTAGGGTGGTCCTCAAATACCAACTTGAGCAGTGAAGCATGGCAACCTTCAGACAAAAAATCAACAAAAATTGTCCCCAAATATTAGATTTAAAAAACGATTCTAACAGGTGCCTGAAGACGTTTGAAGTTTCTCGTTTAAATAACATGGGATTTTACGATTTTTCTTTTTTCTTGACACACGATTGTTGGGTCAATTATGCTTCAAAAAATTCCACTACATAGAGAAAAATCAGGAAAATTCTTTCGGTCAATCTGTCTACGATGTTAACCCCTGAGCCTGATTTTTTTTGTACAATTCTACACGAAAATATTAGAATTTTTGATTAGCACGCCCCCAAGGATTTTTTTTTGCTATATTACTTCAAAATTGATTTTCCAAAAACTGGGCCCGAGAAAAAGTCGTTAGATTCGAAAGATATCTAGAGATTGCTCGAGAAGATTGAAAATGTGAAATTGTTTCGAAGTTCGGGATCCTCTGTCGCAGTCAGTCGTGGTCGTCCTGCTTTGGCGTTAAACACTCTATACAGTAAACCATGTTTATAAAACTATAGCAATCTCAATTGTTTACCCTGTAGACAATTGGACGGCTAGCTACGTTGGGTAATGGTTTATTTCTTCTGAAGCTGAAGTGCGTCGATACAGGATGCGGTCAATGGTCAAACATAGACGATTTAAAATAGATTGCAATAACTAATAACGCCAATTTGTATGGTCCGCGTATAGGTATACAGCTATAACTTCGTTATTGATTTCAACCGGTTGTTATTAACATCAATATAAGAGGGTATGTGTGTATGACTATTACTTGAGAACCGCAATAGATGTTGAGATTAGCAACGATCACTTGTTCAGACGTACAGCTGATTATTCGATGAGACGTGTGTCACATCACCAGTATCCCTATTATTGTGCACTTATATACTATAGCTATATATGTGTGTAAATATGTGAAAAGGTTCGCACTATATGTTATAACCATTATACGCCATGTTTTATAAATGCTTAATGTCAATCACAATGGAACCTTTTTTTTCGCATCCCGGGGCAATAGGTGTACAGGGTGGTCCATTCAACTCTGCCACCCCAATAATTCGGTTATTATCGATTATATAGCAAAAAATGTCACAGGGAAAAGTTTTTGCATGTGAAGGGGGAAAATAAGTTTTTGAAGTGAATGTCATCCAAAGGCTATACCTTCTGAGATTTCGATGGTAGTAACGTTTCTTTCAAATGGGACCACCGGTTTTCTTACCCACTACGAGGAAGGTGACATCTAAACGCGCCCCAACCATGTGTAATCACATGACCTCCGAATGACCTTCGGCCCCAAAATTGGAAAAATCTGTCACTCCGTCACTTTATAGTATCATAGTGTGTAAGTTGGTGCAAATTTTTCAGATCACCTCAAATCATCTTTCATAGAGTAACCGCAGTAGGCAGGACGACGATTTTGAAAAATTACAACTTTATCCATCCGAAATGGCTCGTATTATTTTTTGATGATGATTTCCTACAATTTGTGAAAAATTTGCACCAACTTACACACTATGATACTATAAAGTGACAGATTTTTCTACTCCGCACTCTTTTCCGTTGAGCTAGGAAGTCCAAGTTTCGCTTAGATTTTTTTTGAATTTTGAATTTTTCATTTCCAACCGATCTAGGGGGGGGGGGGGATTCCACCGACCCCCAAATAAGGGGCCACCCTACTGTACATGTTACGTAATGAATGTAGGCATTACGTGTGTAACGAACCAAAATTTGATTGCTGTATGTTTATAATATAACAGGTATACTACAAATCGCCCGGAACCCATATTACATATAGGCATGTGTAACATGTTCCATGCCGTCGAAACGTGCGCAACTATACGTGTATTGAACTGTTGCGCGCTCCAACGCGTGGCATAAACATACATACAGCGTGTATACAGGGTGTTCATTCGAAAATTCGCTACCTTCAATATCTCGAGAGCCAGGAGAGATATTCGGAGGTGGTTTGCGATAGGTTCAAGGGTATCGCGGGGGAGCCATCTCCCGGCGTTTAGGGATGCGTAGTAATTCATGCCCTCGCTCAGATTCTTCTCCTTACTCTCAGTCACCCTAACTTCGAAATCTTAGATACGACCCCACCCCTCGCGATACGTCAAATTCAAGCTCTCGGAAAATCTTGTATCTTGGCGCCAAGTAAATTGAAGTCGGACGATTCGTTTCCGAGTTGTCAATCAATGAGTATTCCCATAGTATGAGAAATGTAAAAATGGTACTGGGAAGAAAAAAAAAAAACCACACCCATAACGTGACAGTCGAGAAAATCGACGACAATTTAGTGATTTTTCGGTCGCAACTATAAAAAATTAGTGTTCGAAATGTTAACTGTTATACGCTAAGCTATGGTGACCAGCGAGCAGTCCCCAGATTTGACACCGCCAGATTCTTTGTTGTGGAAATGCGTGAAAACTATTGTTTATGAGATACAACCAGCTGATATCGACGATCTGAGAGACAAATCAACTAAAGCGTGTGGAGCTATCTGTCGAGACGCTTTCCAGAAGCCAGAAGGCCGCAGAGGCGAATTGAAAGACCGACTTCATCATTGTTCAGCGCCCGACGATGAACATTTCCAACACTTTCTTTCTTTACAATGAAAAAAATTATTCAATTGTCATTCGCCTGTTACGATTTCACGGATTCACGAAATGAACGGGACTGAATTCGATCTTCTCCATCGTAAAATCATGCTTTCTTCAATTACTATATCAACCATCTCTACATTCCAGTTAGCGGTGCAAACACTTCAGTTAGCCGGATTTGATAAATCGCTGGACATCTGAAATTGCGATGAGAAAAATTTTCATCCTCACTCATACGTAAACTAAAGTTTGATCTATTCACGAGTGGTCTCGATCCATGGGTTAACCCGCGTTGCCTTCGGGGTATTTTCGCATCTATTATTAGCCTTGTATTAAGAAAATTGGACGATTAAACAAGCAATGGCAGTATAATAAACCAATGAACTCAAAATCGCACCAGTGGGACAGTTCATTGCGCGCGCCTACCATTACGGATATGTATATTTATATAAACGCAGCTATAAGAAGGAAAGGAAAAAAAAGGATCCCTCTAGGGCGAAAAAAAGAAAAAGAAAAATGAGAACCTTTAACTCTATGCCCCAAAGTGTGACGATGAGTGGTAGAGGCCTGTGGCTTCGAATTGGATAATATCGGTGAAATGTTCTGAAAACTTTTGCGTTACATCATACCCGTACTGCGCGCGTACCAGGAGAACGACGCAAACATTGAATTAAGAGAATTACCAATGTGTATCTGATTGCAGTAGGATTGAAAATAATTTTCATCATCACTGACCTTGGACCAACGTTGGCAATCATCATCCGACTCCCCGGTAATCCTTTTGGTGTCGTCCCTGTGCGGTCTGTGCGGCAATGATTCACCGAATAGGTAAGCCGAACTGATTTCATCACTCGAGAGTTGCTGCAGTGATGCCTGTTGCTGTTGCGGTGGAGTTAGCGACGTTGACACCGGTGGTGGGTGAATTTTCGTTTGTGGCAGCGGTGGTGACGGTAGTGAAGGTGGTAGCGGTGGTAGCGGTAGCAAAACCACCTGTACGTTCTCCGCACGGTCAACGCGGTCACGGGCGCACTCGGAATCAGAGCTATCCTCTTCGCTGGACATCGCGCGCGCAACTGACCTGGATATGACCGATATTTCGCGACCGTCGCTACGCCGTTCCGAGGCGACGTCGCCGGACATCTCGTCGGTGGAGGGGAGACAGGGCGTCAGCGTCAGCGTCAGCGTTGGCGTCGAAGCCGAAGCCGAAGTCGACAGCAAGGAGTTCCGAGTGCCCGAGATGACGTACTTGGTCCGGTGATTCCCGAGGCTTACTTCCGACTTGGTAGGCTTCATCATAGACGGCCGTGTCGGTATACCTGTAATTCAACGATATAGGAAGAGCGGATGGTGGCGGATAGGAGCAGAGAAATTATAGAAAGACGTAGCGTCTATAGTGACAATATTAATCACCATATTAGATATAGGTACAGGGTTCACAGTCATATACAGAGTCAGTGAATTAGCGGATCATCGGCATACAACCGATTTCCCCAAATACAACTGGGTGATTCTCCGGTAAGTGGAAATTTCGTGTCCCATGAAGATTTCACGCATAAAATGACTCGAATTGGATATTATTTTCTACCAAAATTCATGTTAACAAGTTGTTCGAAAGAGCCAACAGTCTAAAAATATTAAAATAAATACATAAAAAGGAAAATCTTCCCATCAACAACTTATAAAACCAGTCCCCTGGGATGTCCCAGATGCAAAATCGAAATTATTTTGTGACGTGTAGTGCGAACAAGTGATGATATTTTTCAATACTACTCTATTATAGTTGTCTATAATAAGGGCATCTTACAATTCGCATGGTTATAATATTTTAATTTACTTATTTTACGCCGAAATTGTGAGCTCAAGTTTGTCCCTTGATTTCTGCTAACAGTCCCCTATCCCCTGTCGCACAGAAAAAAAAATTATTTCAAATGGTGTGTGGCGTCCTCGTCACGATTTATGCGTTAAATCGAATGTAACCGCTGTGTAGTTCATAGCAAATGACAGACAGCGCTTTAGCGCTATTTTATTTAGCCGTTTCTTCGCGTTCGGTGCGATGCCTACGTGTCTGGAACCCTGAGAAGGACAGTCCTCTGGCAAGGTTTTTTCTTCATATTAAGTCATATTACTATTACTGCAAGTTGATTTGATGGAATATTGTTAGTTTCGGCATGATTGTGTATTTTTGCCAAATTCGTCAGTCCCCTATGCCTGGAATATACCAGTTTTTGCCAATTTTATTGTTAATAAGTTGATTTTATGAGATTTTGATTTCAGAATTTGGTTTTGTAACATGTTGACTTGATATGAAAAGAAATATTGATTCTAGTTGATTTCATTCTGATTATTTGTTCTAAACATGCGAAAAAAGTGGTGGGGACAATTTTGTGTAGTTTTTTTTTTCCCCGTTAGTGAAGAACCACCCAACTATAGCGAGCAGGATTTCTCGCACGTGTACAGGTGGAATGAATTGTGAGACCTGTTTAGCACCAATCAACGACTGCAGCAGGCGCGCGTGCGGCGACCGGGGCGTACTTCTATATAGCCAGCCGAAGTATTTCATAATACGTGTACATAGCTATTCCTGTTTGATAGCCAGCAAATAAGAATAGGATCGTGCGTCTTGTGCTCGGTTGTTTCCAAGGAGTCACGCGGCCAACAACTCCGGAAGTATATAGATCGCTATATGATATGTCAATTTGTAGCACGTATAAAATCGTTATATTGTATAGGTATAATGGCACCTTCAATTTTTAGCAGAAAGACGGTATTACAGGTGAATACGCTTACCTAGCACGCCCAGGTCGGATGAATGACGTTCACCCGAGTCCTCGCGTGGGTATTCGTCTAATCCACCCGGCTCAGTATCATACGCTGTGTGGTGATGTCCCGCCGCAGTCTCCTGACCCACCTCGAGCCTACTGTAGTAGTCGAAGGACCGTTGATAGACAGACGATTTTCGTTTCGGTACCTTGCCGTGTGTATCGTGCGTACCGTGCGGCTGGTGATCCGTGACCTGCATCGTCTCCACGGGGTACTGGTCGCTGACGTTAATTATTTTCACCTTCCACTGACTATTGGTACGCACCGCGCGGTCTTTGTCATCCGACATCCCGGCTCTAAGGGTCAATTTCTCCAAGTCCAGTTTCAAACCCTCGACGACGTCGGGGGCATAATGCTCGCTCGTCCGGCATCGGGTGAAAGTCTTATTGTGGACGAGGGCCGGGTCAAGTTCGACGAGATGCGTCTCGGGTGAAGCGGTCAGGTTCCTTCCCATCGGTACAAAATCCCCGTCTTCGGCTGACTTGGCCGACATACCTATACTACCCGACAAGTCCACGGTGGACAAGCGACAGTTTCTCTCTTCCAATGAGAGAGGTTGACTCCCGCTGGAGCCCGTGCCGTACGTATCGTCCGAAGTATAACCGTCCGTAGCCGTTGTATCACGACACCTCCAGGCGTACGATTGCGGACGGATCTTGCCGCCGTACCTGGGTTCTGATTCAGATACAGACCCGGGCCCGTCTGTCATCAACGTGCCCGGTAGCTGTGATGAGGCATCACTGGCATCAATAGGCATCGTAGATAGCGGCGATTCAGCACCGTAAAACACATCGCCTTCCGATTCGGACGGTCGACTCGGCGGCAGTGTGTAGATGTACCTGCGGTGCCGATGAACTATATATATACAAACAGCCGTACGATACCGTTGCTAATACATGTGCATACATTGAAAGTGAACAGGTATGAATATATTATACTATTATACCTGCATAGGTATGCGTATGTATATACTGTAGTTCGGTTCTTATACGAAGACGAACGGCACCGTGAATCTTCATCCATTATGAATACTGGCATTCATATAAATATATGGTTATAGCTATTGATCACCTGGGGTTATGCTCCCGTCGCGATGACATGGTGCTGTAAGTGGCGTCACAATCGCTGCTGCTACCGCTGGTACCTTGAATTATGTCGTCTAAGGCAGCAACGACGGGGTCAATTATGGCCCGTTCGTGAAAATATCCCGGGGAGAGAACCCGCGATGAATTCTGCCGCGGCGAGGTGCGTGGAGTGCTGCAGGCTATTAGGCTGCAGGATGTTAAGGATACGTCTAACGGCGGAACCAAGGGACCGGGGGATCTTGCAGATGCAATTCCAGGATCTTCATCAACTACCAATGGCTCCTCCCCTTCCTTGCGAGAGCGGTTTTCCCTTTTGCAGCTATACGCGCGGGATGTCGGTATTCGTTGAAGAGAGATAAGGACCCGGAAATAGAAAGAAATGGATGGATGGACGAAATATTCATTACCTATATGCCTATACATATATATGGTATATCTGGGACAAGTCCCCTATAAAAGCAGCGAAACGCGTCTATACCTACATCGAGTTATCAGTACTATTCTACACTGTTATTAAAGAGATGTAGAGGTGGAAGTAACGATTTATTTGGTCGGGTCCGAAAAAGTCGATGAGCATTCGCGTCTACACAATATACAGAGACCTCAGACCTATACTTAAATCTCGTCTGATAGCCAGGTGGGAACGTAACAGACCGAATTGCGACGACTCGTAGTAATAGATGGTTAACAATTGATCCTTTAATAGAGAAAAAAAGAAGACAAGACAGCAAAATTCATGGCGATCAAAGCTATTGAATTGATGCATTCATTTCCGTAACACTCCGATCTGCAGCCGGTCCCGACAAGTTCATACATTCTATTATGGATAAAAATTCTATCCATATTTATTTGATACGGAATACTGATCACAGCAATAGTACCCCTATATATGGCCATATATATATTTTAAACTGCGGCAATGCAGCTGCAGAAATACGGTGAACCGTTGGCTAGATTTTATTGCCCAACAGGCCAATTATAGGTATCCAGACCGCTGTTGATAATCCTGAGACATAGCTCAACTGCACGGATGATGAGTACCGCGTGTCTACACTGAGTGACGAAACATAAATGCATCATAGGTGGGTGATACAAGATTGCGATTGACTTGGGACTTCGTATTTGCATAATTATGTACGCGCATGTAGTACGTCATGTAGATGCAAGTAGATATAAATATAGTGCATGCAGCCCATAACACGTCCATATCCTAGACAGCGTACTAGTACGTGGTGATAAAAATCTGATGTCCGTCAATTTTTTCGCAATTAAATAGTAATTTCGATCGCTGCGTGATCGCGGTGGTGGTTATACATAAACAATTCAGAACTTTGTACACGTGCACAAGTATTATAATTTATACATAGTAGGTATGGATGCTATAGTTATTGTGCGCTTTTTTGTAGAGAATTTAACGCTCTATATAAAAAAGGTCCAGTCAACCTATTATCTGTCTGCCTTCGTTTAAGCAGCGTTCAAGGCGAAAGGTACAGAAACGTGTTTATTTTTCCGAGATATTTTTCGGGTTTTTAATTTTTTATTCCAAAAACGAGTGAAAACTAGATGTCACAGAAGGTACCGCGTGTACATATTATTCACGTCTATCGCTCCATCGTAGTATTTTTTTCATGCGTTCCACAATTCTTGCTTTCCACATTTGAAACCGTAAAATGATTGGTCCATATAAGCAGACAAGTTAGTACTGACCCAGAGAATCAACATGTTTCTACTTTCTTTCTATCGATACACGTGTAACGCGTTGCGGTCAAAAGTGGGCACTGGACCGGACCGGCATAATGTAGGCTGAGGGTCGAGCCACAAGGGGCGAACGTTGCCACGGCTTCATCGCCCCAATACTAAGCGCACGTATAAATTTGATCGCTTCCCTGTATATACTCTCACCTATACAGTAGGACATCTTGCGAATAAATATGTTAAGAATAGGCTGTTTCGGAGTTGGAACGGGAACGTTGCAGAAATGAAGGCTGCGATGCTAGGGATTATGACGATATAGCTAAATCTACGTAACGCCGACGTTGTCCGGATGTTGAATTTTTCTCTAAATATATTATACAAGCAGATATCAGCAAGATCGACGATGATATTGAAGATTTAAAGTTATAATGACAACTGTGATTGAAACATGGGAGTAGGTACTTTAACGTGGCACACAGAAGAACCGTCGACACTCTTCCGGACCCCGGAAGCTCCGAGGTATAAGGAATATTTTTTTTTCCATTTAAACCCCGTGTTAAAAAATTGAAAACTTCAAGGCGTTTGCCGGAACAGAATAGATATCGATTGTAAATTTTTTTCTTTGGCACAGTTTCTAGTGATGCCAAAGTGCAACTTTCCCGCACTATTATTAGAATACGATCCACGAAAATCGACCCTTTTCGCTCCGGCCTAATGTATATACTATATACCCAACCCTTTATACGCACCGCGTACGTGTGATACCATGTTGCCTCACGTACAACCGACCTGTGTATACCTAGACTACACATGCGATAATAATCAATCGGAAGCTTTTCCACCTTCTGGATACGCGGTTCCTCGCCGAGGTGTCACGAGTTAATTAAGTTTCACTTTCAGCTCTCAATTCACCGGTGACTCCCCGCCGTCGAGGACGAATCTTTAAAAGATATTATTACTCGGCGGCGGTATTTTGGCAGAGAAATAAACAAATCCGCCCGCACTTAAAAATACAGTTTATTTCCATGGTGTGCGTCGGAAATTCTTAGCACGGTCAGGCGTATACGAGCGAATCGGCCAGTTAAGCGAGAAATATAAATATACCCATCGTATTTAATCGGCACTGGAGAGTCTTGGAAACGAACGCGAAGCAATATCTAGCCACACGTGTCTCGGGTATACCTGCCTACAGGTAGCTGGGTACTACAAGTGCTATAGAGACGCGCATTCGCCATTTGCCAAGAACCCCCTAGATTTCTGGCCAATAAATGGGACGAAATTCTGTGCGCACAAACGAGTCGAGGGTGTAATTTTCTTCGAACGGCATCCTTGATGAATCGGCATCCATTGTTGCAATGGAAAATAAACGGTTACTGTATACATCGTAAACTTATGCTGTGCGTGTTACAGCTATACAACGCGTTTTCATTTCTCCATAGATCCCGAGGACCGGCGAGAGACAACGGTCAGTTTTCACCACGACTGCCGTTGATCGTAACAACGTGATATTTACATAATAAGACGAAAGAGTCGACAAATTTCCAAGACTCTATTCATTGGCATATACTAGATTTAATTAATCGACGTATACAGGATTGTTTCTGGGCAATACCTTCACACCTATATACGATATACCTACCTATTCACAGGGTGTTACCCGAGTGTTACCACTAACTATGTCACCCCACCAGGTGGTAATAGGTGGGACTCTAACTAACATTTTTGATATAGGAACCCATGGTCGGAAAGTTGGCGTTACCTTGATACGAGGGGTCGAAGGTTCCCGGCGAACACCTGCCGGCTTGCCCGCAGGCACGGCAAAATCGTCGAGGATTTAAAAATAGTCTAAGTGTAATTCAACTATTTCCAACAGAACGAATTGTTGACAGAAGCCAAGCCCCGACATACTGCGCAAGAAAGCAAGGAGTGTGTATACGAAATTCCATGCCACTGTGGGGACGTGTACATTGGCGAACCCGGAAGGCCCTTAAATATTCGCATCCAGGAACACCGGAAAAACGTTAGGATGTGCGAACGATCGAAATCAAGATTGGCCGATCACGCCTGGGAGAATGAATACCACTTTCAGTGGGATCATGCCCGGATATTGTTGAAGGAATCATAGCCAAGCAGTCCAAGTAACCCCCTGGAGGAAGGGGGGGGGGGGGGGGGGGGGGGGGGGGCAAGTGCCCTTTCGTACCACCAATTATAACAGTTTATCACTATTGCTATTAACTTTCAGTCAACGAGTATCTTATTCAAATAAATAAATAAATAAATAAAAATAACATGATTAAAACAGGTATGTGATGTATAAGCCAGTCGTATATTAACACTACTATAGCAGTTCCCCATCCATTCTCCTGTCTGCCTGCCGAGTGCCAATATATCGCTATGAATCTTTGATGGAGAAACCTCTGCAGTCTACGTTATGCCTACTTCCAGAGCGTCACGTGTAATTAATGGGGACATGACTGTGTGTGTCTAGGTTATACTCACGCAGTTAAGCCTACTGGGTGTTCTATACGCCCGGCCATATGACGCAGATACGGACATACCTTACCAGAAAGATTCTGGGTAAACTTCAAACTCCTTCGGTAGGCAATTCCGTTTCTTTCGAAACTGGCAACACTGTCGTACGACCATATCTATAGCGTTGCCAGTTTCGAAAAAAAAAAACCGAAAAGCCTATACCCACGGAGTTCAAAGTTTACTCAGAATCTCGATCTCTGTATACATTATATTCATCCGGACGTGAATGAAACGCGTAACACATGGCGATCTGCAAGACTGTGTCGTACGTCTGCAATGTTCGTAAATCGAGTTCATATACGAAATACAAGTATAAGGTATATTTGCGGGGATCCAGATATATCGACCTTGATCCAGATAGTTTTCAACAGGTCTGTAACGCAGTGAGCCGTCGCCCGTCGCCCGTCGCCTATCGCCTGTAGCCGCCCTGGACCCCTATTCTGTAACTTCTTGTCCGATCGATTCGACTGCTACCCGAACGTATGCGACGTCAGCGACCAACAAGGTTTCGAGAAAGACAAATCTATTCAATATAAAACAAGACAAAACAAGCCGATCCGTTCGCTTCGCCAACGAAAAGTTACAGAATAGGGGCCCTGGTATAGTATAGTAGACGGATCACAAGTATGTGAGAATCATAACCAGATATAAATGAGATTTTCCTCCAATTATCCCCGTCCATCGTCCCCCGTCCCCGGGCCCCCTAATACTTGCTATGTGAAATACACATGCCGATACACATGCTGGAAGTCCAGTATAATACGTATCCGCGAATAGTCGTCGAATGACTATGGTAGCCCAGAGCCTATACAGCCTGTATTAATTATTCGAAATATACCAACGTGTAGGTATACCAATCTGCTGTCGGGGGATCACTTGTGAAATAAATGTACTCGGCGAACGAAATTGGATTGATGAATACCAGTCAAAGAACTTCCAGATTGAAACAAATTGAAATTAATTCGAATTCAAGTAAATCTCAACTTTTCTTTCGATTCATTTCAATCCGGAATCTTCGAAAATGTTTTTGGTTACGTTACCGTGTCCAGAATGTCCCAAACATTACCCACCCGATCATTCTTCAAACATACCAGCGGTATGACTAATTATGTCCATTAATTATATAAATACAATCTCGTGTCCCACTCACTGACGATGAATCAGGGTAGTTCCACCTATACCTATGCTATACTATATTATATTATAGTATGTATGTCAATTCTCTAATGACGATAGGAACAAATATTATAATCTGAAACTTACGTCGGGCAGAATTTGCTGTTATTGTTGTTATTGTGGTTATCGTTGGCGTAGCTAGTGATCCCTAGCTCAATGTTGCAAGCCGTCGGCAGTTCAGGTACTAAATCGAGGAGATCAAGCTGAGTCGCAGCGTCTTCGGTATCGGCGTTGATGACCTTCCGCGAAGCCTGGAAATAAAATGCATTGGTATAACGTAGGTATAAATACACCGTCTCGAGACTTACAGATGTATTGGTTATGCGACACGCCTCACCGATTATACGCCTATCCACGTCATCATATATTATTATGTGTATGTATAGCTGAGATCGTGACGTGATTAGAGCTCGTTTGTAAAATAACAATCTTTGCTATTCGAGATGTTCAACAAAGCGAAGAGAACGAGAGGTCGTGCGCCAGCGACGGAGTATAACGTATTACATATTATATAGGTAGGTGTATATCATTATAGGCACAGATAGGTATAGGTATGTTGCCGGTGTACGGGTGCAGCCTATAGCGATTCAGGCAAGGTGACGCGAAACGTAGAATGTGACAGACGAAGCAGAGCGGTTTCTGTCATGAAGACGAACTTCAATCTGTGGCAGGTCATCGGCCGACTTAACCCGACCCCGGGTGCATTTTTGCCGTGCCTTGCCTATTGCAGCCACCGACAGCGACCAGACATAGAGATAATTAATATACGAATAAACGCCAATGTTCGTGGCTTGCGGATAAATGCCACGCCTAATTGTATGACATGGTATAACTGCTAGGCGGAGGTGCTTGAAATAATTCCCGTAATGAGGCGAGAGATAAACAATTTGGAGTAAGCCGTAATTGTCCCACGCAAGGTATGGGAAGTTGTCACGTCAAATCACCATCTCTGACTCCTCCTGCTATGCTGCTGCTTTGGTATGAAGGACGAAATTTTCTATCGGAAAATTTCCCAACATACAGTACCGCTCAGAAGTTCGGGATCAACTTCCGAATTCTCGATCGATACAGGAAGTCGAATATCTCGGTCAAAAAAAATTGTAGTCAAATGGTCCAGGTGGCATTTGAAAGTGGAAAGAACCAGCTTTATTTTGCTTTTTTTTTTTCAATTTTCCACGATTTTTTCCGCACTCACTATATAATGTTAAATATGACCGTTTTCTTGCGACCTTCATACTTTTTAAAAGTGGCGTGTCGTTCTTCGGGAAATTGCAATGGAAAAGTTTTTCTCGGAGGGACTTGAAAATGTTAGGATTAAGCTGTGAGTTGGTTTTTTGTCTGTGATTTTTTTTTCAAAAAAACAACTTACAGCTTAATCTTAACATTTTCAAGTCCCTCTGAGAAAAAATTTCCATTGCCATTTTCCGAAAAATTACACGCGATTTTTCAAAAGTATGAAAAATGCGGAAAAAAAAACGGTCACGGTTAATATTATCCAGTGAGCGCGGAAAAAGTCGCGGAAGATTGAAAAAAAAAGCAAAATAAATCTGGTTCTTTCGACTTTTGAATGCCACCTGGACCATTTGGATACGATTTTTTTTTTCTTTTAGCGAGATATTCAACTTTCTGTCTCGGTCGAGAATTCGAAGAGTGATCCCGAACTTATGAACGGTACTTTTTAATTATGTTCAAAATGTTGTAGCAGGTGCGCAATTTCGAATTACCTTCTTTCCTTGGAAATCAGATATCGAACAGAAATTCCAACCGTAACGTAATCCAGTAATAATACACGTATATTTTGCAGTTGTATCGTATACCTATGTGTACACGTCTTGGGATACTAAATCACTGTGTATACCGAACCATACTAACCATAAGCGACAGCATCGTTAGCACGTGCCGTATTTGGGTTCCGAACCTCTGCAAGTCTTCCGTGCTTGAACAATATCCTTCGGCCCCGGTAACTTGAAACAATGAATGGGCAGGTGGCGACCCTATCCCCATTTTCTCGTGCGACACTGCAAATTCAGCTGTACCCCTGTAAATTGAAATTATATAGCTATCGAAAGTTGATTAAATCGATCGATTTCCAAGGGCAAGTCAAATAATATAGCTCAGTAATGTCATACATATTATAGGTACGAGTTACCTTTCTAGTTTTTCAGTTGCCCAGCGTATGGCGTCCACGTATTCACTATTTATATTCTGGTCCTCTATTGTGTCATTCAAATAACTGATCTCAACGTTCTGGCCCAGCTCCGGATCGCCGTATCCCTGCGGACGAGAGAACAAGGTGTATAAATATTTCGAAATACAGCTGGAGATTGATTCGAAATGAATACGCCCGGAGGGAAGGAATATACATTATCATTCATCAAGTCCGACGACACTGTTTATAACTGTTTGGGGTCAGTATCAAATAAGATTGAAGACCTCTTATAATAGGAGAACAAGAGCTCAGTTTCCGTTGTATGTATACCTATGTTACAATACACCTCTGTATACCTGTAATATTTCCAGTTAAACTCGACCAACCATCGACACTCATGTCTTCGTATTCGTTTTTGAAAAAACATGTGTTAAAGTTCGAGCACAAAGACAATGTTTCTCTGCGTTAGAGCTCTTGCGTTCAATTTTCGACAGTCACACATTTTTTAATAAATGCAGATGGGGGGAAAATTTCAATTTTTATCTAATGTAAATACAGAATCCTATAGAAAAAAATGTCAGATACACAAAACAACCGTTATTCTACCAATTTTAACTGAGATCAATTGCAAAGTTTTTGAATCATTCTTCGACCCAATTTTGGTCGATAAAACTCGAAGATCTCGACTTTCTCGCGAGGGGCTATTCACTCGAGGAATTACCAGGGAATTCGATGAGAGGTCGCAAAGATATCAGAGGGAATCCACAAGGAATCGTCAGAAGTCGATATGATTTGGATGCACTGAAAATTCGTAGGTCTCGCCATAGGTAGGTCGTGAGAAGCAAGTGACAAGCGTTCGATATCGCTCGGTATCGCTAGGAATCGTTGGGAATCGCTGGGAATCGCTGAGAGTTGCTGGGAGGCGCTCGACGTTCTGAAATCTATTTTGTGCGATTTTCTCGATCTACAAATCACGGGAACTCCGATGGAATCTTTGGGAATCTGTGAAAATCACCTTCACACGCGAGAAATTGTTGGAAATCGCAATTCGGATTTCCTTCGGATTTCAAGTGAATATAGCCCCTCGCTTTCTCGGATGTCGCCATGACCGCGATTTGTATGAATTTTCCAGACAAAATATTGCATCATAAAACAAAATTTTCAAGACCCCAACCAAGATGCCGGGACCTCTGGTTTCGGAGATATGAATTTGACAAGAACCAATATTGATTAAATTAATTGAAGACGGATAAGGGGTTGGTTGAAAAAATATTGTAACTGCTACATATGAAAATATCCTAATCGCCATAATGTTTTTGGGGATTCATTTCACTTTTAAAATAAATGTTTCATTCAAGGGTGATTAGGTGATCGTGAATCGCTCTGCTGGAATGCCCTATGTATAATATACTATAATATATATGTGGGTACTACTTGTATAACCTACATATATCCATATACATACATGCATACATAAATATGTTACTAACCGTAGCTTTCATCTCGTCGTGCAGTGAACACGGAATCGTTTTCGCCGATTGCTGAAAAATTTCCATCTCCTTTTCTAGCCCATCGTCGGAAGGCGGACTTGCGAGTAGCTGCAACGGAAAAAGATCGCGAGTCGTGTAATTAATATCTATAGTTCGATCGTTCGTTTAATACAACGTTATAATAAACTTCTGAACAAGGCAAAGTGATTTCGTATATGAATCCGTATGTTTAATACAACGAATGCGGCGCTTCAGAATCACTTTCCTTGACTGTATGTATTCGGAAACAAGCTCGAAATTCTTATTGACAATTTCAACGCATTATAATTGCTTATGCATGCGCTAATCGACGATTTATCGTGTCACTTTTCATCGCATAACTGCGTTCACTGTGAATATACTACACTACGACAGCAGCCTATTGTGGAAGTCTATTTGGTAGGTGATAATGCGGATGAGGCTTACTTTTTACAGATTATTCGTAACACTTCCATTCCGTCCTTTCTTTCGACCGCTTTGTCCAGCAAATCGCGGCAAGAGTATTGAGCCGCGATTTCTCGCAGAATAATACTATATGCATATGTGTATAATCACTCAACTCACCGCTTTGCCGTGGAGAATATAATTTTGGTTCGGCTGTAATTCGGAAATTCGGGTCTCCAATTCTTTCACAACCACTTTGAGGTGCTGAAACAGTGAGACGGGTGCAGGTTAAAGTTTCTAGGTATCGATATTTCATCTTCTCCAACTTGATCGTGATCCACTTCCAACACTATATACAAGCGTATACTCGAACCTGTTTCGTCGAGGTAGCACGTCATTGACTTTGTTAATGATAATGAAGTACACAGGTATAAAGGTATTATTGTATGTAGGGTAAAGGGGGGCAGAACCCGGGCACGGGGTAAAAATTCGGGCACCAAATCTAAAGATAATAATTTCGACTTAATTGATTTTTTATGATACGGCGATGTATTTTGCATCAACAATGGCACGAAAATAGAAAAAGATTAATGATACAAAAAAAAAAGGGGAGATTTGATTCATAATCGTGCAAATCTATCGGCTTGATTGGCGATGTTACCACCTTATGATGGAAAGTTATCAGAATAAAATAAGAAGGCAAGTATTAAAGGATGAAATCAAATTACCAGGTCTTGATATTCATTTTTGAACAACTTTAATTTTATGTAACATTTGGAGTAGATATTGTTAACCATCAAACCCCACACTATCTGGGCCACCCGTAAACACCACGCTAGGTGAGCGTAACCCATCGTTTTTGTTTCGATGATATCTAGGATCTTAATGCAGCGATTCAGATTTTTTTTCTTTGAATCGATAAGCGAAACAGTAGAAAAAAAAAAAAAGAAAAAATAATATCCAAAAGAGAATGCCACGAGTTATCATTCTCAAGGTACATGAAAAAGAATTGAGAAGCAATGTTTGAAAATATGGAAGTGATCATCATTTTTTTTTTCCTTCAATTCAAGGTTTGCCTGGGGTAGATATACATATACCCCGGTTTGTAGTTCCAGGGTTAACTAGGGTTTGCAGCCACCGCGAAAGAGACCGGTCGTAGAACGGGTGGAATAGACATATAATATGTAGGATTGAGAGAGTTGACGGTTGAAACGGGTAAAGAATATTGGCGACGTTTCCACGCCTGTAGTCAACAGCCTGCATTACCGTTCATATTGGCGGGCTCGTATATTTTGAGCCGCGCCTACGCGACGGTAAACGCAACTACTTTCCATTCTGAAATCTTTATATCCGCTGTCAGATCGCTAGATTCCTCTCGTATGCAATTTCGGGCGGGCGTTATAACGTTCATTATGGCGCTTAATTCAGGAATCTGATTCGGCCGGAATCTCTTCGGTATCTTCGGCATTCTCAGGATACGATTTAACCGCACGACGAAACACGAATGATATAACTATCGATTTCTACAGAAATTGAAATGTGTGGTTGAATCCTTTACCTCGGCCGTGCTTGTAGAAATGTCATGTTTTTCTTTAAGTTGGTCTTTGGCCAGTTCCATCTGTAGAATCTGTCCCCTGGCCTCGTCATACAACGTCTTCCGTTCGATCAATTCTTGCCGACAGCGGGCGAGCAGCCTGATCCGCTCCTCCTTCTGCTCGTTCGCTTTGTCGAGGTCTGCGTTTAATCGTCGTATCTGCAGGGTAAGTCGAAACACATATAATTATACCATTGTATAATTGGCTCAAGTTAACCTTTTTTTTCCTGTGCGTGAGTTATTACGAACCTCCGTTTCCGCAGCGTCGATTTCTTTTCGAAACAGAGAATTGTCCCTCTCGAGACGGTGATTTCTCGCTCTGAGGGCCTCGCGGTCTCTTTCGGCCGCGGCAAGTAGTTCCCGCTGTTCCTCGTGTTCTCCATGCAGCCTCTCATATCTCCTATTCGCCAATTCTCTGTATAAGAATACGATCGGGTCATTGTCGTGTGATTTATACACACGCCTAAGCACAGCTGGGTCAATTGCTTGATACAGCTCCATCGTTATTGGGTGGGGCAGTTTTTTAGGGATCCCCATACCACACTATATTGTGATCATCAAAATTGCGGCCGCAGGCTATACCTGGGTATATGGAGTATACGCGCGTATGTATTTGTGTATAACGAGGGGGCCTGAGAATGTTAACCATCATAATATACGCACAGCTTCCGCGTAACCACAGCCAACTCCTTTTCTCGGGCCGCAATGGAATCGTCAGCGCGTTGGAGTTCCTCCCTGAGAAGGTCATTGTCATAGGCGCACCGTTGCGCCCGCTGCCGTAAGTCCTGCGCCGTCTCGACAATGGCGTGGTCATGGGCAACATGATAGGTTCCGTCGACGGAGGATAGATCGCCAAAGAAGGGGTCCGGGGTCTCGCACCTTTTCAGAATAACAAACTTCCGTATCTAGGTATATGTTATATCCGACGGGTATCAGATACTATACGTTAGGTATAATGTGCCTTGGAGCGTTTCAAGAAATAATTCAAAGTAACAGGGGCTCCGATGCTTCATTCCGAATATATCCACCAATTTTGGTCATAAAGTAATACAAGATTGCAAAATAGTGACTGTTTGTACAAGTTACCTTTCGACGGTATCGTTGACTGCAGTACTCGTGGATAAATCAAAGAAATCTGCAAAAGGGTACAGTGCGGAGTCGAATGAATAATTGATAAATGATTGCCGACATTATTGGCATGGAAAATAGGCGTCCAGATTTCGGAACGGGTTAATCTCACCCTGATGGGTCGTCGCGTCTGACTCAGATGGTGAACCCGCTGTGGCATCGACACGAATGTCTTCTACACCCTCGGCCAACACGAGCCTCGTCCTGATCCGCGATGTATTATCAGGTTGCCCGTACGCCGTCGGGTCGTCGGTGAAACCGTCACTGTACCACACAGAAGTGTAACGAAACATTTTCAGACGAGTGATTGTCGATCGTCCACAACCCGCTACCCAGACTCACACCGACATCCAACAAATCGACAACAATGATACGTTAAACTTATACTATTTGCACAACCTAGTCCGACGCGGGAATTCTATCAATATAACGATTATAGTCACTCGGCGCCCCGGTTTCTACAAAAAATGAATAAAAATCGGTTTCAAATAACACGCTAAGCCCGATGGCCGACGACAGGAACAAACACCCAGTACCGAGAAAAATGTGCTGTTGAATTCACTATGTGCATAGTTGGATATGGGACAGCTATACCTTTTGAACATTTACTCTGCTCTAATGTACCAAATACTAGAATTGTGGTAATTCCTACTGCAAAAATATGTTGCCCCATATCCAACTATGCACGTAGTAAACAATTTCCTCCGTGTGTATATCAACGAAGTACACACCCTGCGTACGATGTGTGTGTACATGTAACAAGTATGAGCATACGCCTAATCTAACAAAACCGGCCAACTAATTGCGCTTTATCTCTCCGCTAACATAAGGCGCGACGCGTCTCAGTTTATACAACTTCATACTCGTGCAAGTTTCGGGTGATTAGGAATGAAATAGGTCAGGGAACTTGGAAGGGAATTGAACCGCTCACAGCTGCAGCATTCGTATTTGTCGTACTACAAGTGTAATACTACCATTGGTATATTATATGGCACTATTGTAGTTGCAACTGGTATTGGAATGTTGTTGCATTGTTAATGTTATACCTATATGAACTAATATTAGAATCACATTAGTCGTCGAACACGCCTAATTGTCAAAATGATGATTTTTCACAATTTACGATTAGAGTTCACCGTGAACAGAAGCTTCCTCAATGAGAAATGCGGAGAACTTTATAAATGGCTTTCAATGGCGGGCCATTGTATTCAATTTTTTTCGTCATCTATGTCATTGAATGACAAATATTCAATTCAATACTCGAAGTTATTGAAATACCGGGCAATAGATTTAAAGAAATAGACTGCGCGTTACTATAAGAGGACCTGAAGAACTCATTAGAAACCGAGAGTGATAGTAAAAGAGATTCTGTCTCTTTCCAGTCGGTGTGTTGGTGGGGTAAGCCGCAGGCCTGTTATGGCCGGTTTAGTATAGTGCGGTGTCGTTCCCCTTACTCGCTGTAGACCCCCACTCCATACGCAGTGCGAGAGGGAAGGAATCTCTCTGGCACTATTGCTATCCTTCAATATGAGCTTCAGCCAGCACATAAGAGTGCGCAGCCTATCTCTATAAGTCTATGCACCGGGCATATACGACAAGGTCGTTGAAAAATTATAGTTGCTCTTCGATACCTGCGCTTCATCAAGTTCATGCAACAATATATATAGTATAGAGCTACATACCTAAATGTAATATGGTGAAAAAGTGAGTTTATATAACAAACACGAAATGACTTTTATTTTCGTGCAGTTCGTCAGATGGACCATAGATGCCTACCTAATCCGATTGTTATTCATGAATAAATTCATATGCGCATATAGATATGCCTCTATATAGGTATGTATGCTATAGGTACACTCCAGCTATATACCGTGTGCGCTGCAGCACGCGCGGTCATTCCAACATTACGTTGTGGTATGTATTCGATCAGCAGAGTTTGTATCAAGAAACTCGATCTTTGCCTTGGAAAGATATCGGGTGACCTTCGATTAGAATTTACGAGGGACACCTGCGGTCACGGTATAGCCCATACAGAAACGCGCCCGGGACAAATCTCTTCAGACTCGAGATCTACTTTGTACGTACGTCATAATCATTATTTATATCGTGATTAACAATTGTTGAATATATTTTGTATAACGAGAGTTTTCACACAGGCATGTACCTGTGTTGGGTTTGCCGTAAGAAGGGGGTGTCCGGTGTTACGGAAAACTCTCGGTATACGGCACTTCGTAGTTATACCTATAGGTATACAATTATACATACATGTTACATGTATGTACGATTAGCGGGTTTGATTCTGACCGGTATGAAGTTGGCATCACAATCTTCTGTCTCCGCTTCTATCCTTCATAGTTGCATAGAGAAGAAGAGAGACAGAAGATTGTGGGGCCGACTTCATACCGGTCAGAATCAAACACGCTTGGCTACATGCACACTCAATCCGTGGACATCATTCGGTACGAGCTATACCCTATATACCAATTATGAGTCCCGTGTAGGTAAGGCATTATATTTGAGAGATTCTTTTATTTCTCTATGAAAAAATGCAGCAGATCGCGGATATACGAGCCTCGTGCACCAACCGACACTGGCTCTGGCATTTCCACGAGGGTCTCGATCACGGCCTATTATACCTATAGTATACAGAGCGATTCTCTGGAAAGTAACGCGCCTGAAAGAAAGGCAAGCGCGAAACACCTGTATTGAGCAACTCGAACATCGACGATTGGGTTTTATTTATTACGTGGGAAATAAAACCCAATCGTCGATGTTTTGAGCTGCTCAATGCAGGCGTCTCGCGCTTGCCTACTTTTCAGGCGCGTTACTTTCCAGAGAAGCGCTCTGTATGTATATATACGCTCTTATAGATAGCCATGTATAGCCTATAGGCTTGTGGGTGAGGCGGGCTCGAATATATCGCCTTATGATTTGAAGAAAAAAAAAAAAATGGTCGAAGCCGTCCGCCTGCAATACTTGCTGTTGGCGGCTATCACACTAAGCTGCATGGAAGAGGCGCCGCAGTATACGAGTCGCGGGTATCAAAATCATATGTGTACGTATGTATGTACATATAGATATGGCGGTACGCGTTTATGAACATAAATTTTATAGACCACGTGACCGTGACAGAGTTTTAAGGTCTGCAAGTAACTAATTTCGCAAGGATTCTGTACGGTTGTGGTGATGGTAAAAACAGAACGTTTGTGGGGATTTTTTTTTTCCTAATATACCAATCGAATATCTCACATACGTTTGGCGGCATATCCTTCTGAACCTTGCGCGGAGGGACTCAGAAGGATAGCCATTAATGAAATGAAGCTCTTATCCGAAGTGGCGGTGTGATATATACATACTGGGTATACATATACATATATATATGTTTACCGGCAAACAGCTCCTATACCTGCAAATATGCGTATTACGTATCCGAAACTGACCTGTTGTGATCAACGTGGAGATTATTATTGCCATCTTGGTGATTTTCTTGATAATGTTGACGTTTGCGTACTTTGGCCAGCCACAGTCGGGAAACGTCGTAATATTGTTTCCGTGTTACTTTACCATCGTACGACGCCACAGTGCGCATTGATTTACGAAGATCCTTGAGTATTTCGGGACTGCGACGGAAACGTAATTTATTGAATGTATGTAGCACATAACTACAGGTACCGACGAGATAGAAATAAGTGAACAATTCGCCAAAGTATCTGGACAACCATATACGCTACAATTACTCAATCAATTCGAAACAATACTATCCATTCAATGCGAATATACAGGGTGTTACCACTAGCTATGTCACCCCGCCGGGTGGTGATAGGTGGGACCCTAACATTTTTTATATAGGAACCCATGGTCGGCAAGTTGACGTTACCTTGATAAGAGGGGTTGAAAGTTTCCGGCGAACACGACAATATATGATATATGCGACATACATTAGGGTGGTCCTTAAAAATAAAAATTTGTGATTCACCCTCGAAAAAGTTTCCTTTTCGTGTAAAAACATGAGAGAAATTTGTTTTTTGTGGAAAAAAAATGAAAAGAAAGCTATTATAGTTACAAGTCCCAATATTTCAGCCCTCGTTGTTTCGAATACTTGAAGTAAATATAACTATTTCCTAATTCCATTCTAAAAACTGATATCAATACTATATATTCGGATTGAAAACGCACCTGCCGTGAGGGGACATGTGATCGCGCATGTAGCCGATGAGTTCCGTGACTGAGACTCTACCCGTCGATGGTACATCACATTCGGAGAAGATCTTTTCTAACGCGTCTACAATACACAATTATATTTACAATTAGCATCAAAGATCGCGTTCACGGCAGATCTATATAGGTACTATATGTGGCATGGTAATTTGTAACCGGCTCCGGCTTGCGGGTTAATATATATATATATGACATTATACGTTAATCCTGAGATCTCACCATCCTCTTGAACATAAGCTTCCCCATCACATCCCCCGTCGTTCACTTCACACATTTCAATGAGAATGGATGTAGTATTCGACTATATTTCGACTGTATTCGAATATGTTTTTGCTTTTTTCTTCGGGCTGACGTTCCGCGACATACCTACTGCAATCACAGCGTCCACCTATATTCATCATCCTAACCGTTAATCATATGCATACTCAGCGGGTTGCCACTCAATGCTGAAGGATAGGGAGCTTATTCAATCATTCCGTTTTGAAACAATACCAACTCGATTGACTTTGGCAATAAATTCTCTGAATATTCGTCAATATTTTTAGTTTTTGCTCAATTTGAATTTCAGAAAATATCTTTTTTTGTTGTCGTATTGCCACAAAACTGATAGTCAAATAAGAAAGTGGCAACCCGCTGTGTATATACTCATACAAGTCGGTCCATTTGAAGTGTTCAAGCGAAGTTCAAGAAGCTGTTTCTAGCAAAGCTATTGCCGGTAGAGGAAAATGTTTTAAATAATATTGCAGGCTCCATACTCAGGGCGAGGCATAATAAAATGAAAAGTATATAGGGTGAGTTTATTCGAAGAATAGGGGGCTTTTAGGGGGGTGATAAATAAGTGTTTTCCATCATGTACAGAATTGAGAATATTATTTATTTTAGGTAAGTACTACGCGGCTCCACAAATTCAGGTCGATTTGAGGTCAAATCGTTCACTTCAACAATCGGAAGTTGATGTTTATATGATTTTCTTTTTCCAGCATAATTACGCCACGCAGTTGAATGAGGTTGATTTGATCGGATACGATAATCCTTCAACTAGATTCTGTCATTTTTTTCTCATTCAATTACGTCCGACATTCATTGACTTGGAATTTTTCGAAAAATGCCATTATTAACCGATAACGCAACTTTAACATTTTTTCTTCTTGGAAACTAGATGTTCCAGCGAAATTTCTCAAACACCGTTGGATTCCGCGTGACAAAATCTATCGAATGCCGTAAGTTACATTTCTCGCCCTCGAATTGACCTGAATTTGTAGAACCGTGCTATTTTACTTTCGTACTGTTCGACAGTATCGAAATATGTACTTATATTAATGAGCAAGTCCACCGATTAACAACAAATGAACGGGACGTCTAGGAATCGATTTGTCTGAAATTTTTACCGCTCGTAGTGTGTACTAAGATTGATAAGTTCGCCAAGTTTGAACCTTCTAGGACTTACCGTTCGCGAGAAATGCATCATTTTTTAATGCCAACAATGATACGAAAACAATTCGCGTTTGAACCTCAATCAGGTCGAAGTAGTCAACTTGTATACGTGGCATTTCTCGCAAACGGTCAGTCCTAGAAGGTTCAAAATTGGCGAACTTTTCAATCGTAGTTCACACTACGAGGGGTAAAAATTTCAGACAAGTTGATTTTTTGACGTCCCGTTCATTTGTTGATAATTGGTGGACTTGCCCGTATAATAATTCAATTGAATATTCGAAAATACAGAAATATTTTTAATTTATGCTTCAAAAGTTGTAAATAAGGGGTTATAGGGTACTTCGGATAATTTTTGGGAGCTTTCAAGGGGATGAGTCGAGAATAGGGCTTTTTAGGGGGGAATAGGGGTCGAGTATGAAGCCTGATAATATTGAAATAATAATGATTATCATTAGTTGGACGAAATCGAAGATGTTCAATTAAATTTCTAGAAAATCGTTACGGAACTTCGATGTATGCATGTAAACACAACATTCCCATGGCCTTTGCGCAAGCATTGTAAACAAAGCATAATCATCCCATTTCTCTTGCCTATTTGTGTGAAATTCGTCACCTTCAGCCTAGCAGGCACTTTTACTTGCGGTACGCAATACGAAGAAATTGTTCAAATAAATGTTATTAAGTTCGATAAATAAGCTTCTCGATTTATCGTTATGTGAGAAATTCACCTACCCATCGTTCGATTTGGAAATCTGAAATTACCTATATTTACTCCTTGCTCAGATAGGGTCAGCAGAACATTCACGCTCCTTTCGCATAAAATCTTCCTCTGTAACGAAGAAATTTTTTCTAAAACATTTTTCTCTAACGCAAACAACTTGTAATTAACACTTCAAATGAATCACCCAGTATAGTTACGCAATGATAGAGTGGACCTATGATAATCCTGAGCGTATCCTTCCGTGAGGAAAGGAAGCAATAACCTTAGAATAATTGTTTCGTGGGGAGAGAAGAAAAAATAAGTTTTATGTTATGTTGCATTATGCTACAGAAAAATTTCAATTCTGATCCGAACGTTGCACTTGTTCCAGGTGATATACATACGTACGACCTGAATTCACGAATGCTCAACTTCGTTCGCCCGATATCCGCGTGTAAAGCGTATTCTGTTCACTGAACGAGAGACTGTCAAACGGCACTCGACGTCTAATATTTTCAAAACTTTCTTGACATCGGACGAAGGCCCGCGAACATCGAACAGCCGCAGCGATGACCTTTCGACTTCGAAATCTCGATCTCCGACCCAGATCAATCGTCGCCAGCTTCACGATATTCTTGACTACTACGGAGCTACGAATTACGGTCGGCGACATCTCTGGACCGTGCGATGAACGACCCACTCTCATGCCTCTCACAATCACTGTTGATCACATACCGCATACGTACCGTCTAGATTTTACAAATACAGATTTTCACATATCCAAGTTCCGCAGGGAGAATAAGAGAAACAGGAAGAGGAGTGACAATTGTACGTAACCACGCACGTTGTTTCACATAAATACCGTAGCGATACGTAAGTGTTTGGATGTATACATATTGGTACGTTTCGCGTATACGTTTCAAGCCGGCATAAATCTTCGAGGTTATATGCCGACTCTTCGCAGCTCGCATGTTAGTTTCGTCAACGGACGGTCCGTCATATTGCTTGCATATTAATTCCGTCAACAGCCACGAAGAGTTGCAATGAATGAGACAACACTGCCTCCGTCCCCCAATTGGTACCTCGGAAATATACTGGCCTGTGCCAAGGATGGGACAGTCGCCTGGGGTGCCCGTAATGCCATTGTTGTTGCCACATCTGAACAGGATGAAAAAATTCTCAAGTATTCCATTATCCAAGATGCTCACCTCGACAGAGTAACGTCCCTTGCCTTTTCTCCGAATTTCGGAGAGACAAACCAAAGGCTATTGGTCTCTGCCGGTGACGAACATATCGTTAGAATTTGGAATCTAGATTCCATGAGTGCTGTAATGGCTCACTCCTACACCGACGTAAGTTGGAACCTTTCGGCACAATACGATCTGATGAACTTGAGACTCGACTTTTACGATCAGTGCTCACTAACACCTGGTTTCCGATATCATTGTTGGCGGGTCGATTATAGATCTTTTTACATCTTTCAGACGCAGCAAAGGGTTGTAGGCGTTGATTGGTCGAGAGCCAACCCCAACACAATCTGTTCCGTCAGCACTGACGGACCACTAGTCGTCTGGAATGTGTCTCATAACGTTGCGCAACAAATTCCACTAGGAAAAATGACCGCTACCTGTTTATCTTGTTGTCCACACGATCCTGATGTCGTAGCGATCGGAACAAGGAGTGGATTGGTGTATGTTGTCAACGTACATGGTAATGGCAAAATTGTCTACAAGCTGAGGGGACATGACGCTGAAATATCCAGCCTCTCTTGGTGTCCTGCCTCAACAAACGTTTTAAGTGGTACTGACGTCAAGGATCTCCTGTTGGCCTCAGGCGCAAAAGACAGGTGAATTCTAACAGTGCCATTCTGTTTGGTTAACCGGAGAATTAGAATTCGCACTAATGCAAGATACAGGTCTACACCCATGTTTGCGTTTACTGACGATCGGTCTGTCACTAACCATTGGCTGCTCTCAATTCCTTGACCAGGTCTATTTTCGTTTGGAGAGCTGGCGGAGATGGTAGATATCAGACTGAGTTGACATTACCGAACAATCCTCTGGATTCGCATCAACACAGAAGTAAATTAGGAACGGCAACGGGAGGCTGGACAGCTGTATGCTGGGTGGCATCCAAAGTATTGCTCACCAGCTCAAGTTGGGGTGAATTAATATCTTGGGACTTGTCAACCAGTTCCAAGCCTAGACCTGCTTGTAAATTGATTCACGCTTGCCACTCTAGAGGCCTTTTTTGTATCGCCAAAGTAGAGGGCAAAACAGAAGCTATAGACAGTAGTTGGAGGTCGGAAGATACGAGGAGGTACGATAATTTATTATATTCTAGTAGTAAATAATCGTACTAGCAAACGTTATGGTAAGGTGACGAAGCCAACAATGAGATCATTATTACAGCACGACTGTATGGACTTTGGCTCAAGATCGTCGTGTTGTTTGTTACAATATAAAGACGGCTGATTCCGAGATAAGGTACAACATTCCAACTCAAGGCGGATATACGTATTGCATAGCTGCCTCTCCCCTGGACACAACAAGGATTGCCTTCGGTGTCGGTGACGCAATGCTCAGGCTGTGGAATTTGTGCGAACCTCACAAGAATACTTTCGACATCACCATGCTCTGGCAAAAGATAAAGGGAAAAGTCATGGCTGTAAGTTGTTAACGGCTATTGATAAGACGAGGCGGACCAAGCCAATTAGTCAAGTTGAAGTTATCTCATTCAAACGTTCAACAAATCTTCACTCATCTTAGGTATCATGGCATCCTGAGAAGGAAAACTTGTTAGCTTTTGGTACCGGGGAAGGCCGCGTTGGCGTATACGATACTAACACAAGCAAACCCCCCATTCTGTATAGACAATATCATAGACATGCGGTATACACCCTTGGATGGGGTCCGGAGCCAAATGGCAAGGATAGCTACGTTCTGTATTCATGTGGTGACGGTGAATTAGTCTACTACAATCCAGAAAAACCTAATCAAGGTGTGTGAAAACAATAAATCTTTTACGTCACTCAGCGTGATAATGGACGTGTTACGCACGCTTTAAGACCTCCATTTTCACACCTCACGAAGTAAAATTTTGTACAATACTCGACGGAAAAACTTCTTCTGATCTCGTGTGATTGCAACACTCGCCTTTGGCTCGTGCTGCGACTCACACTCGTCAGAAAAAGTTTGACCGCTCGCGTATCATAATGTACTATTCTTATAATCTGTTATTAAATCTCGTCGAACAGCGGCGGAAATTCCGTTTCCTACACGTAGTACATAGTCTCTTATTCTTGTTGTTGCAGAACCAAAGTCTGTCATAAGAAAAGATTGCACAGAATTTTCTTGGAAGCCAGACAGGTCGTGCCTGGCAGTAGGATTTGAGAATGGGTACGTCGCCATACATGGGATCCTTATCTGAATTCCAAAAAAAGGCAGTGGTTCGTTGTATGGCACATTGTGGGGGTAAATAAATCGAAATTGCTTCTCCTTCTGACTTAGGACGATCTCATTCCTGGACCGCAATTTGGAAGAATGTGGGTCACCCATTTACTCTTTGAAGAAGCCTGTTCAATGCTTCGCCTGGCATCCTGAAAGTACCTCCACAGATCCCGATTTATCCCCCTTACGCCATCATTTGGCCGTCTCGACGAATGCTCACGCAATTGTTATATTCGACTCAACAGAGCTTGCCAAAAATCGTACCTCCACAGACAGTACTACGACAGCAAATGGAGGCGTGTCATTGCAGAAGATCGTCGCGACATTAAACGGACATTCAGCTAAAATTGTTGACTTGGCCTGGAGTCCGCATATCAGCGGTTATCTGGCGTCGGCGAGTTACGATAGTACGGTTCAAGTATGTGTGCCCGCATTGTTGCACAAATCCATATTCTCGATATTGTAAAAATAGCATTCGAAGGCACTTTAATAACATCATAAATATGCTAATGAGAGATTGGTCAATCATATCGCGGGGGATTGGATGTGGCATTATTAGATTAATAACATCTTGCAGGTATGGAAGACGGAGTCTCAGGAGTTGATCGGAACTTATATGAGTCACTGCGGTCCGGTACATTGCTGCATGTGGAGTCCCTTGGACCCGGACTTGATAATGAGCGGATCGGCAGATTTCACAATCAGAATTTGGAGATTGTCTGAACAAGAAGTGAGGCGACCTATAGAAAATCTGTCAAAGCCGAAGAAAGTAAGAACGAAGAGAAAGAAACTTGCAATAGAAAAGATAGCGACCGATCGAGTCAGCGATTCCGAGGAGAAAATTGTTAATGGGCTGGAAGATAACACCGCGAAAGTAACAACGATTGAATACGCAACAACAGAACGGGGTACATTGTCATGATCCTTGTGATTTAATCCTCTAATTTCGATATCGTATGCTTGGCGAAGCACACTGACGATCGGCTTGAATATCTAATAACATTACTCGTATCAATATGTACACATCTTTGCTTGCAGATATAAGAGAGGTCCTCGCAATGGATCAGGTTAGAAGGAAGAAAAACAAGAAGCTTACATACTTTCCACTTATGGCCAAGGCCAGTAGCAACAAAGAATCTTTACTCACCTCTGTTATGGACCTGGTCCAGAGCTCGTGCCAAACGTCCGCGGAGGAGAAAGCATTGGCCCCCGCTGTCGGCGACGGCAGTATAAACGCGGACGAAAATGCAAGCAAAGAATTCTCTGCGTTATCAATATTCGGAAGTAGAGAAGAGCTTTTAAAACTATTGGACAATGAAAGTAAGTTTAATATCACAGCCAAAACCATACTTACTCTACACTATGTATGTGTGTAGACTGGGTGGCGAATTAGGTGTCATTATGGTAGTGTCCCAGGCCAGTGTTGAAAATAATTGTCCTTTACATGGATCATTCAGAATCTGCCCACGCTAAGCTCTCTAAGCACGACACGGTTGTTGAAATGGATCTGTGGTGCAATAATTTGAAGCAAAATTTGCAAGAAGCAGCCAAAGGTAAACGACTCAACGATTTTTTAGTCTCACTGGCGCCAAGTCTTTCGTTCAGGTGAGCATCTCGAAAGATGAATAGTACCTCGATATGATCAATGTATTCGAATGTGCAGTCAAAGAAAGTTATACCTGTTGAAACTTATTTAGGGTATGGCAGGAAACGTGCGAAACTTATGCCGCGCAGCTAGAGTTTGAGGGAAATCATCGTAAGGCGGTATCATACCTGTTGTGCATTCACAAAATTGATCGAGCTATCCAGGTGTTCTTGGAGGGTAAAATGTTCAAGGAAGCGTACGTATTGGCCAAGTGTAAGCTCGACGCGAGGGATCCACTGGTGAATACCTTATTGGAAAAGTGGGCGCTTGCGACGGCCAAAGAGGGAAATTTTGAAGATGCAGTCCAATGGTGGGTATAGACAGCATTGTTAATCATATTGTTATTATACACATATAATACCTGTATCATGATTCGTGACGGATAAAGGAATGAGAATCAAGACTGTGACCTTTGCATCATTGTTGGGAAATCGAAGGTGCTCGAATTGAAGAAAACTCATATCAGTTAAAAGACTGGTATTTGCTAACAATGCTCCTCCGTTTGTCATATGTAGCTACATTAAACTGGGCAACTACAGAGATGCTGCGAAATTTTTGAGCAAACGGAAAGATTCCAGAAGCTTGGAAGTTGCCGCTCGACTAGCTTTAAAATCTGGTGATGAAGGATTCAGTGCAACGTTGGCCGAACAAGCAGTGACAGAGGCACTCTTGAAGGCTGATTATGATTCGGCTGAAAATTTTATCCAGACGTTTCCGCAGATTCAGGTATGTGTACAATGTATATGCTCATTAAGTAATACATGTTGCGTGTGAATATAATAACTTCAAAATCCCATCTGGCCCGTGGTTTGTCCTAATTATAATTTTCAGCATTGCGAACTCAAAGTAGCGGCACTGAGGGAGATGGATGGGATGCTTCGGAGTTGCGGCGATGGGGAAATTTGGGACTGGCTCGAAGGGAACTCGGGAGATTGCATGTTGGAAAATTTATCAAATCTGTATCCAAACTGCGATCATTATTATGCAAAGCTTCTGAAAAGTTCAGAGACTCTGCAAGTTCCCAAGGACGAGCCAACGGTAACTGATGAATCTCGTAACAGTTCTCTGTTCTTCAAAAATTAAACCCTGTTGTGAACAATGAATTCTTGTCAGAATGATCTGATATCCGTTTACCACCATAAGTTCTAATCGTTCCGAAATCCTAGCTCTGGGTGGAAGTGGCTAGCCAAATCGCGATGGCAACGGCATGTGTCGCGACTGAGAAAAAACTTTATCATTTGGTTGCGGCTGTGGGCGCTGTATCTCGGTACGAAACGACAACGCGTGTACGGGAAAGTCAAACTGATGGAAATGTCGACAGTAAACAAGGGAATCTTCTTGCAAAGTTATTGTCACGGCTGGATAAACTAAGCCCATGCTCAGAGGATAGCATGTTCGTCGACAAAGAACCAAGTATTCGTAAGAGCTTGCGAGCTTATCTGTGTCACGGGATTTTGAATTGGCTGATAGGGTCCGATGTTAGCCTAATAGAAAAGAAGGGTCGACGAGAGCTTGTCGCATCTTTGATCGAAAGTATAATTGGAGATGCGTTGGACAAACAGACCATCAAGTTTCACGTGAAATCCGCCGAAGTTAACAAGCTAGAAGGGCTGCTGGCCATTGCTATGGGTGAGTAGCAGTTTCATTGGACCATCATAAAAACCTCATCCCCAAAAGTCTTCTGACTCGCACTTGAAATTCATATATCACCAACGAAAGCAATAATAACAATAATTCGACACGTGAAACGAATAACTGTTTTAGAATGTCGTACCTTGTATCCCATCATTGTTGTGAATGTGAATATCACCCAAATATGATGATGATTTTTACTTCCGCAAATCATTGCCAATTCACCGCGCATATTTGCACACCAAAATGAGATGGCCAATGTATGAAATTTCATTCCAACAGGAAAGTCACATAACGCTGGAGATAGTGGAGGTGATGCTCAGGAAGATATTGAGAATCTTATGAAGCAGCTCGCTGAAATTCGTAACGACAAGGAAACGTTCTCAACAGAACGTCTTCACGCTCCTAATCCTGTCCTGGTGTATACTAAAGCTCGTGAATTAACGAGCGTTCTGTTTGAAGGTGCAACCGCAGAGAAAATGACACAGTTTTTGTCTGATACTTGGATGAATGGTGCGTTGTGAAAATCAGTACATCGTCGCTTTTGTGCTTATTGCAAACAATACTGTGATCGAAAACAGCCATGCGAACGCTCATACACACTTTGAGGGCATACCCTTACCGAAAGCTTCTTTTTACTCTGATGTGCACACACCGCGGGTATAAAGATGTAAATATTATGAATAAAACCGCCCTGGGCAAAGATATTACATCGTCTATGATCATGTTCCTATTTTCGCTATTCGTATCTTCGGAAGTTTGATCGAATATACACCTAGTTCGGCAAACACACGACCTCACGTAGGTAGAGGTATAGAGGTATTCATCTATTTCATGTAGCTGTATTTTAATTCAAGGGCACTGACCCGAGAAATGTTAGAAATGACGAAATACTTCTGATTGAATGGGGTCCTCGAAGTATAACATTGTACAGAATGGCTCCTGTTATTTGTATTTATTGATTTAGAAAAATTACATAAAATTTGGAGCTCGTTGATGTTTTGCCTATGAATTTATTTACTCTTTCAAGTGATTCATTGGCACACATTCACAATGCACAATTGAGACTCCTACAATATTATCCTAAAACGGATAAATGTAATACCCGTCGATTCACTTGATATTCACTCTCCAGAAATGTAATTCTCTGTCATTGCCCGCACACACGTAAGGTAACTTGTGATGCCAACTCAGACCGCCTACGAGCTGCAATCTGCTGGCAAGAACTACTTGTTTTGACTTCAAGTTTGTTACCTTGAGTCGATTGTCCGGCCTTCCGATGCTGGCAATTGCATGTCCTACAGCTGGAGAAAACTTAATTGTCTGGCCTCCTTCTACATGTAACGGGCGAGACTCTACAGGCCGACTGAAACGTACGGTATTTCTGGTCAAGCAATCAGTTCTAAAAATCTCGAAATAGTAGGTTGCCCTATGATAAACGATTGCCAAAATGCTCCTCACCTCGGTCTTGATACGTCCCATACTAGCAGTTCGCCGGCGGCCAGAGCCGCAACTTTCAACGGGTTTGGAGCCCAGTCAGCAGACATGAGAGGTGTAACTCCGGCGTCAAGTGACAGTATTGCCTGCTGGCTTATCACGTTGTACATTCGTATCAATCCATTTTTCTCAGCTACCAACAATTTGCCAGATTCTTCTTTATGCCAGCAGACAGTTACACCCGGGGATGTCAGATAGAACGTCACGTTACATTTCTTGTCCTCTTTTATGTCCCACAGCTTGCAGGTGTGGTCGTCGGACACCGACGCCAGAATGTCCCCTTCGGGCTCGTACGAGATTGAATTGATATAATCTTTGTGACCCTCTAGAACCTTTTAAACATACATCCGCTATATTACAAGATCACAGGTGGTGAATTTTGATTTGATGGATCTTCTGATTTTTTTTTAAATATAAGAATTTTCATAAACAGGTCAGGACAGAATCTGATCTAGGTAAATAAGTTTATGGTATGGGTAGGTCTACGATTAATATAGCCGCTTCAGGGGGAAGAGTGGGCGGGAGCAACTAACTGTGTTAGCATACATAATACTTAAGTATAGTGTCTGTGACGGTGACGGGATATCTGACTAGTGCCTATTGTTATCCAATAAACGAAGAAAAGCCTTGTCCACCTGATATTCGTTGAGGTCTTTCAAATTACTGTTGTACAAACGAATTTTGAAATCCGCCCCGGCCACACAAAATGCTATAACCTTTGGCACAACGCTCAGGGAAGTTTCTGGACTCCAGGAGAGTGCATGGGCTCTTGTTTCGTGATGAAAAGTTTGAATAGGACTGTAATCAATATCTTCGACATCCTCGTCCTCGTCCTGTAACATGTACACGCGAAGAACACAAATACAAGAGAAGATTTTCACTCGACAAAGAACTGGTCTGACAATTACTATCAGAGGAATGGCTAAATATTTGCGACAGATATCGTCTAGCTCTTGTATAGCTCGGTCCTCTTTACCTGAAACTTGACGATTCCAACGGTGATTTTGCCGGTTAAGGCGATGCATACCAAATGTTGCGACCATTCGTAGGGTGACAATTCTACGGAATAAATCTGCTCAGAAAAGTCCAGCTTGTATGTGGGCAAAGATACGATTGCTTCTTCCATTATCCGTTATCGCAGTAATTTTATTTCAATGTCGAAGTCTCACGGATATGTTCAAACGAAACGATGTCACCCTTGCGCGTGGCTTGTCTGCCAGGTTATGGTTATGGTTACGGTTATGTTGTGTAGTGTTAGGTTAGGTTATACTGCGCCCGCCAACCAAGGCCGTTGGGTATGCACAAAGTTGGAGATCTCGTCGCGGATTACGCTCAAGTACAGCACGAACCTCGTGTGGAAATCCTCACTTCTACGGACACGAAAAACAACTGTTATCTATTATATCATAATACCGACGTACAACGGTTCATAACCTCAAGCCCGATCCAACGTAACCTAACTCGTAACCCCTAACCCCTGACCCTAAACCTAACCCTAACCTAACACACGGCCAACAATATACATTGGGTGATTTAAATTGAGTTTTCACCGTTCGTCGGCAGGGTGCAGCACAACCAAACGCGCATCGTCCAGCCGCCAGCGTGCCGCATCGCGGAACAACAATTTCGGGTAAATAGCAATTCTTATCCATAATAAATTGACTCTATTTACGGTGGGAATTTAATATCGCCCCGATTTTTTGGGGTGTGCCGTCGATATTTCGATCGGATTTCTCCGAAGGATAGCACGATAATCCGGGTAGAGTAACTCGGTGCCTGTCAAGGCATGGTCGGCGGCGTGCATGCCGTGTGCGTGCTCGCGGATCGGAGCTTGTTGTTCGCCAGATTTCTTCTGAACGCAGGTTAGAAAACGTCCGCACCTTATCGATTGTATTGTCTTACGAACCGCGTGACGAGATTTTTGGACGTTGAACATCCGCAAAATGATTCTCGTGGCGTAGATCCGTAGAACGACGCCCCCGCAGTTTATTCGGCCAAAAGGCAGCAGCATGTGGTTCGTTGTGTATTGTGCGGAAAATGAGAAATGATTGAGAGATAAAACTGAGACACGCCGCTGCGGGTGTCATCGGCCCGTAGAATCCGAGGGAATAACGTTGCGCTAGTCGTTATGGTAAATTGTGAAAATACCACCTTCCGGAGGTCCGTGGACAGTGACATATCGCGTCTACGAACTTTGGGGAATTCTATCAGGACTGTTTAAGTGTCAAAAAGCGAATGAGCACAATCCTGCTCCCCACTGCGAGGGATAGAAGTGTCGCTGATATTGCCTTGTTGTCCGGTGTCTGGGGAACAGGTCCGTTGGTCCTGGGGTAGCTTAGTGAGAGAAATCTGGCGATATGTTGCATCATCCAAGACAATGACTCGTCTGGCCGACAAAACAATAACAACACCTTGTTTGTTACAGCAGGCGGGTGAGAGAGCGAGTAGTCAGTAGCGAGTGCATCGACCGACGGGGTATGGACGCAGGGGTGGGCGACGTCGCCCAAATATCGGCTGAACTAGCCCGAGTCGTCGAGGTTATGATGTCACCTGGTGTGCCTCACGAACAACGCCTGGAGGCTTACACCGCCTGCGAACGTTTCAAAGAATCGTCTCCCCTGTGTGCCCAGTGCGGCTTATTCCTGGCCCAGAAATTTGTTAACAATAGCCCAGTAGTGCGACACTTTGGGTTACAGCTTATGGAACATTGCGTCAAGTACAGGTGGACCCAGATGTCGCAGCCTGAAAAAATATTCATCAAGGAGAATGCGATGAAATTACTACAAGAAGGTACGGAGCCTCTGTTGCGGGAAGAGACGCACATTAAAGATGCCTTGTCCCGAGTCATTGTGGAAATGATAAAAAGGGAATGGCCCCAACAGTGGCCCACCCTTCTGGCTGAACTGAGCCAGGCCTGTACCAGGGGCGAGAGCCAAACGGAACTGGTGCTCCTGGTGTTTTTAAGACTGGTTGAGGACGTCGCCCTTCTACAGACGCTCGAATCGAATCAAAGGAGAAAGGACATATATCAGGCACTGACAACCAACATGGCAGAGATATTTAACTTCTTTTTAAGACTGATTGAACAGCATTTCACCAAGTTTCAAGAAACTAACGGCCTAGGGCACGTAAACGAAGCTGCTGCCCATGGAAAAGTTGTTCAGGTGATTTGAATAATGATTGTAATCACCACGGTACTCTGAAAAATGAGGAATATTTGAAAAGAATCGCCATTGTTAATACGGGGATCCAATTGCCAATCCTAATTATGACTTATGTTTCAGGTTGTTCTGCTTACTCTGACCGGGTTTGTTGAATGGGTATCAATAAGTCACGTGATGGCAGAAGACGGACGGCTACTGCAAATTCTTTGCGTACTACTTGGGAATCCAACATTTCAATGTCCAGCTGCTGAGTGCCTGTTGCAGATTGTTAATCGCAAGGGCAAAGCCGAGGACAGGAAACAGTTGATGATTCTCTACTCCGAAGAGGCTCTGAGATGCATCTATAGCGCTGCGATCACACCCGCACCTCCCCAGGGTTCTAATAACCTTGACGACAATCATTACTTGTTTTTAAAAAAACTCATCCAGGTATGTAAATACGTTCACTCAGATTAGAATATATCAGGCATATTGTACATACGAGCTGTATTACATACATCGAACACAGAAATACTGTGTTAATGTACTGCAATTATGTGGAAGATGTCAGAATACCTCTTTCACCGAGCCTTATACTCCTCCTGGTGTATCGCAGGTGCTCACCGGTATGGCAACGCAACTCTGTACACTTTGGGGTAAGGAGGATGGATCCACTGTGCGCCCTGCTCACTTCAATCTCTACTTGGACGCGGTGATGACGTTTACCACACACTCAAGTCTCACTCTGTCGCACATGGCGAATGCAATATGGATAATGCTGTTCAAGCACGATCAGATAAAGACTGACCCACTGCTGCTGACTTATGTGCCAAAGTTCGTCGAAAACACCGCGCCAAAGCTCATCAAATTATCGTACACGAATGGTAGACCCACAAATGGGACAATAGCTTACCCACTCGCGGATTATGACTCTGAAGAAGAGTTCAATGTGTTCTTCCATCGGCTGAGGATGGATTTACTAGAGGGATTTCGCCACGCGACTATGGTCGCCCCTCTAGTGACCTTTGCCTATGTCCAACAGTGGCTGACTGCTAAGATAACTAAGGGCCTGATTGACGTGGGATATGACAGTAACCCAAACGACCGGGTGTATCTCGAATGGGAGGCGCTTGCTCAGGCATTAGACTCGGTTGCTTCGAGAATACTACATGTGAACGAACGGCCTAGTGTACAGACAGGCCTGCAACTATTAGAATTATGCCTGAGTTATTCGCCTCTCGATCCATGGCTGTTATCAGCCCTGTTGTCATGCGTCAGCGGACTTTTTGTATTCCTTTCAATGTCGACGGGCTCGATGGAGATGCCTGGTGTATCTATCCTGCCGCGGGTATTGGAGAAAATATTTGCCGCTCTGGTGTTTGAGGGTCGCGGGGAAACTAAAGACAACAGATCTAGAGCAGTAAAGAACGTCAGACGTCATGCGGCGAGTTTAATGGTGAAAATCGGACTGAAATATCCGCTCCTGTTACTCCCAGTTTTCGAACAAATCCACACTACAGTACTGGGTCTGGTGCGAGAGCCTAGTCAACTCTCCAAGATGGAAAGTGTCACACTCTACGAAGCCCTGCTGCTGATATCTAATCATTTCTGCGATTACGAGAGACAGACGCGATTCGTTGCCGAGGTCATCGGCCAAGGGTCATCAAGATTTGTCACGCTTGGTGCCGAGGCTTTCAAAGGGCCGATAGAGTTTCTCCGGTTCGTAGGCCTGGATCGGGACCCGGTCGAAAACAACGTCGTAGATCCAACAGGGAAAAATCGTGCAGATCTCGTGTTTTGCATTGCTACTATATTGAGTGTTGTCAAACGGTGCTCGGTACCGGAAGATCCGGACCGTGCGGCAAGAGGTGGATTCTTGGCAGCGCTTAGCGAGACTGGAAATCCGGTGTATAGAAATCCTGCTAGTCCTCACGTCATTCCGGTACTACCCACGCTGTTTGCCCTGATCAGAGCCACAAACGCACTCTTTACCCCCGAGGCGCTTGCTTCATTGTCAGAGGTGAGCGGATCATAATTCAACAATGTTACTCATTACGAATCATATATTATTTCATATCCATACATTTGTTTATTCATAATGTTTCTATACGTGCTTATATCAGGGATACAGATCGGCCCATGGACTCTTGGAGTCTGAAAAATCAAATCTCTTAGGACTAAATGCTTCGAATAACGACAACCATGCGGCAGACGCTGATCAAACGACTATCGCCCCCTTGGTGCGGATGCAAACGTTTCTTACCAATGTTCACGACAACTGCTACCATATGCTGGGAAGCGGATGTCACACTATCGGACGTGACTTCTATCAGCTAACCGGCCTCGCGCCAGCTCTTCTCAATTCCGTATTCTCCAACATGGAGGTAATTTAATTATTACCAACCAAAAACGGGAACTATACTCAATCTGTCTACAACAATTGCTGGCACCCACCTCCTTTAATGCCTAACGTCTGACCCTTAGAATTAGGTTTCAGTCTATACCATGCTCCACATTATCAATGTTTCATGTTTCAGGTAATTCCAGATTACAGACTGCGGCCAATAATTCGTGTGTTCCTGAAGCCCTTCATCTATTCGTGCCCACCAGCCTATTACGAAACTGTTCTTATCCCAGTGTTGGCGCATGTCGCGACTCACAGTGAGTAGAGGATATACACTTACAACATACATACAGGGTGAATTCCTAGCGTCCGTCCGCTAAGGGACGTGCTGAGGCGGCCAAGAGTCGGAATCGGCAATTGTTGGCTACTAGACCGTCAATCGAGGGCTTGATAGCCACTGAAACGATTACCGATTTCGACTCGCGGCCGCCCCAACACGACCCTCAGCGGACTGACGTTAGGAATTCACACCGTTACATACATGTTTATCGATATTATCTTTCACATGCTTAGCCGAATGATACAACGTTTATGAATAAGAGTAAATAATAAGTAGATGAATATGCGGAAATTCGAATGAAATATAAGAAAATATACGACGGAAAAGTAAGAGAAGCCCTAAACGATGTATGTTTGCGCAGTGTGTCAGAGATTGACAGCAAAGTGGCGATACATGACGCAGCTGTACGAGTCTGGAGGATTAGATGAGGAGAACTGCACCAACGCACAAGAGGTGATTGACGATATGTTGAACAGAAACTTGACTCGAGACTTTGTAGACGTATTGAAGGTAGCTCTTGTGGGTGGTGCAGCAAGCGATGCTTCGCCACCGGATTTGATGGAACAGGACAGTGGTGGTATGGCGGTTGATGCTCCCACAGCAAGGGGTAGTAGTATCGTTGCTGAGGTTGTAAGCGAGCTTGGAGCTTTCGTACTGCGCCACCCATCTACCTGTCACAGCGTCGTACTCTGTGTACTTGGGTAGGTTTTTTTTAAAACTCCGTCTCATCATCATCATTATCGGCAATCAATTTGCCTTGTCTGATACATTCAATATAAATATCCAGCGATACCCATCCTTGTATCTGTATTATTGTAATGCAGCGCTTTGTCATGGAATGACTCGAATGCAAGTCTAAAGGCAACCACCCTCACCGGACCGATAGTACGAGCGTTGGCTGTCGATGGGAGTCTCACACCGGCAATGGCGGCTCATGTTATGGTAGCTGTTCTACAAGGACTCCAACTGCATGGACAACACGAGGCAAATCAAGGATCCCTGATAACACTGGGAGCACAGATATACGAATGCCTGCGACCAAAGTTTCCAAACATAATCGAGGTGATGCAACAAATACCAGGCGTAAATCCGGCAGATTTGCAAAGGTTCGACGAAAAGATGACGGTCGTTAGCACCAAGGGAAATAAAGTTGAGAAGGGAAAAAAGGACTTGTTCAAAAAGATTACCAATCAGGTGAGCACTCGACCTTAGATAAAAGTGTACCTATAGTATACCTATCTGTGACGTAAGGAAGTAGCACAACGCGGATTTGCATGAAAAAAATTTCTATTCTTCCAACGAACTTTCTTTTGTGTTCCCGTTGCAGTTGATAGGTAGAAGCGTGGGTCAATTGTTTCGGAAGGAAGTAAAAATCGACAACCTTCCACGGCTGGAGGTGACTGGTAAGCCACGGCCGCTTCGCGTCGACGATATATCTAAGAGTCCATCGGAAACCGGCCTCACGGCGCTATTTGCCGGGCCCACGTAGCATACGGCTCGGGATCGCCGAATCTCTCAGGATTGGTGTAACTCGTTGTGCGGGTATAAGTTATTGTAAGAGTCTGGAGATTGAATAAGAATGAGAACGATCGTGAATGTGATAACGTGAGAAAGTCCACGGGCTGATTCTTGACGAACGGCGACAGCGTGTAGTCACCATGGTACATATTTAATCGTAGGGATATGAACTAGCTAATAATTACTTTCTGATCATTGTAAATGAAACTGCACCCACTGAAACGCCGAAAAGTTTTCGTACGTCGAATTCCATGTTGGGATTTTTTCTCTTTTTTTTTTCATTTTCTTTTAACTCTCTTCTGTCTTTCACACGTGGCATACATACACGTACGTTCCTAACTTGAAAACATAATGCCTGTTAATCGTGTATCAATATTATATACACATACCTATTATCATATATGTATATTATTACCTATATGGAATTATTAAATTGTAGTTAATAATTTAAACACGATATGAGCGGATCCGAATATTTTTACAGTTTCTGAGATTATAGATAATTAGTGATTACACGCAACATGACATGATATGCTTAACTGTTCGTATTGAGGTGAAGAACTTTCTTACAGGGTTTCATCACTTTCGCCCTGTATGAAGACGATGTTCTTTTTTTTTTTTGTTTATTCGTGTGAAATATCAGAAATCAAATGATTGGGGTAGCAATTTAAAGAGCGAGAGTGTAAAGCCAGCCTAGCCTAGTCTGTACGGACCATACGTTAATATCGAGGGTGTGACGATGGAAATATTGTTTCACGAGGCATGGTGTTATTTCTTATAGGTATTATAATAGTTATTTATTGAATTATCGAATAAAATTGTGTAAAACATATGATGTCCTCGCACAAGGAGCGGAGGTAGTGATTTTTGATTGGTGTCTCAGACGATATATGCGCGAACGGTATGCTGAGTTTATGAAATAGAATCAAGTACACCTACAGAGACTATAGATGGAATGAGGCATATTTGTATTTGGCTTAGCTCCTGTATACCCATGGGAGAGACAATACTTCCATTCAACTGTGGGACCGAGTCGACTTGATGAGACGCGATTAACACTTATTTGTAATGTAGGCATTCCAGCCGATCGTCCAAACGAGATATTACTTTACTTACTATTTGGTATATCAGTGCCTTTTATGGAATAATTCTTCCACTCAAGAGCAAGTGGAGTAATTTCTCTCCTCTGGTGATCTCGATCATTGTATTTATTGATTCCGATCAATTATACGTACAGAGCTCGTATAACTAGGTATACACGTGTACCTAGCCGATGCCAGCCAGCGCGCGGTTCTACCTAATTTTGGACTAGATCTGTGAAAGTTAGCAATCCGAATTATACCGTGGTATGTAACTTCGGATCAGTTAGCGATACTTCTCGTTGTGCACAACTTATTTTGATACGTTATCAGCATTAGGATCATGGGTTCCGGCTGGGTGAGGGGAAACAAGGATATAATGCAATTAATAACACTGTTCTCAGAACGTTTTCGAATAACTCGCTATCAATTTTCAATATCTCTAATCGAGCCTAATCGTGCAAGATCAATGTTCGAATTTTTCCCAAGTCCACATGAACCTCTCAATTTATACCTAAAACATAGCCCCAGATATGATATAGTAAATTATCAGTTGTTCGTTTAACCCGTACACACGCCAGATATAGCTAGCATTCCTTTTTCATTGACTGTGGCTAATTGCATTTATTAGGGAATGATGACGAGGGGTCGATGATATCGTTAACTTGATGTAACGCAATACGTGTACTGTAGACCGATCCAAATTTTCGAGTGTGGAATTGAATATCTTCAAATTGCATAATGATCGACCAATTGGACGTTACAGTATTTATGGAGCGCACAAAGGGCGTCGCTCATTTAACTATAACTTTCACTTGAACATGAAATGCATTTCTTGCACAAGCGCATGGACGTAACATAAAGTATTTTTGTTCATTCGTGGAGCGAATGTTTTCAAGGGATACGTGTTTAGGTTTTCACATGTATGTTGGGGTGTTTGACGAATGTATAGATATGTGTATACATGTGTGCATGTGCCATGTTACGACAAATGCAGCTTCTTCAAGACTCGTGCCGTCCGCCGGACTTTTTCGGCGTTTTACATAATTTCAGTCAAACCTCACAACTTTATTGTGCATTGCAAAGGGGTTGTGTTATTTATGAGTCTGGATCGTCCTCGTTGTTGTACGACAGGCGTTAGCTTGAACCGATCATGCTAATCTTGTATATATATATATATATATTATTGTATTAATTGTAATAAAAAAAATCATTGACAATAATCCACAGAGGTATATCTATGACAGTCCATAACAAATATCGATAAGACAAACAGAATCCTCAATGCAGGTATATAAATTTCACTACATTTTTCAACATGATCAACTTTCTGAGGGTGGCAGATTGCCACAACGAAGAGACCTAGTATATCGGATTTCAGATTTCTCGACTAAATATGGAATGATATGTTTACGGTACGTCGGTGTTCACCGGATAACTGGAGGATGAAAAAGTTATATGTTTATGAACTACGAATATCAGTATTACAGGTCATACAGGTGTGGGTGTGTATAGGCTCGGGTCACCCCGGGTACTGCCCCAAGTTGAGGATCTGGATATACTTTAAAGTAGCTATCGGCTAGTCGAATCAATCATTCCTTTCACTCCACTATACCTAGTGCGTGTTTAGACTACATAGATACATACAACACATATAGGGATTGAGTTGAAATATCCAATTCAATTTTATTGACAGTGTTGGTGGTATATATACAAACATTAATAGCACTATTATACTATCAATCAGCGCAGATTGTTTAGATCGGTCTTATTTCTAAGCTGTAATACTTAATTTAATACATGAAATTTCGCGCATCTGTGTATACATACATCGATGACCAAACTTCGTCGACAGGAATAAAAAAGAACGTGGAGATTCGTGGCGTGCTAATTTGATTGCAGCACAGGTATAATTAAAAGTATACCAAAACAGGACGATGGTTATGAATTGAAGAAATTTTCCGCGTAATAATCATTGAATACTCAACGTCGTTGTCATAATCAGAAAGGCACTTCCACGTTGATAATAATAACAAACACTCGTGTGATGTTAGTTTTTTAAAAAAATAAATATATATATGTATGTTATATAAATACATAGGTATATATATACTATATACATGTATGTATATAGGTATATGAATGTATATATCTTGCTGGTTAAAATAATTTCACTATCCATTATATTATAAGATTCTTAAATCTCTACTAAATATCGTTATACTCTTATCTTTACTTATGTGGAAAATAAAAGACAGCATTCCTCAATTGGAGTTGAGGTAATTAATAAGCTGTTCCGAGGCTCGACAACAATACGCGTCATTACATGTTCACCTGTGAACGCAGATCAATGGAATAATAATTGTTCAAGATTCTAGAACCACGAATCAAAATTGGAATGTCGCCTGACTTGTAATCGTTAGTCATTCACAAATCGTAGAGCCATATTGACTCGGACTTGTGTCCATACTTGGAAGCTGCGGGCTTACGACTAGTAGTTTTAGCATTCTATGCTATTGCCAGTACTTGAGTAATAAGACGGCAAAAGGTGGTATACCTTGCAGCTAGGAGTACGTAACAACTAGATGCCACGTTATTCTGGCAATTCCAATTTGTCGAAAGCCGGTAAATTCGTAAATATGACCAATAGTGTAGCCACAATAGTGTACCACTCTGACTATAAGCTCTCCACATGTGGTAGATGAATTTTACCACCTACGCCCTACCTATGCCATATTTATCATCATCAAACCGTTATGTATGCGATTCAACCCTGTCCTGCGATATATGAATATGATATACATATAGATATAGGTACAGATATAGAATGATGTACATGTGCATTGGTACGTGATTATGCTATTCCCGACGCAGTGCTTCGCGCTCGGATGATATTTTAAATCTAATCATACTCGTTTAGAGGGTACTGTCACCTCCGTACAAATATTCCTTCTCTCCAGCTAAAACTTAGTTCAATCAACGACTCAGATTGCAACACCAGTGTCATTGCACCGCTCGTAGCTGTGTATTAATCAAATCGAGAGTAGAACTAGTGCCGTTGAAGAGGTGTACATGTTTATACTATCCGGTTACCTATACATAATAGCAATGGTAATGTTAAAAATAATAATAATATTAATAATAATAATAATAATAATAATGATAATAATAATAACAATAGTATTCACAATAATAGTAACAACGACAACAAAAGAAGATCAACAACAATAACAACAATAACAACACATGACCCACATATATACACGTGCGCGCGCACGCACTCACCCACGCGCTCACACACACACACAGGAGAAACGGAAGGAATATTCAGGTAGGAACTGTCTAGAAGCATCCGTGTATAGGAAACAACAATATAAACTAATTAAACAATGATTTTGCATCAAATAGAATAATGATATACATCTCGAGAGAAATAGGTAAATATCGGATTTCTAGCTCGATCGACAAAATTGAGCAAGGGTATGTATCTGTATATACCATGTATCAGGTGTTTGTATACAAATGTAGGCCAGTGACTGATTTATAGAGCGAAGGCTCGTATCGCCAACGCGAACGCCACCTGATGCAATTGCCTTTCCGGGCGGGTACCATATAGGGGACATGACACAGAGATCAGCATGATGTCATAACTTGTGCCCGGTAGAATGAATTGGTACATTTACTAATAACTCATAACTCTCAACTGTCGCCTTCTGCGCCTTTGACGGTCAGCAAGAACACATCCATATTATCTTTACCCTTGACGTACACCTGTCCCCTAGGTTCGAACTCGTACCTATCGGAAAGCACGCCCAAACAATTGCTCGCCAATTGTATTCTACCCGCAACACCGGTGGAATCCATGCGGGACGCTATGTTTACGGCGTCACCCCAAATGTCATAATACAATTTGGTGGCACCTATTACACCGGCGGTAACGTCGCCGTAATTGTAACCGATTCTTAATATCAGCTTGAACCCGAGTAGATCCCGATTGAAATCATAGATGACCTTGTGCATGGCCACGGCGAACTCGAGGAGTTGAAACAGATGCGTGTATTCGTGCTCGTTCCTCTGCCGTACCTGGGGATTGAGGCCACTCGCGGCCATGAACGTACTGCCGATCGTTTTGATCTTTTCAACGTTTGAGAACTCCAACTTTTCTAGAAGCTCGTCGAAATCACCGATGAGCTCGTTAAGCACGCGGAGATATTCTTTACCACCTAAATAAGACTCGTCGTATAGCTCGTTGAAGTTCACGATACTTGCAAATATAATTCCGACCGACTTGTGGTTCTGCGAGTATTTCGCAGTAGTCTTCAACTGGTCAGCTACATACTTTGGTATAATATTGTGGAGGAGCCAGTCGGCTTGGTTCTTCATCGATTGAACCCGAGCCTTGTCCCTCGCGGCGACCGCGTTTCCGTGAAAGCTTAGCCTGTAACTGATTTCGAATTCACGATTCAGAAACCATACGAGGATAAGGAGCAGTGCCATATCCAGAAAAATTTCCGATCCATACAAGCGTTCGTCGTCAGTCGTCGTCCTCGGCAAAACGTCGGAGTTTACGTTTAATTTTTGGCTCCCGTAATTCGTGATATTCGCGGGCTCGCGTTCTTCTTTGACGGGATGCGTCCCCCGCGGTGTCTCCAATTCGAGGCCGTGTACGATACTACTGTCGGCGGTATACGCGCGTTCCTGGGGCACCGGGTCAACGTCAGAAGGGATAAGAGCCAGACCGATGTTCGCTTCGGCAGGATATGGCGGATTTATAGTGCGGTCGTCGTTGGGTGCAGAGATTTGGATAGCGACCAAACCAATGAAGAGTATCCCCGTAATGGTAACGAGTAGGTTTTTCATCCAACAATTGAGTTGCGTGAAATTGCAATAATGCACCAGACCCACAAACATCAAGTAGCTGTAGTAATACTCAATGTGATCGAGTTTCGCGTGGATCGTGTCGCGATTAAAATTCATCAAAATCGAAACGACTGGCAGGCTGACAAGTACCGCTCCGCAAATGTGCCAAGGGTGCCATTGCGATATAAATTTAAATATACTATGGGTGACTGTAGTATGCGTCGTGTTGGGGTTCAGCAATTGCCGGATGCACAAGTAAACGGCGAATAGCTGGACGACGGTGGCCAACGCGGCGAACACAATGTAGTATATCGTCGGCTGATACAACAAAAATACGGATATCGTTACGGTGGAGAAGACCAGGGCGGATATCAATATGTCGAAGTAGGTGTTGAATCTCGATGTCGCTAGAGTTGGCGGGTTGTCACCTACATCCTCGTTGACCTTATGCGCGGTCTCCCGATATTCCTGTTCCATTTCTTTGTTCTTGAAAAACAAGGTCACGCTCGACAACGGGGGTTTGACGAAGTACGAACGCTGCGAGCTTACGTTGTCCTGAACGCATCTGGAACAACACAATTTGGAATCGCAATTATATGGTCTGACCGTTTATAATCGAGGATCATTGTTTGCGGGCGACGCATTGCAGTATGGCATATATTCCCTCGATTAATACCATGCTTCATACGCGACTACCTGCTACAATAATCGCTTGCCTGATCAACTGTAGATCGGACTGCTTTCTGAGCTTGTGGAAACAAGCTCCGAATGTGTCCGTTACCGCCGGTGTAAATGGGTACGGCGGAACGGACGTGGGCTGATCTTGGGTCGAATTCAAAGTTGATTGGCTGGAGGTGTAGTAGCCGCTCACTCTCTGTCCTAGAATATCCCCCTGGGCCATACCGTTCATGAGGAATAGCTATGGATCAAAGAGCTGGACTTAAATTCGAGATAGGTACTCGGGATTGTGAAAAGGCTTGAAAAGATTTTAGGATTGGCAAGAGGGACAGTGGGCGTAGGAAGATAGGATGTCGATTTCATGAATTTGCTCGCACCTGCTGTTGGATACTACTCCGCCGACTGGTGCTACGGATTCCGGAGTCTTTCCTACTGCAAACAGACGGAGCTTGACTCTCCGGTTCTGGGCTTGATATCAATGGGAAAGTAGATGTTGGCATGGGATCTCTCTCAATTCCGTTGTCCATTGGCATCTGAAATTGAGATAAACAATGTTGAGTTGGTAGTCATATTTGTCTGAAAAGTTATTATTAACGCGGAGATTGTCTTCTTTTCAATTCTCACAGACATCGATTCCGGACATACAGTCTCCTAGTCCTTTTTCTCGTTAGAACGCCGAGAAATGTGAAGTAGAAGAGAAATAATGTGTGGGTGCAATATTTGAGAGGTCGTTCAACTCAGACTTAAATGCCGAAGGGCAGAGTGAAGGGTTCAAGTAATTGTCATTATATACCTGTTCGTAATATCCGTTTGTGCGGTCATCATGGATCAGCGTTGAGGGCAGTGGCAATTTATTACCACCAGGCATTGCCGCCTCTTCCGTCCCCCCGCCTTTGTCCAATGGTGTCATTTCCTCTGTAGTTCTCTGCCTTTGTAGATACCGCCAAGGCTTTTGCTTTGTTTTCTTCTTCCCGTAACTAGCTATCGATGTAGGACTTTTGTTGAGATCATCCTTTTCATCCCCCGTGTCTCCGTCGTTGTCAGAGTCGAGTATACTCGGTAGGGAGTTGGCTTTTACCCTGTAACTCGCAGGACTGGTGACCATATGCAGGTAGTGGGGTCGGGCGGACTTCACCTGGTTATTGCACGAGGATAGTCGATGCCGAGGAGTCTGCATCGTTGGCGTTAGCGGCGGCGGTAATGGGGTCAAGTTGTTCCCTACTTTGCTCACATTTGCCATGAATTGGGAAACAAGATCCGCTTTCCGACCTCTAATGAAGTAAGTTTTGACGCCTGCAAGGAAATGAAATAATTCTTCCATCTTGTTGGGCGTTTATTCCCCGAGGGTGAAGTAAGATACACGAAAGTAGTTCGTCTCACCATTGATAGTATCGCCATCCTCAGTCAGATACTGATCGGCAAGGAAGCTCATCGTAGTTTCGCTGAGGTGTACCCTGCCAGGTTTACCGGTGCTCTCGAGCTTATTTGCCAAAGTAACGTCATTGGACCATACGTCAAATTTGAAGCGTTTTGTACCCACGATACCACAGAGGACAGTTCCTGTGTGCACACCGACGCGCATATTCACACCTTCGCGCCTCTCGACGTCGAATTGCTTTATCGCCTCTATCATTGCTGAAAATATAACATTGACTTTTAGGAAAGAATAGTTTTTTTTATATCCGCCTGTATGTGTATCTTAATCAATGCTTCCCTACAGAGTAAATGAAGCAGGTAAAGTGGAATGCACAAGTAGTCTATACTTCATTGACGCTAAAACCTTCCTCGCTGCATCATACTCAGACTGACGTTACACGATAGGAATATAATGTTATAGGGAGAACTAGAAACGTACCGAGACCCATCTCTACACAGCATTTCGCGTGATCTGGCCTCGGCTCAGGACAACCGCTGACGCAGTAGTAACAGTCACCTAGGGTTGAAATTTTCTCGCATCCGTGATGCACGCATAGATCGTCAAATCTTTCAAACAGATCGTTCAATATCGCCACCAGTTCTTCGGCAGTCTTGTTTGAGCTCATCCTCGTGAATCCCACGATGTCAGCGAACAGAATACTGACGTTTTCCATTGAGTGCATGTTGAAGGGACGAAAAAGTGAGTGGATGTCAGCATTGTTCGAGGGTATGGAGCCCTTCTTCAGAGAGTCCTCCCTCTCTCTTTCCCTTTCGCTCTCCTCCATCAACCAATCGGCAACTTTAGGTGGCATAACCGAATGAATCATTTTCTCTTTCAACTGCTTTTCCATTTCGAGTTGTCGACGGACCAGCAGGGATTGCCCGACTTTCATAAATGTACCGCGCATGCGGACAAACGTCATGATTAAAATATGAAGACCTATCAGGTGTATCGATGCCTGCATTAAAATTCTTATGATCAGGGTCGAGGCACCCTCGTTAATATCTAGTTTGAGTGTCGAGTTAGAGTTTGTTATATTTTCTATGATTCCCAAATTCATCGGCCCAGAGGCCATTGTCATATTTCCGGCAGGAGTTCCCGACAAGCTGGTAAATATTCGCAAGTTGGATGCCTCGGTAGGGGCATTTAGATTTGACTCGTTTGAGTTTGATGCCAAGTAGCTGATACTTGAATCAATATCTTTTTGTAAATATGAGTCGTTTAACCCTGAGATTACGCTTCCGTTGTCTAATATAGAATTTACAGTCGAGCTTAAAGTTGAGAATAACTTTGAATTGCTTATAGTTTTGGCTAATCTCATCACCGGGCTAGGTGTGTCGGCACTTTCAATATCAACATTCGACGTGAGGTTTGAACTATTCATTAAGCCCGAGACTAATATTGAATTATTCGACCTATCATCGTGAGTAAAATTACGAAAATCCGTTATTACACCAGGATCATCAGATCTAGGATTAGAGTCAGATCTTTCCATAAAATTCCACTCCGACTCACCGTTGGACAAATTATTGTGTGAATTAATATCTTTGATAAAAGTAGGCCGGCCGACTTGGTCGGCGCTGTGCAAGTAGGCCGTGAAGAACTCAAAGAAGAATGAATAAACAGAACAAATACCCACGCAAGCGTAAAGCGGCATCGGTATCACCGTATAAATTAGAAGTAAGATCTCTGTACACAGAGCAAAGTGCCCTACCAGAGTTAGCCCATCCGAGTGGGGGGGTACCAGAGAGACGAATAGCAAAGACAGGATACACAAAACAGAGGCGACTGTCAAAGAAGTCGGTAAAACGTAGAAGCGATAGTGGTTGGTATGTGTGAAATAAAAAACGGCTGAAGCCATCGCCCCGAGTGTTCCGAAGGCCCCTGCTATGACCGGCCACAAGGGGATATTGTTACTTTTCATTCCAGTGACTAGAAAGTATATCAGCCACGAGACGGAGACGAGGATAATGTAAGCAAGAGCGTATCTGTAACATACGAGAGGAAACGAATTGTACTCTTCTCCTTTTTCTTTTATTTTCCTTTCCCTTCTCTTCTCCCTCTTACCTGAACCTGAGCCTAATTTGGGGATAGGTGCTCCGCTTGAACTGACCCTCGAGTATCTCTGAATCAAACTTCGGGTTCCACCAGGACCTTGGCGCAGCTCTCTCGAACGGAATGGGTAGTCTGACGCCGCAGCATCCCGACCCCTGACCACTGTGGGCCAGGTAGGTTTGGATGTAAGGGGCAAGAGATATTTGAATTTCGTCTCCGGTATCCTCGGCATCGTCCTTTGCTCGAGTGAAACTGACGGATGAGCCGCGTTTGCGACTCAGTGGCGGCGTCATGTCGAGTTATGGCGAATGCCACAGCTTGTTACCGGTCGAAACAAACACATTGCTGGCACGAGCGACAAAGCCAATGCTGCAGATGGAAATATACACAGTGTCAGAAAATCACGTCCACTATACCCATTCAAGTACCTGACTGCTCGATGGAGGCAAAGTAAGATAGGAGCAGAGGTTAGGATTGACAAGGTCATCGGCTGTTCCGTTCAAAACCCTTGGAGTCTCTGACTTGCAGATGGTCGAGGGTGACATACGATATTCGAAAGACACCCAGTGCGATTCCAGCAATAGTTACACGTGAGTATGACTCAATAGTCGGTGTGGGCGTATCGGGAGGGGGACTGAAGGAAACGATCAAACAGGAATGATTGACAGGTAGAGCTTAGTCGCTTATTGTCGTATTCTGTATATCCAGCGATAACAGCTGAGTCGAGGTTTATTATTTCAACTATTGCCAGACGTAAGTGAGATGCCCTGGTCTGTGGATCTGTGGATCTGTGGAACGGTCACCTGCCAAGAACGAGCTCTTCATCTTGGGTGGTAATTTTCTGAGCGGACTTACCTAGACGGTTTGGCGAGGGATTTGACGTTAATTTTGGCGGATCATCTTCGGACATTTGAAGGTCTTCACGGTTATCAACGAATGTCTGTCTGCAGCATTTCTAACCTCTTAGGTCAGAGATGTCGTTTACATTCCACAATGAACTGACCAACAATAGGGCGGGTCACAGGGGCTTACGCGTGGGAGGGCAGAAAAGTTGAAACTAATTTTAAACCTGCAGCAATTATTGTAACAAAATCATCTGTACGCGACCCATCCCACTACCGGGCGGCCATCTTGGATCAACTGGCGTTACTGGCGCGGCGCTCGCGGCCATGACACCGCCCCAGAAGTTTGCAAAAGGAAATGCGTCATTAAAAAAGATTGGAGGCCATGAACAAATATATGAACAGCGAGATATGTTGACAAATGTTCTATCATATTTCTTGAATTCTTATTAAGCCGATTAACTGGAATGCGGCTACTCGGTGGGACGTGTTGCAATATTCCACAAGACCGCTTCGACGTCCCGTGCGAGTCGCGTTTTGAACTGAACGAAAAGTATCATTGAATCAGAATTCGAATCACAAGATTGAAGAATCCACAGGTGTGTTCCCACAATATCTGTGATCACAAACTGCGACGACTGCAGGCTGACATGTTTCCTCAATTTCATATGCGCTGTTATTTATCAAAAAAGTATAGCGGTTTCGATAGAATTATTCGATTCGATATTAACTGGATATATGAATAGAATATCGCAGACAGCAGGCGGAAGTATCGTACACATGATCCGGATCGTATCGTGTTCCGAGACTTCCGAGAGATCCAATTTTATGTCACATTGTAGAGCGGGTTGCCACTTTCTGCCCCCTCCTCTTTCTTATTTGACTATTAGTTTCGTGGCAATATCACAACGAAAAGAGAATAATTTCTGAAATTTAAATTGAGTAAAAACTAAAAATATCTACGAATATTCCGAGAATTTATTTCTAAAGTCAATTGAGTTGGTATATTGTTTCAAAACGGAATGGTCGAATAAGCTCGACCCGATCCTTTAGCATTGAGTGGCAACCCGCCGACATTGCATATACCTATAAGGTATATGGTATATACATATTATACATACATATAGAAATACAACTGGCTAGTATATCTGTATAACGGAACAGAAGTGATCGGAAGCGTGTGGAAGTCCGTGGAAACGATCAGAAGTTTTTGATCGTACGCGTCAGGGGCGAACGATATTCATTCTCGTCATTTATCGTATATTCTACAAAACTGACTGCTTTTCTATTGAATGAATGAATATCTCTCGCCCCTAACGCGTACGATTGAAAACTTCTGATTGCTTCCACGGACTTCCACACGCTTCCGATCACTTCTGTTCCGTTCTTTTACGTTCTCTTCTGTTCCGGTTATCCGGTAGGTTCCGCCTGGTCTGAACAGACCTTTATACAGCAAATCGCACGCAATGCCAATTCTGCGTAGGCGGGTATATGTTACAATGCACGTATAGTATAATCAGCTGCGCGATAGTTGCAAGACACACTCACTGTATACGGTGAGTGGAGCAGTGCCGGCAAGTATATTATCTTTACATCGGCATACCTATATCTGTGGGTATGTTTGATTCCATTTGGTGAAGATTGCGTGCGAGTTTGATCTTCGCTGTGATCCAAGCTAGTATTGTGTCATGGAGAATTTCGAGCAGAGTTGTGATAGGTACAGAACTCTTTATTACATCTCATGCCTACGGTTTAGGATACATATAGCTAGGTATACCTGAACCTATGTATAGGGGCTATAGGGCATATAATGACCAGATAGGTGCAGGATTTTAGTGTGTCGTCAGCTTTGAGCTGTATGTGTTATATACTATGTGCCTATATTACGATTACATAATTATATAATTGATTGGATGTCGGTTCAGTGGGAGAAGAATGCAATCGGTGGATCCTGCCACTTGAATTCCTCCTGATAAGTGACGTATACCACCCAATAGCATACGTTCAACAGACCAAACGAGGCAGGGAAACAGACTCTCGCCGCTCTGTCGATGTGAGACACGCTATTTACGTGTCTCTCGGCACGCTCCCCAGGTAGGCGGCAGCCCCCGGACGCAGCCTCACGTTGTCTTTGCCTCCTGCCGAATTTCAGTTTTTCGTTAATTATTCTACAAGTTCGTCTCAACTTACGTACGTCGTACGCCATTCACTATAAGCTCACCTGAATGCATCGTCGCCGGCCAAACAATAAAGAAATTGTCTCCATTTTGGCAACCTAATCAGTTCCGTCTGCGTTTGCCTTTCCATTGTCAGCACCTTTGGGGTTGTATTGCGCGGCGAGCCGATACCTAAGCCGTAGGTGCCCGCTGGATCCTGTGCAGCAACAGCTGATTGTACATATTTACCTGTATTGCAGAACGTGTAATTATACCCATATAGGTATATGGGGCATTCCAGCTCAACCGTCCTACCAACCGTCGACACTCGTGACTTCGTTTTTTCTTTTTTTTTTTTTTTTTTTTCGAAAAAACATGTCAACGTACGAGCGTATTATTACATTCAACGTACGTATTTACATTCAACATGAATTCGAACTATTCACCGACGAAATTTATCGAAAAACGTATGATTGTGAAAAATTGAATGCAAAACCTCTTACCTACAGAAGCATGATCTTTTTACTCCAACTTTAACATATGTTTTTTCGAGAAAAAAAATCGAAGACATGACAGTGTCGATGGTTGCGAGTTTAAGTTGAGCTGGAATGCTCCACACATATTCTATATATGTATACGCGTGCACAGATGATCGATCCGCATTTACGTTGTATATCGGACAAATCAGGGAACTCCGCCGTCGTGTCGTTGTCGTATGATTAGCGTGTAAATTACAGGATCGCAGAGCGAGCCCGCCGAGAGTATCTGCGGAGTCATCATCCCAATCTCCTTCGTCTACAGGAATTTCGCCGCTACCAACCTGTAGATACACGTATGACGAGAATCTTGTGATAATTGTTTTCACACCGCAGTTGTCACCCGTTACAGCGATAGGGAATATGTATAATAATTTCGGGACATTAACCCGAGCTGCAGGTGAAATTGTGGGGATTAGTTGAGGACGCCGATGTAGATTTGAAAGAAGTCTCTATACCATACCTTGGTGAAATAGTGGACTCCGGCAAACTCCAGTAGAGTCGCGATACAATAGCCGAAACTCATCAGTAGAAACCAGTCGAGGGCTGTGGCGTATCTGACCTTTGGCAGGTCTGTACGTGAATCCAAACTTATAGTCGAAAGTGTCAGCACGGTCGTTATACCTGAGATACGAAACACAATTACTTGTACAATACATCACAGTATATAGGTACCATTCGATAAATCGATTGGGACCAATATTACTGTAGGTATTACTATCTGTAACGGGTATATTCGTATGAAGTTCGTTTAGATTGTCTCACGATCCGCTTATACCTAATCCCACACGATCGCTGGTCGCCTCACGATGAATCCAAAATGATACCCAACTCAGGACGACGATCAGTACGCACGGTACATAAACCTGTTGGCCAGATATTACATTATCCTAGGCGTAGATTGATATTTTATAATGGATATACACTGCAGGTATACCCTATGTAGCCCGATTTTCATATTTTATTCTCATATTTCCCTGCAACGGAACGGTCACGCACTTGGATAAGGAAGTAGCCGGTGTGACGTTGCAGGTTGAAGGAGACCTGCAATACCGAGAAATCACCTTCCCTCCTTGTGAATGTTAAATTTCGGCAAGGTGAGCCCATCAGGTCGAATTGCGAGAGGGCCATTCCTGGTACAAAGTTGACCGATGCGCCCTGCTGCCATTCGTATACCAGTTGTCTCGATGTGTAGGCATCTGCAAGAATCGACGATCGTTTCATATTTCTAGATGGTGTTTCAGTATTTGTGAGGGTGCAGGAGTATCAGTGGCCGCGGGAGACAACAAACCATCATATTCGACGTATAATTGCATCCACGGATCACATCCTTTGTGTTCATTGGAGTCGGGACAATGTATTTTTATCAGTGTACACGAAATTTGGACTGAGCTATTTTTTTAAACAGCTATTTGCCGAAATTAAATCGCGTCATTTCGAAGACCTTCCGGAAAAAACGCCGTAGGAAAGAGAATTGCAGTCGAAAAAGGTCCTGCTTAGGTTCAGAATCTTCGTTTTTCCATAAAGAATCAGATACGATCTGAGTCGCATGAGTGTGCTCCTCTCTCGCTTCACCCAGGTTCCGATCGAAGATGTACTTTTGCAGACATTGTTAACCTCGATTAGTAAGAATTAAAGTCACTTCCGTACGCTTCATTTATGAACTTTCAAGTCGATGTTTCTGCTCTCTGTGAAGAGGCACACCTTAGCGGTTTAGGTCACTTGATAGTCTGTGAAAAGACGAAGATTTCAAGCCCCGGTCGTACCTTTTTAGAGAAACGATATTTTTTTTTTTCAGAGCCACTTTTTTGAAAACGGACGAAAAGTTGAAATTCTATATTTGGTAAAATCGAGCCTGCATTCTGAAACATCTAAGAAGAGCGCATTCTCGCGACTTTCTCACGCTTGTTGCCCGTCAAATAAGGAAGACTTTGAGCCCTTACACGACCTTGTTGGAGCTCAATTGTGTTTGCTACACAGCTTTGAATAAAAGGTTGTTGGCGATTTGGTCCTGATGAAAACTGCAATTTTCGGCACTTGGGCGGCCTTTGGCGGATTTTTGGTGACGGGCACACTTCTTTAAAGTGTTATCCCGTCATTTTCTTACAAAACTGAACTGTCCCGGAAAATTTAGTGCCGGAAGATTGATTGTTATCCGAGATACCCCTCAGATGACTAGGTGGAAACGCTTGATTAGAAATGCACATATACATACCTACACGCTACACCTACGAGTTTTGTATTAAAATGATATAATAAACAATTATGAAAACCATATCAGTTGATCTCTGCCCACTCTCGAAGTATGATGGAAATACTTGTTTCTAGGCCTGAATCGTGTGAAAAAAATTCATCAATATATTAGAGGGTGCGGGGCTGCGCAAATATAAATGGAGGTAAAATTTGTAAAACATTGATATACTATTTTTGGCCTGAAAGGACCGAAAAAAAAACAAATTCATGCTCAAAATCTAGAGGGGTCCGGCCGATGACCCCGTGATTCAAGCTGGAATTCCCCATTTATAGGTACGTTGTAGGTATACCTACTATATTATATCTATATCAATTATACTTACAGCTTCCCAAAATCAATGGGCACGATTGACGATCCATGGGGAAGTTTCTCAATTCCATTGGACACTTTGCCTTTATGGTTAGCCTGCAGACGAACGAGTAAATGATATATTAGATAATGCGGGATAAGATGCGAGATGAGAGGCGACGAGTGCCGGCAGATAAATACAGTCGAGGATAAAACGACGGCGAATTCAGGAGAGATATATTTATGTGTATAGGTAGACTGAGGAAATACGAGACCTCATCGAGTAGAGAATGTCACCGTCCTGGGAAATACGTAACAGCTTGTTAGGCACGGTTATGGTGTGGACGTAGCTGTGTTTGCCGTTATAAAAGTAAGTGTCCGGCCTCCAAATCCTTTCCAGCATCTTGATGCTAAGACTGAGAGATTTTATCGGCCCGAGGAAACTTAGTCGCGAATCACGCCAATACTGTCGGAAGTAACAATCCATCGAGTAGTCCTGAAAATTGAAGGTCGCAACACGCGTTAAAGCTGCATCCCCTGGAGCTCACCTCTTGTCCCGTTCCCACATCCAGGTTCAAATATCGTATACCTATTTATCTACCATTCAAATGATCGAGGAGAATTCCAATGAAGCGACTCACCATGTCGAGTTCCGAGACGGGTCCCATGCTTCTGATCAGAATGTTAGTCTTCACCACGGTTGGCGTCCCTGCAATTCATTAAGGGTGGGCTCGTACGGGGTTCTCATGAGATATCCAACCTCCATGCTCCCAATATCGCTTATATATACATAGAATAGTCATATTATGGATGGTTGTATTGTAGTTGTATACCATCTACTAGCTGTGTACCTATATAGTATACCTATACAGTATATACTCACGCGAGGGGCCGAAAGTCGCACTTTCGGTGCAGGTGTTGGAAAAAGCATTCAAGTTCCCGAAAACATTCGGGTATTCGAGAATGGAGCCGAACCGAAAAAAGCTCCACCCACACACCCCTAATATATATGTATACATATATATATATATATTATATATATAGGCATAGGTGTTAAAATTTTGAAATTTGAAAATTAAATATTACCCGTCAAGACTTTACAACCTTTCCAATAGCTGATCGAACAATCTGTCTCGTAATCTGTCGTAGAAGTGAATTATGAGCCGCCCAAAGTTTCAAACAACGTTATGAAAGTTTCAAGCGCGTACGCACTTTATAGAATCCCGTGGACGTCTGCATGATTGATCTTGAATAAGTTCAGAAAGAATCATCAACGAATGAATAAACAACAACGTATCCGCGCTCGGGTGATACAGATAAGTGACTCACAAAAATAGACAAAACTTGTTATGCTCGCATTGACAGCAGTTGCGGATCTAGAACTCTCTTTGGGAGGAGGGGGGTAGGGGTGACCCGGATCCGCCACTGATTGACAGTGAAAATGACATTCTATAGTATGCAATTACGGACGTGACGTAGTCGAACGCGTCAGATGTCTTCAGCGGGATGATCAATTTATCGATTATACAATTCGACCACCACGTATATGTATACTCGTACAGATTAAAGCTTTCCACTCAGTCAAAGCCAACTCGACATACTCCAGGTTTTTCGTCTGTTTATTGCAGGCCGACCATCCGCATTTTTTCTCTGGTTGAATTGGTTTGCTTTCGGAAGACGTCGATTCGAGAAAAAAAGGAGAAGAAAAGTGGATGGCCAGCCTGCAATGAACAGACGAAAAACCTGGAGTGTGCAGAGTTGGCTTTGACTGAGTGGAAACCAACGCTAATCTCTCTGTATGTATACTATATCTATATATACTTATAATTCATCAGCAATGCGGCGACGCGATCCTTTGAAAGGATGCCAGGGCTTCTGATACGGTGACTGTAATATGTAGTAGGTATGTATATCTATATATTAATCGTAAACGCAGCGAACTATGTGGTCAGGATGTCTGTGCAGCGGAAACGTGTTAAGCATAGGTACAGGTATGGGTTTGATGACGCTGTCCACTTTGGTATGATTACAAGGAAGTATTGCTGAAGGCAGAGAGTTTATCTAGGCTCAAATTTACCACTATATTATTATGATACACCTTACATACATTTTATCGTTGCAGCGAGACCGACATATACCTAAACAGCCTTGGTACACCACATGGGGGCGAAACGGGGCAAAATTTGTTTCAGAACTGGGCAAATCAGTAAATGTATTTCGAATCGATCGGTCGTTCATCCCACGAACGATCGCCTTGGCATATACCTTCAGCTTTCGGCCGTATATGCATGCAGGGGTACAAGGTATAGCTCTAGTACATCCGTAGTACATAGTGGTATCCGTTGACAGAGATGCTGGGGATTAATAAAGGGGGAAAAAAATGAAGAAAAAGAAATCCGACTATTTTGAAGTAGGCAGCAGTTCGCGAATAGCGGTATGAAAACTCCGTTCTTACCCTGCAGGCAGCGGATTATAGGGAAAACGTTCGAAAACCAAGACCAATTTGAGATCAGGCAACAGTTTTCCGTGTCGTTGGCCCGCCTCCAAATTTATGCTCGTATAATATCAGTACCGAGCCTGCATCCGTAGTACATATCTCGCGTATATCGTCCTACAGGCATTTCCTATTTGACATGACATAAGCAAGAAAATGGCAAAAGTGACAGAGGCCGAGCGGGAGTGCGAGAGGAACAATGAAATATAAAACGGTTGACGGGGCATGCCGTGAACAGAACATACAGGTATACCTGGTATATCCAGCTATACATATACAGACGAAGACGAGATCTTTGAGTATAAGGTATACCCTGCACCTATACATGGGAAAGTTTATAAAACTCGCGTCTAAGTATATAGGTATACATTTACTGGTGACAAGAAGCGCGACCCGCGACTTTCCTGTTATAGTCAAAGTTCCACCGACCCCCGAATAAGGGTCACCCCGATATGTATGCACCAATGTGCGTATATATACGATTCGCACACGTATACCGCGCTATTCGACCATCCGTATGGTTCATCAGCACCACTTTGCACGGTTTATTATCACGTTCTTTATTCACCCCGGTGACTCGCTTTCAAACTACATAATTTCCAGCTTCTCCTAAATTCTTTAGGTATACTCGAAGGGAACTTGGAAATGCAAGTCGTTCATATCACATACATGGGAATGTAAATATCGAATTGTAACCAAATGAAAAGGGGAAAATGAGAAAACGTGTAGTCATACGTAGGTACTACGTATACATACATGCATGCATACATACATACATACACATACATTAGGGGGTATCATTTAGTCAACAATATTTTTGAATCTGCCCCCGTACCCCTTATAACGATGAAGCAATTTTTCGCGCTGTAAAATAAGATCAAGTTGAAGAAGAGCGATGTTCCCATGTTATAGTTAAATGGGAAAAATACTTTTGCGATGGGCCACGCCAAAAGAAAAATCGCACCGTCGACCTATTGATAGGTATAACTATTGATCTCGTACACTAACAGTTTCAGGGGTGCGAGGGCGAATAAAAAAATATGGTTGTCAAAATGATACGCAAGTACAACTGTTGACAATCATTATTTTGATTGACACTCGTTTCGAAACCTTTTCCGTGAGTTGGAAGTTGGCTGTTCTCGTAGTTCTTCAACAAGTTTTCCAGAACCATGGTAATATTTTTTGAGACTATATCGTTCACGGTACTTCTTCCTTTTCTCAAAATCATCGACACGCTCGTTCTTGTTGCCGTCGTGGTGCCGTTGTAACGATCCATATTATTACCATTATTGTTACTATTGATATTGTTAGAATCCGAATCCCAGTACGTCTTGTCGAGAGACAGAGGCGTTATCGCCGACAGGACAGAGATGTTGAGCGGATCCAGGGGTTGGCCCATCGGCACGGTACGGTATCTGCACCGAATCGATGGAAGACAAGCAACGACCCTAGACAGGGAGAATTAAAAATACAAATTATACCAACAGGTCCGCAATTCGCGCATAATCGTTCACCGGTCACAAACATATAAGTATACATATAGGTATATGTTATACTTTATATATTCGCGTGTTCACTTAAGAGAAGACCGTAGGTATACGTCCAACGCTTGCACTTCTACCCTGCACTTGCGGGGATTAAGTTTATGTAGGATCGAAGTATAACGTATAGATGTATGTATATACTCATATAGATATGCGTATACGTATATTCACTGCAAACACAACCATAATAATTATTACAAGAGAAATACGGCCAACAATTTTGATATTCATTTGAAAGCCGGAAAAACTTCGTTCAAAGCGTATCCGCAGAAACTGTGAGAAATGTCACTGAGGTACGAGCAGTCGTTCAGTTCTTCTCACAGATTCAGATTAATTTTCTGTGCCGCATTCAGTTGAAAGGAATAATTTTTTTCGACGAAAATCCGAACATACCATCGTTATTTGGCGCAAAGTATAAATCTATAGCTTATGGGGTTGAGCGTAGTGGTATAGACGTATACCGCAGGCTTGTAAACCAATAATGGCCAGATCGGCTAGATGTTTATCGGACAATACGATGGCTCGCGTGCGGAAATTGAAACTGCGGGTTCCGTGTTAAACGAGAAACTCGTCCTCCCGGAAAATCTTCATTGAAAATGGTAAATACGCTGCACATACATACGTATGCCTAGTGATATATTTCTGTATATCACGCTTGAACGTTTGTAGTGTCACGAGACAGTCTATAATACGGTCCAGGTCTTTCTCTCGCACTATGTGAAAATAAATGTTACGTTAAAGTGAGAGCAGCAGGTGCAATTCGCTTGCGTGCGTCCTATAAATCACAAGGTGAACTTGATGCTTGGAATGAACGAGAATTCACAATAATTTATAATATATGCATCATATACGGTCGACGTTCGCTTATAATCGTTGTATGCGAACTTTCCGTGTATATATATAATTGAATAATGCTTCTTCCGATCGGCTGAGCCATATGATCGACGCAGTACAGGTATATCGATGTAAAAATAATTATAGAGCTCACTGAACTGGAAAAAAATGATTTTCCTCGTGAACAATATTAGCAAGTACTTCATATGCGTATACCTATACACTAGTACGTGACCCCCCCCCCCCCCCCCCCCCCCCCGTAAAAGGTATACATACGTGCAATCTACATCAGGTATATAGAACTTGATATAAAATGGCACTTATCGGCGGCGAAAACTTTCTAACGGTCGCGGCTCGAGAAAATAGCTCGCGCTTCTCTTGTGCGCGAAATGTAAATACAGTAAAACCTCCGGCACTGTCGCGCTTAGGTAACCGCAACATGCCCCTGTATAGCAGTACCGCATCTACTGACTACCGTGACGCCTTAGCGTCGCCCGTGTGTGTTACGGAACCTCAGTACGGGGACAAGCAATCGAACCCAAATAGAGCGTGGTAAAAGGTTGACGATGCAGCGATTCCTATAATATACATACGATGGCGGCCTACATTGTTCAGAAGTGAGGCCGAAGATTTTTTCCAGCTAGAAGTTATATATTTCTGGTTCGACGGTTTGGCAGTTTGCTTGCGTAGCACCTGCGGCAATTAATGGCCAGGGCGAGTCCTCGGGGACGACTAAAGTCTAGCAGTCCCTGGCTCCTACGAACGGGCCCTACGTAACATCTATCTGAACATATGTATGTATAGGTATTGGTTTTAACCGACCTCAGGATCGAACGCTCTCAAGAGGCGCTGAGGCAGCAGCATGCCGCTTCAAATGCCGTCGTGCGGCTTCAAGTCCTAGGTACTTCTAGTCTTTTTTTCTCATCCCCATCCACCAGCCCCTGTCTCGGCCGCTTTCCTACCCTGCACCCGTCAACTTTGCGACCGAAATTTAAAGCGTTCATATTCCTGCATGGGCGTAGGCTGTGCAGTTTTTCTGCAATATTTCTATCTACGTATTCAGAAACATTAACTCACGATAAGATCAATGTATGTACACGTATGTATACGCTGAAAGAGTTGAACCATGGGTCCTGTATAGGTAGATGAGCCGCCTTATACCCTCACAATTCTCTCTTCATTTAAAACGTTCTTGCGTAATTTTACACAAACGTACCCACCCGCGTCTATACTATACATTGAAGTGATTGTCTCATATTTCGCCGCAGCATATACTATAAACGATTTTCTCACACACATATGTATATGTGGCGCAGTTCATCTGCCTATGCGCTAAAGAACAGCTACATATCAATTTGATTTCCCATTTTTCTTCATTCTGCGGGACGTATTAAACCGAAACCCAAAGATAGCATAGGTATGTCTCAACTCCGGATTATCACAGCTGCTGTGAATTACTGTTCAATTAGTACACGTACCTATATACTATATGGTATACCACATGCTAGTAGTATACACGAAAGTGAATATAGGTAGGATATATTGTCTGCGAAGCATCGCGGAACATGGCTTTACACTTTTCACGTCTGACCATAAAAACCCCTTCTACGTGCAGTTTGCGGACCTGTAACGTATAGCGTAACGTATACGTATAAGTCAGTTCAGGGCTGACGAAGAGAGACGTGCCGAACGAGTCCGATCCTGTGATTGACACATTCGCATATTGTACTGTGTATAGAAGTATACGCGATGACTGCAGTATTCGTCACAAAGAGTGCATCCGAAGTTTGAAACAATAAAGTCAATAAACTTGCGGAGCTACCGCCTGAGTCGGGTTCGCCGTTACCAGTCGCGGGTACTCGTATACTTATATATGTAGTACTATATTAACAATATAAATTAGTTAACTAGCGCAATATGAAAATGGCGGTGACAAAAATAAGAACGATTACAGCAATTACACGTATATATGGTATACCTGCCGCGTATACGTGTCAGGTTTTTTTGCGAGAGACGTCGTTTCAGAAAAATTTAAGCATATGTATAATCATTGAAGTCGACTTACAGGAAAAGTTTCAATAAAGTATCTCCGCTCCATCTCCTCGTCACCGCAATCATTGCGCATCCGTTCCTTTATTTTATCCTCTCCTCCAGCTGCCTTTACGCACCTCGCTCGGACATGGCTATAATTCTATATTATAGAATGATAGTTGATATAGTACGTAGTCGACATTACGCGAAAATAGCCGGAATACAACACGGAATATCTTTGCGGTGAACGCGGAAGCGGAATGCCACAACGAAGTTTCGCGCGGTGTTATCACGGCTTTCGGACGTGCAAAAAGCAAACCGCGTGCTGCTCGGGACTTCCCCCCGCTACAAGCCATGCGATTTCACCCCCTATATGTCTTCGGGCGGCCGGCGCGCCAAGGTTACGCGCAAGCTCAGAAATTTTCTGCGCGCGTTTTGCGGAAAATAAAGAACAGTAATTATTACTGTATACGAGACGGCGAGTTGACTGAAGGCAGAGCGGAATTACATCTGCCTGTACTAATTATGTGACAGAAATATGAATACACATATATACCATTTGCAGTACATCTATAACGCACGTGGGTATGGGTATATCTAATATTATTAAATCTAAATGTATAAGAAATATGGATGATCGGCAAGGCAACTGATATGACTCGACAGGCAGCACGCCTGCGTTCATGTGTGTATACGCGGAGACGACCGGGTTACATTCCCAGAAAGTTCCCGGGTTTAATGGGATATCCAATCGCATGCTTTGTTACATTAATGATTGCACCTCATACCAACGATTATATACCCAAATTGCGCGACTTATAATACAGTTATACCTACGTATATGATATACCACTGCCGACGGTTGTCAGTTTATCATTTTTTATCTCTTTCTGTTACATAGATGGGTCCATTTTCACTTTCATGGAATTCCCTGCGTACAGTTATGCATAATTTAGTGATCCCTGGGTGCAACAGATCGGCTCTGCCTATAGGTACATTAAAATATTCGGAAGCCATTCCAGCTCGGCTGCAGGTATAACAAACCCTACCGTATACAAAATAAAGGACGTCGTACAACCTTCGGTAAACGGGTATTCGGTATAAAGTTTCCGTAATTTTCTGTTAAACATTAATTTCCGTGCCTGCCACCGCACCGACGAAGGCGGGGGATTGAGTTGATTCAAAAAAATGTGCCGTCGTGAATTCTTCTCAACGCGGGTGGACCTGCAGGTTCCATTGTCTCCCCGGGTCTCGCAGAAAAAGTACGCCCAAGTACGCCCAAGGTGGCAAGTCTGAAATTGGCGACCCTTGTAATATACGAATAAATCAGCGCCCGCGCGCGCTTGGACTGGTCTCTTTCCATACGAAACCTCACGGTATATTTGCAAGGTATCCAAGGGGCGCGTAAGATTCATTTCAAAATTTATCGAAAAAATAACCACCCTAACCTACACATAGCTATTAGGTATGTGCCGACGGGTACCTATCGGGTACCTACACACCGTAAGTACATATACGCAGGCATATCCTTTGCTATATACGCGTGATATAGGTAGATGATAGCGTAGATACCATGACTTTCAGGAGAGGGCAAGGTTTTACGAAAATGGAAACATACAATTCCTCCTTCGAGGCAATAACGCGCACTATCACGTGACATGCGAACGATGGCAATTATTATGTATCCATAAACGGATGATATTACGTATGTATTATATAAGTTCTGTGTACGCGGGAAGCGGGAGATGACCATATATATATAGAATTATAGATAATGAGACGAGTGAAGGTATAGGTATAGGTATAGGTATAGGTATCTGGTATAGGTATGGCTTAGTATATTATGGTTATTGGATTAGAGACCGCGGCTGCGATCGTCGGCATTATGTTACGTTCCGAGTAAGCAGCGGGCGTCCCCCTTCGCAGCATCCCCAGAGATTGTCAGATGGCGCGAGGCTGTAGGGTGATGGCCAACAAGGACCCAAGGAACTATGCCGGTAACCTGGGGTAACAGCCAGAGCATTTGAACATACCATGTAGTACACATAGGTATAATATGACAGATGCGAGTACGTATATATACGTGCTGTGCGAATTAGCGCATGTGTGTACAACGTATACCGGGATGCAGATTCGCGTGCGCGTACATATGCACGTATACCGTGCGATTGTGTGGGATTACAGGTTCCAAGCGCGCAGGCGCTGATCTATTCGAATATCATTGGCCGGCAGAATCGCGCTAGCAACTCCACCAACTTTTCAGTAATATCCCTAGTTCTGTCGTCTGCTAGATTCACAACAAACATAACCTATTCCTGCGACGGTCCACCGCCAATGGTATTTGACAACAATCGGAAACAAATAGCAGACGGACTCTGGGGATATTCGTGGCAACTCCGAAATTGGCGTCCCTCGTAATATTCGAATAGATCAGCGCCTGCGCGCTTGGAACCTCTAATTTTCACATAATCGCACGGTATGTAGGTATGTGCTACATAGGGTACTCTATATAGGTATGTAGGGTAGGTGTACCTCCCCGAGTATATGTAGGTATAGGTAGATGCCCCTGCCGTCCGCGACGTGGCGCCTGATCCGTCAGTCGGCGTGCACCTGCGCGCGCCCGCGCTCTCTCGCCCAAGATCCGCAGCCAGATCCAACCCCTCTCGAATCGTATAGAGGGTTTGCTCCAGTGTCATCCTATCTAAAAAATATTTCTGTTTATCTGGTCGGAAAGATGAAGAATAGGGTGTAAACCAGGAGGGCACGGTGCGCCGGTGGTGCGTCGAGAAGTTTAAACTACATCCCCGCGATACCCGAAACTGAGTTCCTTCACAAGTCTCTCCCTATAGGTATATACAAGTGTTTCTATAATCGGGATGAAAGTATCAGGGGCAATAAGGCGGATGTGCTGGTCCGGAGATATACTTTAACCGAAATCTATTCGAGGACATGGAGAACTCGCGGGGGATGCTTGCATCGATAACGAGTCGCGTGTACTACTACGTACCGGTACATGGAGGTCTATAGGTTCATGTGTAAAGATACGGGTCGTGCAGGGATTTAACGGCGAGCCACGCTTTCTTATGCATCGCTTGGCGGAATTCGCATCCGGCTAATTTGAACGGTCCTATGTATGTATATACAATACAATACGTACATACATAATCGGCGGGGTGAAATCATCGCAAATGCGCAATGATGATATAAGCACGTGAGCGTATCGGGGAATACCGATTGTGAAAGGGTATACCGGTGAATATCCACCTACGCTAGCTAACCTGCCGTATATACGTCTATACACTTCTTTGGAGCATCGGGCCCGCGCGATGTGGAAATTATTAAATCGACGTCAGCTGTAACTGAACAAGCTTAGGTAGGTATATGGGTATACTACAGGTATATAACAATACATCGAAATCGGACAGCATCGAGGATGTGCCGCGTCTCGGGGATAATTATTGTAAGTTCCGTTGCTTCTACCGCGTCGGAGCCCCGATCAGAGCTAATTTTTATCGGGAGCTCGGGTCGAATAAAGCTTGAGAATTCGACAGGGAAATGATTCAGTCGGGTAAAGGATGCTGCCGGAATTGCGGCGCGAACCAACGAATGACTTGTAACACGACGAGGAATCTTTGATAATGTCATAAAATATTAATATTGACCTATAACTAGTAAGAATGACAGCACAATGCCGTCGACGACTGCAGTACCGGTGATAATGACAATTACAATGACAACAACGATAAGAAGAAGAATAGCATCATAGACAGCAATACCAACGATAATAGAGTTTTCTCGACCAGGGGTGTCAATATAGGTCAATTTAAAAGACGGAAAGGTTAGAGAAAGGGAGAATCGAAATCGTGGGGTTGGATGTGCTCGTGTCGACAATTTGGTCGATGATTGATTCGGAAATTCCCGTTTAATTGCATATAGTATACTTAATTATCATTGTCTTCCTCCCACGTCGAGGGATCCGCGTGGATTTTGGGACAAGATGTTGCCGAAACGTCCTCGTCTTCTAATATTTCTCCTTTTGTACTTTCAACATCGCCGCGGAGTTTGGTGAGTATTTCGTTCTCATTAACCTATATATATAGTATATCATAGGTATATACGTAGCCATATAACATAAATAATCTTTGCCCACAAGTGATTATGATATGCATGTATTTGTATGTGTATGTATCATGTACGTGCAAGTATATGCGTATTATTAAACAGAGTGTATACCCGGCAGCAGCCCGCGATTAGCACCGTGATTCGCGCATCACATTCGAAAAGTACACATCACGATATACTGTATGTATGCATAGGTACCATAATCACCTTCGGTGATTTCTATCGTGGAGCTTCATTGAAGTTTTTCACAAATAAGAAAAAGGAATTACACCCAACGGACGAATACGTATGATACGTTGGTGTCCCGTATATACGTAAGCGTTGGTGCTATATAATATACACAGTACTCGACATAGTATTATGACTCTGTAGTTTGAAATATTTTTTATATCGATGTCATTCAGCCGGAGGCTCGAGATACAATATATGTGTATGCCTTACGTACACGGGGGATGTATGCATAGATGCGGATGTATGCAATTCCTCTCGCTTTTCTTCGGGAGCTTCTTATCTACTTAATGTATATACAGGTATTGCCTCTCGGAAATCCGTCGTCAAAACGGTGTTTGAACTCATAGATCAAACCACTTCCTGATTCGCGGCGATCAACCAGATTGCCATGAATATGAAAACTCCAGCTAAAACGCTGTTCAATGCTAGCCATTCACACGGGTTGAGATTAGGTATTAGATTGTAATATTGCACTGCAGGCATCATACACAGCTCGTCTTAGATTCCTGAAACGTGCTACGTTACGCGTTCCCATACGAATGGTATACATTGTACACATAACGAGATATACGTACACACGTACACATACCTAGATACTCGTGAAGAGGTGGCCTTGGTATATAGGGATGTGCATATACGTCTGTTATTTATCGATGGAAAGTCATTAGGAAGCACAGAACGATTGTTATCAGTATAATCATCAGTGAGAATTCCAGTTCTACTGTCGAGCAATTCGTGTTTCTTGGGCACATGATTTATGTTGGTGTGAGTTCCGCTTTCTTATCTTATCCAGCAAAACTGATTTGCGCTGTGACTTGTCAATTTAGGCTAGTGATCGATGTACAATATTGAAATTTTGTTCACATGCATCGATAGTGCATACATTTCGCTTGCAGACAAAAGAGCAGCTTTTTGAAGAAAAAAAAAGTGACTGTTTGGTATACGATTTAACCCGATCACTTCCGGGCCAGAATCACTTTTCCTTTTCCCAGAAACTTCACAGTCAGTCACAACCAACTCGACACTACCCAAGTTTTTCGTCTGTTTTTCGCTGGCTTGCCATCCCTTTCTCAATTTCAAAATGACAATTTAAAATTGAAAAAGGGATGGCCAGCCTGCGAGAAATAGACGAAAAACTTGGGTAGTGTCGAGTTGGCTGTGACTGACTGTGAAGTTTCTGAGGAAACCTCTTGGTATGTATGTTACAGAATAATATACCTGTATACCTAGGGGAAGGTGAGGCGAAACCGGGATTAATTATTAGAGAGAGCGTCACGCGTCAGCGTCAGGGCGAAGTTTAGGCGATTCTTTTCTCCATCCCGTTTTTTCACCGCTTTCAGCGAAGGCACCCTGCATACAGTTTTGTCTCCCTTGCCTTAATTCGAAATTACTATTGGGTCATTTTTTTTTCTTTTGTGGCCGGTTTTGCCCCACCTTCCCCTACATGCTTACGGAAGTCGAGCTACCTCTGAGCGTCGATCCGTCTCTGTACCGGACGACATAAACTTTTGTATATATTTCCGAGGGAACAGTGTTTCCGATTTCAATGTACCTTTACCTGCATACATGCATTTTTATCGACGTAACTCTCATGATATTATGGTATACCTATATACATATAACGCAAACGATGAATATATGTATGAATATCGTATAGGGGCGCCGGAGACAGTGGGGGCACCACCAACACAGGGATGTCGGACAGGCTGGAGAATGTGACTCAGACCATCTCCAGGATCCTTGAAGGATATGACATTCGATTGAGGCCAAATTTCGGTGGTATGGTCAACTTATCTTCAATATTGTATCACGACTCACGACGATATATAGAACTGACATACGTGTACAAGAATAGATGAAATATTCCTACGAACTGTATATATAGGTTTGCCGCAGCACTATGCAATAGCATACGGACATTTATATACCTATTCCTCTTGCCGGCGGCTGATATGTGTATAGGTGTGTACCGTGTACACTGTACGTAAATGATCGTGAAATTCTTAATGTATATCAGAGGAGAAGGTAACTGGAGAATTCAATGACTGGCTCCGGTAAATGACACAAAAACGAATGGAAAAACCTGTAATCGAAGTAGAAATACGTCGAGTAACATGTATAGAACTGTGTAGAAGGGTCCACTCAAGTCATTGAGATTGTAGGATAGGGTAAGAAAGAAAAAAAAAAAAAAAAAAACAAACGGTCATATTTTGTGATGTGGAATGTGCAAGAGGGAATGGGATATTATGATCAGTACGCCCGATTGTCGGAAACCTAATTGCCAGACAGGTCTATTCAATTGTCTCTCGGCTGAGACTAGAAACAAAACTACACAGATAATGTATATGTTATATGCAGGCGAACCGCTCTTGGTAGGGATGGACTTGACGATTGCCAGTTTCGACGCCATATCGGAGGTTAATATGGTGAGTTGCCAAGATTATGCGTTCGAGTATAATACATAGATGTGTACACTACTGGGAGACATGTACTGATAATTTATACACGTATAATACGTGGAGGATAACGCATGGAGTTGGGTGATTTCTGTTTTGAGAAAAATTGATGATTTTTTACGGAACTCCATATTCATAAATATTATACAACCGTTTGATGAGGTGGTCCAATATGGTTCTCGAATGAATTTTCGTTCGAATGAAAGGTACACGTACAGGTACACAGAAAAAAAGAAATTCTTGGCTGAAGAAAAAATATTCTTGATTCGAGATAATTTTACGATATTGGAATGAAGGTATACATATATATACCTGTAAGGAGCATGCTGAAGGTATACGTGTACCTGATGCGTATATAATAAAGTACTGAAATACGACATTTACCGCAGGATTACACGATAACAATGTACCTTAATCAGTACTGGAAGGACGAAAGATTAGCATTCTCCCACGAAGAAGAAGTACTTACGCTTAGCGGTGATTTTGCCGAAAAGATCTGGGTACCCGACACCTTTTTCGCCAATGACAAGAACAGGTAGGTATACCATATACAGAAGTAATTTATTACCATCAAACTATTCGAAATGTTATGATTTTTATGTTTCATAATTTTTAGTCTAAAAAAAATGTCACCTCAAATTCTCTGGCGATCAAATTCATTCATATATAGTTGCAGGGAATTAATTTTCGATCACGGTGCCCCTATATATAGGTATACGTCGTGACACTTGAGTTGAATATTATACCTATGCGGGTGTGCACCGATTTGGGTTAATCGCAGATCATGTAAAATAGTTCCCTTTAAGCCGGGCCACTCTAGGAGAGTAACGAGGGTAGCGGGCGGGTCGTCGCTATGCAGCGACTGACCTCGTTCATCGGAAGTTTCCCACACCTACGCGCACATCTATAATGGCAGAAGCCTCGGGCATTCGTCTTACTATAGAGTCCCGAACCTTCAATCATGAGAAATTGCTCGTAACGAAATGAAAATGCATGAAGAAATGAAAGTGCACTCTAGTACCTCCTTGTCTAGTCCCTATATTATATATTATAAGCCGAGCATCCGCGGCCTCCCTTGTACAATCTATGCCGACATATTCGTATGGGTATATATCACTCATATCATCAATCAATATACGGACCTCGCACCGGACCGAAGACACCGAACTCTGCGGCGTCCGCAACGCCTATACCCATACATATATATACCTATATGTATAAAAAGGCACATATAAGGACGGACCGCAGCTATCGGTATCGGCCCTCTTTTCACCTGGCTCAAGAGTCTTTGTGACTAAAAATTGCCCATATGGATTTGTCTGTTTCAGCTTCTTACACGACGTCACAGAACGGAATAAGCTAGTACGCCTGTCCGGGGACGGATCTGTTACCTACGGGATGAGATTCACCACAACCCTGGCCTGCATGATGGACCTTCACTATTATCCCTTGGACTCCCAAAACTGCACTGTGGAAATTGAAAGTTGTACGTTTCTATACCGCAATGAAATACCAATGAAATAATCTATAACGACCGATAACCAACGCACCTATAACCGCATAGACTTTTTGTGTATAATGTAACCTGTACGTATAATGTATTTTTATGGCTGTCCCCGACAGACGGATACACGGTACTCGACGTCGTCATGTACTGGAAGGAGACCCCGGTGCGAGGTGTTGAAGAAGCCGAGCTACCCCAATTCACAATCATCGGCTACGAGACGAACGACCGTAAGGAGAGACTGGCGACCGGTATCTATCAACGACTTTCCCTGAGCTTCAAGCTACAGAGAAACATCGGCTACTTTGTATTTCAAACGTATCTACCCAGCATTCTGATCGTGATGCTCAGCTGGGTCAGTTTCTGGATAAACCACGAGGCGACCAGCGCAAGGGTGGCACTGGGTAAGACTCCTCTCTCCGGCTGGTCTAGAAACGGGGTCAAAGCATATACCTATACGTATATTACGTATGCTATATTATGTATATATTCGGGTGGTGGGAAGAATTTTGATCGGGGCACCACCCAGATTAGCTCCAAATACCTCAAAAGAGATGTTTCGAAGAAAGGGAAAAAAAATTGATCATCAACTAAGTTCCTCCCATTGTCGTAGTTTCAATTGACTCACCCTGTAACGGAGTTTAATTTTTGGATCGATGGTATCTTCATTCAAAAATTTTTTCTTTCCTCTCTTCGAAATTAACCTTGAAAATAAAGGAAAGAAAAGGGTTACACCAGCTAGAAATTGATATGGGACGATCTTTTTTAATTTCAGGATAAACATTTTTCATTCCATGATCAATGTTTTCAATGTCGAACTTTGTTCTGACAAAATTTTCCGGCAACTGAAAAAAAACAAAAAACAAAAAACAAAAAACCTTTCCTCTTATTGAATGACCCATATATAGCTGTCAGGGTTGAATCAGGAGTTTGATTTCATCCATCTGGATATAGAATATGGGTACCAGGAACGCATTGGTAAGTATTTGAGATTTTTAGAAAGAGTTTGAGACGCTCTATACTATAGTACGCAGGTCTTTGCATAGTCGAAAAAACCACGTGTATTCCAAAGGGGTAAATTACCCCCCTTTGGTAATGGCCAATCTCTAAGATGGAGGGCTGTAACTTTTTCCACATTTCTTTTGAATTATTTGGAGCTAGTCTGGGGGGGGGGGGCCTCGGTAAAAATTCTTCCCAACCCCATTTAAGGACGACCCCAATGTATATAGGTATATACTTGCATACATACGCGTGTGTATAAGATTGGCACAGCGGCGAGAGCCGAGGGGAAAATAGGGACAAGACCACCGCGGTACTCACACCTATACATGATACGTGGATCGTAGTATGCGCACGTAGGTATATTCCTGAATCACGTTTCAGGTATAACGACGGTCCTGACTATGACTACGATATCGACTGGGGTCAGAAGTTCCCTGCCAAGGATAAGCTATGTCAAGGCGATCGACATATACCTTGTGATGTGCTTCGTGTTCGTATTTGCCGCCCTCCTGGAGTATGCCGCGGTTAATTATACCTACTGGGGGGCAAGGGCCAAGAAGAAGACCAAGAAAAAAGACGGGACCGACAAAAAGACAGTAGCTGCAGCAAAGATTGCAGGTGCAGTATACATACTAGACAGGACTTTCAGTCGTATAGCGCGTGTACATTAACGATGAAGTATTCGTGGAAACGCTTCACAGGGAAGTGAAAACGCCTGCATACAGCCAATTCAGAAGTCAAGCGATTAGGTTTCGTTCCGCATATTGCCTGCCCATTGGCTACGTGGGAACAAAACCTAATCGCTTGATGTTTGAATTGCCTGCATGCAGGCGTCGTACGAAGCGTTTTCACGAATACTCCCGGTATATATACATACCTAATACAGCGTCTCATTTTACACAAAAAATAAAGGATGAAATACGTATGAAAACCTGCAGGTAGCAAGGCAAACTCTCCGTTCACCGACGCGACAGACGCGGACATCATAGAGCTTCAAGACCTGAGAATGTCGCCTTTGCCCAGCATAAGGAGCAGGGCAGGTATGGCCGGCGGTCCGGGTGGAGCAGGTGGAACAACAACGGCTGTTAGGGATCACGACCCCGCGAAGTTTCCACCCAGTTTTAGAATCTCTCGGACGGCTGGATACAACACTCACAGCAGACCGAGCGGACTACGATACAGAGGCGCCAGACAGCACAAGCCCAAAGTACAATTGTCCTTAGAATGCGGCATATACATATACAAATATGTATAATATACAATATGGGGCATTCCATACCGAGTCGACCTGGTGGAATCGTGAGCCGAATCCGGAGGGTCGAGGTCGCTTCGGTATGGAATGACCCGTATATACCTGCGTATCTATAGGTTTGTTCGTCTCAGCTTACACTTTCTACACTTTTTACACTCGCCCAATAGGAAGTGTAAATTTCTAGTGAAAAGTGTGAAATCTGGTAAAAGTGTAAAAAGCGTAGCTAAGACGGACAAACCATATATACCGGCAGTATTCGTGGATGCGGGTCACTTGTTGAATGAATCTGTGCTCAATTCATTGTGCACATCAACAAGTGACCCGCATCCACGAATACTGCCGGTATATAAATTCAAATAATGTATACTTCGGGGACAGCTACTTTTTGGGAGCCTAGTTACATTCCTGCCACAATCACCGGACGCGCTTTAGCAGTTTTGTGTGTGTGTGTGTGTGTGTGTGTGTAGGGGATGTCTCTGGAGTTAGCGATCAGTATAAAAAATGATTTGAGGCCACAGTGATGTATTTCTCGGGAATGTCCCCAAACTATGCGTTACACGTATAAAATTTTCCGGAAGAGCCTCGGAAGTATACCGATGTCCCCAAAGTATACAATATATCTATAAAATTCTCAACTTCGGTCTTGGAATACAACAAAAGAAATATAATTATAAGTATTATATCTATATGAAAATTGTATACTGTATAAGGTGCAAGTATTTGTTGCAGGTATTGCACGCTTTACGTAGAGGTGCCTCGGTATTGAAAGCTTCGATGCCGAAGATCAAGGACGTCAACGTGATCGACAAATATTCAAGGATAATATTCCCGGTCAGTTTCCTTTTGTTCAATGCCGTGTACTGGATTTTCTACGTACTCTAAGAGTCCAAAATCTCGGTATACGCGTATACGTATACCAATATAAGTATACAGGTATGTATACCACAGTAACTATAGGATATATCGACGGGTCCTAAAGAAACAGACGTATCTCAGAAAACTCTACGGTAAGTGCAGTATCGGTATACAGAGCGCTATTCACGGCTTGTAGAGTTTTCCGAGATACGTCTGTTCTGGCCTGCACAACGGGATACGTCTGTTTCCATAGGACCCGTCGATGTATACGACAAAAGTAGGTATTCCCCAAAATTCTCGCAAGCCACGCTGCAGGGGCATAGGTACTTACTCATATACAAATATACAAATAATGAATTTATAAAATACCCCCGCAGCATCATTGATCGATTCGTGTGAAACAGTGGATGAAGCTCATCTCGGACTCTAATACATACACAATCCGATCCTCGCTAAACGTCGCATGTGTATGTGCGTATGTGTGACGGTAGTATTATTGTTATTATCATTATCATTATTGCTACGTATGAATGTATATGTCCGCTCGCACGATCGTCAGGGATGACGCGTATATAGGTACACCGTATAATACTATAACGTTATAGGTACAGATGAGATAATCGTATACTATACCTATAGGTATATAAGTTGCGTTTAGATACTACGAGGACAAACTGTTTACATTGCAGAATTAGAAAAGTGCAGTATACGGTGCAGACACAATTGTCTGACAGTTATATGAGAACGATCGAGGAATTAAGCCTGCAGAGGGGGAATTAACCGAGTATCATTGTAAGAAAAAAAGAACTATCTTAAAATGGAACTACACCGCCTGAGCAGTGTTATCGTACCGGTGTTAAAACGGTGTAGGAAAACAAATGTTGAGATTATAGAACTGAACAAAATACATAAATATCTTATTATTTATAAAATGAAATGCTTATGAACAGGCAAGATTGCGGTGGCCGGTGACGCGCCCCAAGAACCGCAAGTGCGGCGGTGGCGGCCCTGATTGTGAGACAGTCTCGCATCTACTTTCGTATTGTCTTACTTTAAACGGTTCCAGCTATTCGAAAACGGCTTCCCATTCGACATTTTAGCATTGATAATTTTCGTCTTAGACTTTCACGAGGAATCCACTGGTATAAGGAAAGTACCGCATTTTGGATCATGGTGTACAGTCTAATATAGTATATACATATGCCATGCCTGTTATATGTTAACCATCACGAGCGGGCGCGCAGGGTAATTGTCATCCCCTTGATTGCGGGTTGACTTCATACGGAATAAAACAAAAGAACACGATTGAATGCTGACACTCTCACTTGGTATGAGTAGAAAAATTTACCTCATCCGTAGCTTTCCAAGCACAATAGTGCGGGAAGCAGACTTCTCAGCAGCAATTGTTCTCTTCCAACGCTATAGCTGAACGGCATGCTAATTATAAATAAGAAGTAATATACACATAGGGGGCCAATTTGATTCGGAGGGGCTAAAAAATAGTTGCTCCCTTTGGAAATACTTATTTTCCGTCTATTCTATAAATCTCTACATACGTATATAAGCGCCCGTGGAAACGTTATTACTATATATAATATACGTATAATATAATGATAGCCGCCAAGTATAACGTGGAAATATAATACTATATGCCTGTGTGTAGGTATACATGTATGTATAATGTGTATACGTATACAATCGTGAGTGTAATTAATGTATATGTATGTTATACGTATAATTGTGAGACATCAGCTGTATGCGCTTGTATGGGGATCAAATCGTAGAAATTTGTCAAAAAGACGCACCTACATATATGTATACATTATGTACATGTATTATTATTATTATTATTATTATTATGACATAATTTTCAAGGTAGACTATGGTGAGGGTGTATGTGAAGTTATTTGGGTAATATCAAGATTTTAGAATACAGTCGGGACTCTCAATAAGAGGGCTCTCAATAAGAGCGCTTCCCCTAATCTGCGACCGAGCAGTACCCCCACTGCCGTGCTTGTTTCGAGCGCTGCCGGATTCATTTCCAGGCTTCGCAATAAGAGCGTCCGGTGAAGTTTGATATTTAAATGACTTTCTCGTTTTGGTAACGCGACGAATAACAAAAAATTATAATAAAAAGTGCATCCTTTTTCAGTTATCGATCCGTGCAATCTTTTTTAGCAATAGTTAGTTTCAATTTTAGTGTATTTTTCGATTCAATTTACTGTTTCGATTACAATTCTTTAGGAACAATAAATTCATGTACGAACATATTGGAAAAATTATTTGACAATAGTTTTAAATCACATGTTATGATGCGAACAATTTTTTGAAATAGTATTAATGTTGAAGTGTAAGAAAAGTTAATTTTAGATAAAAAAAAATTCGTCACATAAATGTTTGAGATTTTAATTCATAACTTAGAATTATTGTCGACATGCTCTTTTTTATTATTGTTTTAATAAATTAGAATTATTGTTGTTTATTATCCTGGAGAAACTGTAACCTAAATTAGCCAAGCAGATACATAAATATAATAAATGATGGATAATTTGAGGATAATCATTTTTTCATATTTAAATAAATAAATCATAATTTTTTTAAGAATATTCATTTATTATAATAATCAATAGCTTACACAAATTTGTACTTTCATTGAGTCTTTCGTACTCTCATTGAGAATTACGAATACATCTGAATTTTCAATTCTTTGTATCAAAAACTTATTAATTAAAGCTTTCAAAAATGACATTTCTGTTCCGACATTTTATCACAAATCTTCTTACTGTTATAAAATAAAGCAACTATTTTCTGAAACATCTATAATCAACTCATCATCATGAATCAGAACTCGTCGAAATTGTATAAGACATTGAGAGAAGAACTAAACACGTCTGCTGTAGGCGTTGGAAACGCGTTTTCTGAAAATTCAGAAGAGTTGTAGTTTTCCGGGTCCTCTAACTGCATGTCAGCATCACTATAATTTCGTACTTGTTCCAATATTTCCTCGTTCGATAATTCATCTAGGTTTACTGTGATTATAAATAGTTAGTAACGATTGCGATAAATAACAATAGTATTTTCGTGTATATGATAATTTACCTGGATGAACATTCTCCAACCAGTTAATTACTGTGTCTTCATCTGCAACGTTTTCCTTATCGATTTTTCGAACTAATTGGAGTAGTTCATTGATCCTATCATGGTCAATTTGAGAAGGGCTATCCACTTCCTTGTAAGAGCAATTTTTCTCTCTATTAGTGGAAGAATCCAAATCAAATATAGAAGAGCATTCTGTTTGAGTCGCAGCGTCAACTAATGTCACGGGCCAGAGTTTTCTCCATCCCTTGTACACAGTAGTAGAAGTTATATCATTCCATGCCTGGGCCGCCCAAAAAATTGCTTGTTTGATTGTGATCTTCGTTTTCAAGAATTCAAGCAAAGTCATATTTTCGTTTTCAACTTTCAGAATGTGTTCGACCAATTGAAATTGGTAATTCAATTTTAGGGTTTGGAGGATTCCCTGATCTAAGGGCTGTAACAACGATGTCACATTCGGTGGAAAAAACGCTACTTCTATGTCCTCAACCTTCACATAGCAATGAGCTTTACAGTTATCAACAAAAAGTATGGCTTTTTCTGGTAATCCCCGACCAGCAAGAAACTTTTTAACTTCAGGAACAAAATGATTGATAAACCAATCCTCGAAAATTTCTTTATCCATCCACGCGTTTTTTTGATTACGATATATAACTGGTAACTTGTCCTTCGATAAATTTTTGAAGCATCGCGGATTTTTAGATTTCCCAATCACAATCAAGGGTAATTTGAGAGACCCATCTGCATTTGAGCAAGCTCCAACAGTGATTCGTTCAAGTTGTTTTTTTGTGCCTGACACTTGACTTATATGTTTAGGAGCAAGTGTCTTTGTCGGATACTGTTTGAAGTATAAGCCAGTTTCATCAAAATTGAAAGTTTGCATTCGTGTCAATTCTTTGGTGGCTACGATCTTTTTGAAAGTTTCTCGGTATGTCTTAGCTCCGTCCATGTCAGACGACAATTTTTCCCCTGCATCATAGATACAAAAGTTGTCTTTAAATAAAGAAAATTTAGGAAAATGGCCTATTTGTTTTTAAATGTAGGAAAATCGCTGAAAATTTGAAGAGATCTTGTTGTAAACAATCATCGAAAATTCCATTTTGAATGACTATATTTTTTTTAAATGCAGGCTAATTTTATTTTTTTACAAACTTATTCAAAAGTAAGATGCATAGTTAAAATCATCAGCCATTGTGCCGCCATTTTGTTTTTAGATAATCTGCATTTTTTCCGTACTCCAATAATGGTATTAATATGTGCAAACAACGGAATTCAAAAATGTTATTCCTTTGTTCTTAAATAAATTATAAAATATCACCCTTAATTTTGTGTACACAAAGTAGTATTACCCCGTAAGCTTAATTCATCATCTTTTATAAAATGAGAAATACATATTCTTATATAGAATTACAGAAAATACATATTCTTACATATTATACAAAAATGTTAGAAGTTTTCTAACATGTGATATTAACTATAAAGCAACGTGTGTAAAAATTTTGACAATATTGATGAGCTTATTTTGTTTTTTCTTGAAAAAAAATTACTATTGGTAATAAATTTTCAAATACATAGATTTATTTTTACCTGTAATTTTCAGAGCTCTCAAGTTCATTCTTTTCTTCCATCTTTCTAGCCAGCCTTTACTAGCCTTAAAGTCATTTGATCCTCGTAAATATTTATTCAATTCCAGAGCTTTCTGTCTTGCAAGTGGACCAGTGACAGGAATGCCTCTGTTTTGAAAATCCATTAGCCACGTGTACATCGCCCCGTCAAGCTCTTCTGTGTTCGTTACTTTTTTTGCTTTCCTCAGATTAGCAGTTTTTGCAGAATCGATAATATGATCTTCCTGCGTTTTCCATCTTCGCAGAGTACTTTCGCCGATTCCATACTTTTTGCAAATCGTCTCCAGATCCTTTCTTTTCGCCTCTTGTACAATTATTTTTTTCTCTTGAAAATTATATCGTTTTCGTTTATTTTTAGAAGGCTCGTATTTCGGATTGTCATCTCCCGATTGACTCTCAACTGATTCCATAGTGTCGGTCGAATTATTTTTTCTGTAATTTTTTTCTCTTACCGCTTCCATTTTAACTACATAAACAGTAGAATATGGAAAATTTCTCACATACAAAGGTTAGCGTTGCAGTATAAAATTTGCGTGGTATTAACGAGCGAATACTTCGATACAATAAGGTAAGGTGATTCAAGAAAAGTTACTTACTATTTTGAATGATTTTTCAATGATCACAATACATTCTATGAATAATGTGAGTGACGTTTAATGTTATAAATTCAATAATTCAACTCAACTGCAGAAGTTGTCTATCAAAGAATTGCACGAAACAAACGTTTACGCGCTATATGATACCGAGAATCACGGAGCGTCGACTTCGCTCATATTGAGAGACCCGCTTACGTTCTGAGCAAGTGAGCTACTCGGTAGAGAGTGGGGGTACCACATTTCTGGGAAATTCCTTCTCCTACAGCCCCGTAGCGCTCTTATTGAGAGTCCCGACTGTATAGTAGATTCATGTCCCGGCAGCATAATATATTATATTATAAGTAGATATACCCCTTGACGGGTGCATCAAACAGATTCGCCGTAAACATCATATACCAAATTGTCGTTGCATACTTATACCTATAGGTAGTTACATTATTGGTGCGAAAGAGCAGCACTCCTTATTTATACCCTGCGAGATGCGCTTGAACGTACTTTCGATTAGAGGAAATTTGTATTTATCATACAGTTGGCATATTTATATGCACTCGCAGTATGTATCTATAGACATATAGTAGGTATATACATACGACGAACAACGCGCATTTCGCGCCTACGCGCGGTAACTCGTACGTATTTTCATCGACCGGTTAAACAAATATTTTTGGATCAGTTTTAGTGCTTGTATAAAATTTATCATAGTGCTCAGGAATTTGAATTTTTCTTTTGAGATGAGCAATACCATAAACTGCACCGAACGAGGGTGCTAATCATCAGCTGCGCATCCAATTTGTATCCATATATAGATGACACGATTTTAGAGCGATGCTTTGTTGTTGTCTTGCGTCGATGTGCGTGGAATTTTATGCTGTATCGCAATGAATTAGTTGGGGGTACGATATTCGCGCGGCCTCACAGGCCTGAATACAACTATGTATAGGTATAGGTATGTTATGAAAAATGATTAAGGTTGTCCATCTAATCGTATAAAAGGTACGTTCGTTTTATTTAATACTGTACGAGCTGTGAATATTATGTTTTATAAATAAAGTGCGTTTATTTAAATCTCAACAAATTATTCATCGGTCTTTTTACTATTCGTTGTGAATCGATTTCATGTTTAGAAATACGTCAGCGTCGGATAAACACCGAATAAAACCAGGGAGTTGATTGTGGATGTATAGAAATAGGGTGGAGAACGTGCGGAGTTTTTTTGCAAAAACAGCATGAATCACATATAGGTATGTAGCTGCTTCAGCGCTGCCAGACAGGGAAAAAAACCATCACTGCCGATCACTGCTATCCTGAAAAGTACTCATACAAAATTGTCTAGTCGTTGCAGTGGAATTCAAATCCGTCTCGTCCATGCGAGTGCGAGAAGGGGCCTCTGTCGATACTGTATACGATTAATGCGAGAGAGAAAGGTATAGTGGGTGCATATCACTGTACATATCTTCGATCCGGGTAAACACTTCCCCATCTCCTCTAGCCGGTATGGGGGTGTGCGCACGCGCGGTGGGGCTTCAAATTAGGTGTGGCAGCGCCCGCGTGGCGGCGTCCCTGCCTCACACTCTCCTCTGCTATTGCACACTGTTTACTAGGTATGACTGTTGGTGAGTTCGCCCGTCACATCAGTTGACCGCACTCCGTAGTGCCGTACGTCGTTGTAGCGTGTTCCGATCTCCTGTAGGTAACACTGACCATAGTCACGTCTCGAGAAAAGTTTGCGCACGCCATACAACAATCCCGAGTGTGCATGGCTTGGATATCGGTGGTGGTTACTGGTTTTAGACAGTGAACCGAAGTGAAATATGTAACTCGACAAGAGGCGCGGTGGGATATACGGAGATTTTCTCGTGCACCCTGCGAGGAAGGGTGAAATCAGTGTTTGATTGATTGTTACAAGCAATCGATCATAGTAATCTACAAGTTCTTCAAAATAAGGCAAACAGTGTACTGTACGGTAACATTAATTCACGCTCGCTGTGAATCCCCTCCGTATACCTTCATTGATTCGGGGCTAGAATCGTATAATGACCGAAGGGTTGAGTCACGATGAAGTTCACATGTCGACGGTACGTATGCATTTGCCTATCTACTATCTACACCACAAATGTCTCAGTCCTGCTATATCCATATCCATATCCATATCCATATCCGTAACCAACGGCCACGCAATTTATACCGAAGTTGTCATCGACCCATTGACGTACGGAACATACTTGCACTGTTTGTATATTATATACTATAGACCATACGTATACCTGTACGCAATGTCTGACAGTCCAGAACCGCGTGCGCAGTGGCCGGCGTACGATCTATCGGTTACCGATGATGTATAATATGCGTGTATTGTATTGTATTTATTCGTATGTAATGTTCTGAGTTGGTATGAGTGCTGACTGAAGGTCGCTCGTGTATGATTTTCGAGTGCGTAACGCCGTGAGTAAGGCAGTAAGCCGTCGGACACCGTCAAAAGAAGGCGAATAAATATATATCACTTGAAATCTCATCATCAGCAATTGCTTTTACTCTTCTTTACCCTTTCTCAGAACTGAATTATACTGCAGTACTTGCGTCGCCATTTGGGCAAGCGAAACTCTCCTAACGATCACCGACATTCATGACAAAATGACATAAGACGATAACGAACGTGGCCACTCGTGATCCCCCCCCCCCCCCCCCCCCCCCCCCCCTCCCCCTAAGAATGCGTGCCTCGCTATGCGAATGGGTACCGCGTAGTAAATCAATTGCCCTCTAGTCAATTTTTACCCGACTTGACGAAATTAGCACATATACAAATATGAAAGTTTCTAACTATATAACGTATATAGATATATCGCTCGTGCATAGGAAACTGCAGATTACATGTTGCGCAGGCTGTCCAATGTGCGAGACGTAGGAGACACATGATCGTGTGACGGGCCTCGCAGGCGATTGCCACAGGCGGTGAATAGTTGTTTTTTTGTTCCAGATTTTATTGTGTCCGGTGCGCTCGATACGCGTGTAATTGAAACCGCTCTAAATTCAAATTGGGTCTTAAGGTTTTGGTTTTATTATGGTATACAGTGCACGTGTATAGGTACCTATACAGTCCGCGCAAATAGATATACGAATATTTCAAGCATTCGGACGCATATACCTATACACACACGTATGCCAATTCGTTCAGTTCATCAATGCTTCAACGATCGAAACAATGCGCGAGATACAGGTGGAATGCGTGGGAGATCGGGGAAAAGAAATAGGCCGCGCACAAATATTTGTTGAATGTCAGCAGTTTTTCGTAATGCTGGTTCGGCGGCTCACTATCGCCGCGGCATTGATGGTATCCATGGGTCACAAGTCCAAACTTTCTTGCGCAATATGCATACATATAACTATAACGACCAACGTAATCCCCATTTGGACCAACGGCATCGCGCAATCACCGCATACGTTATATACCTCGGCAGTCGCGCCTCGTGCTAGATCTGCACAAGACGTAACGATCTTAATTGTACAATTATTATTATACTCGAAACGCTGCACATCAGGAGGACCCACGAAGCAATTGAAAGTTACCGACTATTGTGAAAGTTTTCACGAGGCTCGGAAGCCACTAGAAATCTGTTAAAGTCATTGCGCTATTATAAGTCATAGTGATGAAGTATATTGCAGTCGGTCCGCGGCTGAGGGTCGTTGAAAGTCATTTGAAGCCGCAAAAGATGTTCGGAGCCGCGGTTGGGAGACTCTGGACGTTGCTTATAGAATCCCCAGATTAGTTATACTGCAGGAAGTTGTTTGTAAATCCGTCAAGGTTATTGAAGCCTTAGTGAAGCGGTGAAACATTTGAAGCCGTTAAAAAATTGATTTCATCCATATGCCATTCACTATATGATAGCTGTAGTATAATACACTATACGCATTGGTATGTGTATACCTACGCACAAGTATGCGTATAAATTATACATTATACCTATACTTATCCGGAAGTAGATTTCGCGTAAAAACAGAAGGACACTGGTTCTATCACATGGCGAAGATCGTTGGCGGTGTTGAGGAGTATATGCGGATCGATCCAGCTTAACGGTGCTTTATTGATATACAGTCGGGACTCTCAATAAGAGGGCTCTCAATAAGAGCGCTTCCCCTAATCTGCGACCGAGCAGTACCCCCACTGCCGTGCTTGTTTCGAGCGCTGCCGGATTCATTTCCAGGCTTCGCAATAAGAGCGTCCGGTGAAGTTTGATATTTAAATGACTTTCTCGTTTTGGTAACGCGACGAATAACAAAAAATTATAATAAAAAGTGCATCCTTTTTCAGTTATCGATCCGTGCAATCTTTTTTAGCAATAGTTAGTTTCAATTTTAGTGTATTTTTCGATTCAATTTACTGTTTCGATTACAATTCTTTAGGAACAATAAATTCATGTACGAACATATTGGAAAAATTATTTGACAATAGTTTTAAATCACATGTTATGATGCGAACAATTTTTTGAAATAGTATTAATGTTGAAGTGTAAGAAAAGTTAATTTTAGATAAAAAAAAATTCGTCACATAAATGTTTGAGATTTTAATTCATAACTTAGAATTATTGTCGACATGCTCTTTTTTATTATTGTTTTAATAAATTAGAATTATTGTTGTTTATTATCCTGGAGAAACTGTAACCTAAATTAGCCAAGCAGATACATAAATATAATAAATGATGGATAATTTGAGGATAATCATTTTTTCATATTTAAATAAATAAATCATAATTTTTTTAAGAATATTCATTTATTATAATAATCAATAGCTTACACAAATTTGTACTTTCATTGAGTCTTTCGTACTCTCATTGAGAATTACGAATACATCTGAATTTTCAATTCTTTGTATCAAAAACTTATTAATTAAAGCTTTCAAAAATGACATTTCTGTTCCGACATTTTATCACAAATCTTCTTACTGTTATAAAATAAAGCAACTATTTTCTGAAACATCTATAATCAACTCATCATCATGAATCAGAACTCGTCGAAATTGTATAAGACATTGAGAGAAGAACTAAACACGTCTGCTGTAGGCGTTGGAAACGCGTTTTCTGAAAATTCAGAAGAGTTGTAGTTTTCCGGGTCCTCTAACTGCATGTCAGCATCACTATAATTTCGTACTTGTTCCAATATTTCCTCGTTCGATAATTCATCTAGGTTTACTGTGATTATAAATAGTTAGTAACGATTGCGATAAATAACAATAGTATTTTCGTGTATATGATAATTTACCTGGATGAACATTCTCCAACCAGTTAATTACTGTGTCTTCATCTGCAACGTTTTCCTTATCGATTTTTCGAACTAATTGGAGTAGTTCATTGATCCTATCATGGTCAATTTGAGAAGGGCTATCCACTTCCTTGTAAGAGCAATTTTTCTCTCTATTAGTGGAAGAATCCAAATCAAATATAGAAGAGCATTCTGTTTGAGTCGCAGCGTCAACTAATGTCACGGGCCAGAGTTTTCTCCATCCCTTGTACACAGTAGTAGAAGTTATATCATTCCATGCCTGGGCCGCCCAAAAAATTGCTTGTTTGATTGTGATCTTCGTTTTCAAGAATTCAAGCAAAGTCATATTTTCGTTTTCAACTTTCAGAATGTGTTCGACCAATTGAAATTGGTAATTCAATTTTAGGGTTTGGAGGATTCCCTGATCTAAGGGCTGTAACAACGATGTCACATTCGGTGGAAAAAACGCTACTTCTATGTCCTCAACCTTCACATAGCAATGAGCTTTACAGTTATCAACAAAAAGTATGGCTTTTTCTGGTAATCCCCGACCAGCAAGAAACTTTTTAACTTCAGGAACAAAATGATTGATAAACCAATCCTCGAAAATTTCTTTATCCATCCACGCGTTTTTTTGATTACGATATATAACTGGTAACTTGTCCTTCGATAAATTTTTGAAGCATCGCGGATTTTTAGATTTCCCAATCACAATCAAGGGTAATTTGAGAGACCCATCTGCATTTGAGCAAGCTCCAACAGTGATTCGTTCAAGTTGTTTTTTTGTGCCTGACACTTGACTTATATGTTTAGGAGCAAGTGTCTTTGTCGGATACTGTTTGAAGTATAAGCCAGTTTCATCAAAATTGAAAGTTTGCATTCGTGTCAATTCTTTGGTGGCTACGATCTTTTTGAAAGTTTCTCGGTATGTCTTAGCTCCGTCCATGTCAGACGACAATTTTTCCCCTGCATCATAGATACAAAAGTTGTCTTTAAATAAAGAAAATTTAGGAAAATGGCCTATTTGTTTTTAAATGTAGGAAAATCGCTGAAAATTTGAAGAGATCTTGTTGTAAACAATCATCGAAAATTCCATTTTGAATGACTATATTTTTTTTAAATGCAGGCTAATTTTATTTTTTTACAAACTTATTCAAAAGTAAGATGCATAGTTAAAATCATCAGCCATTGTGCCGCCATTTTGTTTTTAGATAATCTGCATTTTTTCCGTACTCCAATAATGGTATTAATATGTGCAAACAACGGAATTCAAAAATGTTATTCCTTTGTTCTTAAATAAATTATAAAATATCACCCTTAATTTTGTGTACACAAAGTAGTATTACCCCGTAAGCTTAATTCATCATCTTTTATAAAATGAGAAATACATATTCTTATATAGAATTACAGAAAATACATATTCTTACATATTATACAAAAATGTTAGAAGTTTTCTAACATGTGATATTAACTATAAAGCAACGTGTGTAAAAATTTTGACAATATTGATGAGCTTATTTTGTTTTTTCTTGAAAAAAAATTACTATTGGTAATAAATTTTCAAATACATAGATTTATTTTTACCTGTAATTTTCAGAGCTCTCAAGTTCATTCTTTTCTTCCATCTTTCTAGCCAGCCTTTACTAGCCTTAAAGTCATTTGATCCTCGTAAATATTTATTCAATTCCAGAGCTTTCTGTCTTGCAAGTGGACCAGTGACAGGAATGCCTCTGTTTTGAAAATCCATTAGCCACGTGTACATCGCCCCGTCAAGCTCTTCTGTGTTCGTTACTTTTTTTGCTTTCCTCAGATTAGCAGTTTTTGCAGAATCGATAATATGATCTTCCTGCGTTTTCCATCTTCGCAGAGTACTTTCGCCGATTCCATACTTTTTGCAAATCGTCTCCAGATCCTTTCTTTTCGCCTCTTGTACAATTATTTTTTTCTCTTGAAAATTATATCGTTTTCGTTTATTTTTAGAAGGCTCGTATTTCGGATTGTCATCTCCCGATTGACTCTCAACTGATTCCATAGTGTCGGTCGAATTATTTTTTCTGTAATTTTTTTCTCTTACCGCTTCCATTTTAACTACATAAACAGTAGAATATGGAAAATTTCTCACATACAAAGGTTAGCGTTGCAGTATAAAATTTGCGTGGTATTAACGAGCGAATACTTCGATACAATAAGGTAAGGTGATTCAAGAAAAGTTACTTACTATTTTGAATGATTTTTCAATGATCACAATACATTCTATGAATAATGTGAGTGACGTTTAATGTTATAAATTCAATAATTCAACTCAACTGCAGAAGTTGTCTATCAAAGAATTGCACGAAACAAACGTTTACGCGCTATATGATACCGAGAATCACGGAGCGTCGACTTCGCTCATATTGAGAGACCCGCTTACGTTCTGAGCAAGTGAGCTACTCGGTAGAGAGTGGGGGTACCACATTTCTGGGAAATTCCTTCTCCTACAGCCCCGTAGCGCTCTTATTGAGAGTCCCGACTGTAAATATTTCAGCCCCAGTTAATAAGACTGCACGGTTATCCAGCGGAGGTACACCACACCTGGACGGAAGATGACTACCGTCTCGAAATGCACCGCATACCACGACCACTGTCCGCAAAGATACCCATAGGCCCGTGTCCAACGGAGAGCCCCAGACCCCCCGGAATTTCCCTATCGGTGGGTACGACACAGGACCCTCCATCCCCCGGATCAGATGAATCGACGACGGTGCCGAACGACAGGCCACCCGTACTCATTTTACATGGCCTACTGTCCAGTTCAGCTGACTTTGTTCTCCTCGGACCGGATAAGGCCCTAGGTTAGTGCTCCTCTAATCTATTCGTTGGGTAAATTTATATACGTGTATAAAGCATATACTATAGTGTACACACCTGTGAACATCTCTATCTTCGACATATACGTATTCAGCTACTATCGGTATATATTTATGGATTGATATAACGGTATGCTATGACGTAGAGGTAGAGCCGATCGCAGCCTGTCACGACGTACACTTCATTGAGCAAGGTCACGGTTATTCTCGGCAATGTAAATTAATGATCAATAAGTATGTACCGAGTATGTATTGATTGCGCCGTGCGACAAGTATGTATGTAACCTGATATCTAGGTGGTTATATGTATCGTCATTATCGCGGACTTCTGATAATCAGCTGAAAAAGAGTTGCTCGCGCTTCTATAACGGATAGGAGCCGCGGGGCACTTAGCGCGATAGGGGACGACCAGTGGAAGTCGTTCCCTCTCATTGGCGCACGAGACACGGGATGGGATATGATGCAGAAATATCAGTAGCCCTTGGGAATGATAACTATATATCATACATACCTGTAATGACACATTGTCGCCCATATACCTACGGTACAACTACACATGTACAGGCTACATATATACGTATTCCTGCTAGCATTCCGGAAATAGCGGGTACCTATATCACCTGCTCTGCATCGTATACGCATAGGTCTAGCATGGATGTAATAAAGGTAGAACGTGGATCGATGATGATGATGATGATAAGGATGACGTAGCATAATGTAATATTAAGGCTCTCCAGCATGGCGACTGGCTCGCGGAATCGCTCTATTCACCCATAGCATAGAATGTTATATTTATAAATCATGACGTTTTTACAGCTTACGCGTTGTGCGATAGCGGGTACGATGTTTGGCTCGGGAATTCCAGAGGGAATGCCTACTCCCAAGATCACAAGCAATACACTACCAAAGACAGGCAGTTTTGGGATTTTAGGTATTGTTATGTTCTACTGTAACACCCTATCCTACTTCCATCATTACTATCAGTATATATGTATTGTTATACTTGCACCGGTGTGTAATACCTGTATGCATGACGCGTCATTCGTTAATGCATTGAAAGATCAATTCTTTATTATCTCCAATAAAGCTGGCACGAAATGGGTTATTACGATTTGCCGGCAATGATCGACTACATCCTTGACGTAACGGGGCACACCTCGTTGTACTATGTCGGCTACAGCCAGGGCACGACTATATTCTACGTCCTGGCGAGCGAACGTCCGGAATATAATTCCAAGATCAGGGCTATGGTGAGCCTTGCGCCAATCGCCTTCCTAGCCAATCAGCGGAGTCCTCTTATCAAGTGCACCGTTCACTTCTACAATCTGATGGAGGTAATTAGTCAGCTTTATCTATGTATGGTATTTATTTAAACACATGTCACTGCCACCCAGTCCCTTCCCGAGAGAGGTGCCGATTGCAAATTTTCATCCCGCGCGCCGTCCATGGTTCGTCTGTACTTGGACTGTGACGATTGTCAAACATGCAATTATTCTCCGCCACAACTTTTTCGCGTTTGTGTTGACGTGAGGGTAATCCAGTCGTCTCGAAAAAAAAAAGTGGAAATACAAAAGTTGCAACTAATAATTGCACCTGGCTGAAATTGAATCGGTATTATACAGCAGCAATAAAGCGAACATTTCGAAACCGCTTGCGTACGTATTGAAAATCTTTCGCCAAACGGCACGTATATAAAGTCTTTTGCCTGTATAGAAGCATTTATACAATGTATAGGGAAACTGCGGCGGGGTAGGTACTAAAGGCGATCTGTGTGGACGCCGCGGCCTGTAATATTTCCGTCTGTATCGACTTGAAGTTCTCTGCGTAGATTTTATACACAGGGAAAGAAAAAATGTTTATGCGCAATGCGTTCATCAGCCGTTACATATCCAAACAATGTATATATATATATATATATGTATGTATAATATGCGTTCTTGCGCCACAGTGGGGTTCGTCGTACTGCAACATCCACCAGTGGTTCCCAAGAAACAAACTCCAAGCACGCGCCCTCGGTATCCTCGTACGGAACGCCCCCGGTACACTGACTAAGAGCATATGTACCTCGTGGCTTTACCTCATCGCCGGATTCGGGAGCAATCAACTTGACAAGGCGATGCTCCCTCTGATCTTCGGCCATTTTCCCGCCGGCTCTTCTTACAAACAAATTATTCACTACGGCCAGAGTGTGCAATCAGGTGAGTGTGACCCCATGTGTATATGCAATTAACGATATCGTGTGCGTGCGTGTATTTTCACTTCGCATACTCTATTAGAAATGGAATGTATATTTTACACCTCGGAATTTGTGGTTGTAGGATCCTTCCGGAAATTTGACTACGGAAGAAAGAAGAATTTGGAGCTCTACGGTAACGCTCAACCGCCCAAGTATAATCTTGACAAGGTCAAGGTACCCGTGACAATATTCTACAGTGAGAATGACTTCATGACTGATCCTCGCGTAAGTCTCATACTTTTAAAACACGTTCCATCACCCATCGTTAGTCTTACTCACGGTCAGATACTGAATACATATAATGTATATGTATATAGACTCCCCAATGGCAACAAAACGATTGTTGTTCGTGCGATTCTTGTATAATACTCGCTCAAACACCTATCCCTTTGTTTTTTTCTATACTACACATTCTCGTATCACTAATCGATCATAGAAATGTTGACACGTTTATTTATGTTTCGTGTACAGGACGTGGAGAGGCTAGCCGACAAGCTACCGAACGTTATCGAGAAGTACAAGATTCCGTACTCAAAATTTAACCACATCGATTATCTGTGGGGTGTCGACGCGAAAACCTTGGTGTACAATTACATCATAAAAATTCTGAAGCGATCGTAACATGAATTGATTTTTTCATGTATGCACGTACATATATCACGAAGGAGCTACAATCAATCAAAAAAAAAAAAAAATGAATAAATAAATAAAAACAATCAAAAGTTTTTCTTTCGCGAGGCGAGCTACGACAGGGGTTATCCAAATATATCGATATCAATTTCGATTCTGAGTGCACGCGTTGTGACTTGTGTCAATTGTTTTTTTTTTTTTTTCCCTCAACGTTTCAGTTGGTCGACTATCGTGCCGATGTGATTTGGAACAAATTGGGTGAAATTACATACATGTATAACGAGGGACACAAAGATTGGTCTATCTGCTTGTTTGACTATAGGTAAGCTCGAGCGGCTCGTTGGATAATGTTTTTCGACTAGATTCAATCAACGCTTCGACAAAGTTATCTATATTAATGAATGAGTATAAAACTGGTCAATTTGTGATTGTGCAATGTACTCTTCACCCACTTAGAACTAGCTGTTGAGTTGGAGTAAAGTATTCTTTTCGCGTGTAGTGAACTATTTCTGATAATATAGTATACCTATGTAGTACATGAATTTCATTTAAAAATGTTCAACCATTCGCGTGATCTCATATCCATGAATCCACTGCGGGAAAATTCTATAATCGAACCGCGACCCGTTGTTCGAAACTATTCAATTACGACATCATTTGGGCGTAATCGCAAATCGCCCAACCTAAATTCCAATCAACAATCTCTCTCTAATCATTGGAAATATCGTGGAAAATACCGTCTCGTAGGATTAAAACAAGATTTCCTGCGATATGTATGCCTTGTACTCTAATATATTACGCAGTGAGATGTTCGCGATTTTTCCATGTATCTGCTGTGGAAGTGTAAATAAAATTTGTATTATTTGTAAAACGGCGTTATTTATGCATTTATTTGTTTTTTTCCTCTATCATCCATTTACCTAAGTATATATACCTGGTTTTCCTTTCTTCTTTTTTCTTCATCACCTATGATTTAGTCGAACAAACAATGCAACAAATTCTCAGTGTATTTCTTTAGTCTGAATCGCGAGTGTTTACCTCACGACATCGTCGTCAACAAGTGAACGTAATCGACAAAAGCATACTTCGTATTGCTCACATCGTCGATCATTCTATCAATATGTTCTTATCATATTTACAATTGGATTAACTCTGAGAACTGCAGGCCAAAGCTTACGCGACAAGACGTGGAGGAGAGTGAGAAAGAACGTGTGATGGGAGTTGACGCGCAGTATGTTTGTATCACCATGTATACGTTGCGACGATCATTTTTATTTCTGCACCTAGCTCAGATCCTTTGGGACTGAACTCGTGGTTACACGGCCTCGATTTAGGGACGACTTCTCTCGCCCCGCGCATAATAAAAGAGAGTTTGGGAGAAAAATAAAAGAAAAATAAGAAATCAACTCGAAGACCTAGGTCGGTCACGGTCGCCTCTCGGGAATGAATTCCCCTATCGCGGGTGCATTCATGAATGACCTCGGTGGTCGCTCATACTCTCGCTCCCTCAGGGTTCGGGAGCTGCTCGTAGACTGCACGGCAGTCCAGCAGCCAAGCTGCCTCGTTACAGTGTGTAATGTGCATTGTGCCATTGCAATATGTGGCACAACTATAGTATGAGTGATCACACGGCAAGCGTGGGGATTGCGTAAAGGTGAAAGTTTACCATTAATCACCCTCCGCTTATTTTCTACTGGCTTATTTAGAGTTTAATATTTGATTATTATTATTATTATTATATCCTATGGTCTGAACGTTTCATCCATCCATTTTGACACGTGTTCACCAGACCCGAGTGTACACAACATTTTCATATACTAGGCTCGCGGGCTATTAGTTGCGAGCTATAAGCTTGTGACGAAATTAGCGAGCCATAAAAGAAGTGGAAATGGATTCTGAACTAGTATATTTTATCTTCTCACCGATACTGATCACTGTTGAGTCTTGACTGAAAATAGCTTATATCTTTTCTATTGGATGCCAACGTGTATAGTCACGTCGCATAATCTACTCGAAATCTCCGGCGACAAATCGAATCGGCTCCTTACGTCAGACCTGTAGATGTATAGCTGGGTGACTGAGAATACTATTAGCTGGGCATGTAGTAATGACAACAACCTTTATTTTACCTCAATATAATATACAAGAGTTTTTTTTTTTTCTTTTTTTTGTCTTCTTACAGATCGTAATTCGTAGGGTACTATTTACATACCGGACATACAGTTGTATAATATCACTATATATAGAGTATGACAGTAATTAATTTCTGCTGCTGCAGTATTCGTAGCACTTCCTGATATAATAGGTGATAGAAATAAAGCGGAGCATACGCTCATGCTCATACTTTTGTGTGTATTCACTGTACACTTGTGTAAAGAAAAAAAAATTAGAAGAAAAACAATCACAGAAGTATGAGCAAGAGCGTTTACTCCGTTTTATTCATATCACCCTATATCTACGCATATAATATTGTATTTAATTAAATTTTATATACACCAGCCCTTCCCACACATACTTGTACAACATATTTTATTCCCTGTATATGTATAACAGCTGGGTATTCGCTTATTATATTGCAATCGAGAATGATGGAATTTTACGAGTCTTCGATTTTTTTCTAAGTCTTAGAAAAAAAGACACGTGAAAATACCAAACAATCCCCCTTGAACGAGGGTAATATTGGTGCACAAATATTCGGGGATTGGCTCGTTGAAGTCTTATTTCAATTTCTTTTTTCAAATCAACACCTTGCAAATGATTTCAGGCTGAATTACCCTTATCATGACTCGGAGGTCTGCGTGAAATTGGATATTTAACAAATTTGGGACCTTGGGCGTATCCGCATCTAATAGAATCACAGCTAAAAATTTAGACACGAGCGTTTTTACGGGTGTATAAGAAAATAAATATGGAATTGCCTAATTATGAAAATTATAATCTCGGTATCAGTTTCTTTTTGGCACGTCCTATAACGTATACGACATGTAGTAAATACATGGGGAACGTAAGGTCTATTTACAAAATACCAACTAAACGTACTCTTTCGTTCTACCGTTCAATTATAGTATATAATAAACATGATTTATAGGTATATATAAATAATATAGAGAGATATATGTATGTATGTACAATATAGGGTAATAAATATACATTAAATAATATCAAACAATTTGAGATTGAACACGAAATTCCTTGTGTCAATTTAGCACCGAGGGTCCATAATTATTATGAGATATAATCATGAAATGCATGAAATAATCCGAGATATCGGACAAGGAGGACCGACTACTTCAGGGTTCGAGGATATTCAACGGTAAACCGACCGCGTATGGGTACAAATATATCTATTCTATTCTTTCGGAACTGGGGTTGTAGAATTTATGCAACATAATGTATACTTTGGGGACTGTCCTCAAAGAATTTGTATCCCTAACGTATCGTTTGAGGGCCGTTACAGATTATACGTTACTGGCACCCCAAATTGTCTTCTTATATGTATATTGATCGCGTTCTTCAGGGACGCCATATCATCACACACCAAAAACTGGGAATGTCCGCCCGGTGATTGTGGCAGGAATGTAACTAGGCTCCCGAAAAGTCGACATATACATGAGGGTGGCAATATATTTTCCAATTTCCTTCTTCTCCTCACAGCTGAAATGAAATTTGTTAGTTTCATGCATTTCAAAATTCAAAATTCAAAAAAATCTAATTTTAATTTTTTTATTCTTCAGTTTCTCAACAATTCAATCTTCTCTATGTAGATTGTAGGTAGAGAAACATACTGAAATTTCAAGTAAAAATATCAATATTTAAAGGTCACCCAATAATTTTAAAAAAATTCTAATAAACCGTCAATGGTTTTCAGCGTCCTGTGCATATCGACATTAAGCCTTGATCTTTTTGATATTTAAGCTACATAGAAAAGATTGAATTAGTGAGAAACTGAAGAGTAAAAAATCTGAAATTGGATTTTTTGGAATTTTGAAATTTTCCAAATTCTTGAGCGTCCTCTACAGAATTGAAATTTGGAGCGGGTTCTTAAAATGTATAAAACTAGCAAATTTTCGTGTGAGCTTGTCGAAAAAAAAAAAGCCGAAAAAATATTGCCACCCCAACGTGCATACACACGAAATTGGTAAAATTAGGTTTGCCAATGTGACATTATTTTATAATGCCGAGGCGATAAAAAAAAAAATAATAATAATAATAATAATAATACAAGAATATAATGATAATTGAAAATTCTAACGATCATAATTCTATTTACCCCAGTCAATATTTATACTACGTTAATTGTGGATGCAGTGTTGTCCGCAAGAATCGACGCGCATACACGTTATTATATAGGCATAATATATAGTATGTATACTTCAATGATCATAACAACAGCAATAATTATGAGAATTATAATCTAACGTTATATAGCTTCGATTTTAATTCCGTAATTCATAGAATATAATCGCATCGGTATTGATCACACAGTTCGCCGTTTCCAAGGGCATTATACGCATTGCCGCGTAGAATATACATATACAAATCAATGTTTATCAGGGTGGTCCTTATTTGGGGGTCGCACGAATTTTGATCCAAACGCCCCCCAAAACGGTTCCAAATATTGAAAAAAAACCATGAGTTAAATTCTCAATTTTCAATTTTTTATTCCAACGGGAACACATGCCCCAACGAGCTTTGAATTTTTTATTTTCGTTCTTCTATCATTGCTGAAGGATAGAAATGCATGGGGAAAAACTGATAGTTGGCTTTACGAATTGCAAATCGATTGTGTGAAAATATAAACAATTGGTAGGTGAAACATTTTCATCGCATTTTACAACAGAAGTGATAAAAAACCACGGAGAAACCAAAATTGTTAGCAGCAAAGGAAAGAACTCTGGGAAAATCAAAAGCTCGTTGGGGCATGTGTTCCCATTGAAATAAGAAATTGAAAATTTTACTCACTTTTCTTTCATTATTTGGAACCGTTTTGGGGGGGGGGGCGTTTGGATTAAAATTCGTCCGACCCCCAAATAAGGACCACCCCAATATGTCAAATAGTTTAACGATAAAGTAGGTAGGTATATATATATCTTTGGTTGCTAAGGAGGATTCTCGTTATTATACTGGCATACCTGCTCTTGGAAAGTTGAATAATTGTCAGGCAGATTGCGAATCGATTTAAGTGCCGGGGAAAATGTAATTTTCACGCTCTGTGGAAGTCAGTTGGATAAAAATTAGGAGTAAGTAGTATAAAAAAGATACGCACTGTATTATTGTTATATAGGTATGCAGCGTTGTAGTACTTTTAGATCCTAACTTTTGTTTCTTTGTTCTCTCTTCTCTTTTCTTTCATCTTTCCTACATGCGCGTGAGCGTATAAACGTACCCGATATTTAAAAATTGCAACTTATTGTAATTGCCTATCGCTTCTGAGCTTGTAACAGATAGTTATACACTTCGCTTAACGGACACTGGAGAAAATGATGTGAGAACTGCAGTTCTGTACTTTCGATATCTTTCGTTAGTGTCGTATTGGCATATTAGGCAATGATTGGAAATTGAACCTGAATGTAAAATAACTTCTAACTGCGATACATGTGCTGTACGTGCAGAATATCTTAGCAATTCCTCGCAGCAGCACCTCCCCGCAGTGTATGAAAGATTCGTTGAGCTTTACTATTCGTTGTGAAAACGGGGCAAATCTATAAGGGACATAGCTAGATAATAGTTGTAAAATAATTTATATAAAAATAGTCGAAGCGTGAACATTATACACCTGTTTATGCATTCATTTACTCCCTAGGGCCGATAACTCCCATATGGTCCATAATTATTGATACCATTTTTCATCCCCTTGAATTTGGTACATTTGGACATTTCACATATAGTACAGACGCGTTTTACGCATGCGTGTACAGCAAACACCGTTTATAGATCGACGAGTACTCATGTCGAGAGACATCGTCGGCCGTTGTACATTGGCAAACCTTTTTTCATACGCGCCGGTATACTCAGCCGAGGGAATCTTCTAGCTAGCCTAATCGCGACGCAGGTCAGCGTATACCTAGGTGTAGACGTATGGATGATGGGGCGACGAACGTTATGGATTCAGGGTGAGAGCGCCAGTCCTAATCGAGCCAGGACCATCTCCTTTCGAAGTCTCGTGATTTCCCAGTAAATGTCGTGGACTGTAACAAAGCGATATAGGTATATTGTTGATATCAGCATCGGAGGAATCATTGAATTACGGATAATTATGGAGTCTGGAGTTGATTGATATTTCGCTCACCCGAACTTTTGACGAGACCTCGCTCGATGTATCGCAGATAATTGAGGAAGTCACATACGGCAATTATCTGAGGGGCAGAAGGTTGCCGTTGTACGGTATATGTATAATACTACATAAATAATAACGACGCGATACTTAACGAAAATAACTGAAAATAACACGACACTATCGAATTATGTAGATAATAGCCTACCCTGTTGCGACAAATCTGGGATATCGAGTGCCAGTGGTTCTCTTGATCACCGAGCCTCATGCGGTAGTGACATTGCCGCGGTGCTTCGAGCAAGGCACACTTCCTGCAATTGCCAACGAGATTCGTTAGAACCAAGATCCTCGGATTATCAACATACATAGTATAACGGTCAAAGATATAGGCGAATTTCTTGAATAGCAATATTTTCTCAGGCAAATCTTTGCGGCCAATATTCTACTTACTTGGGAAAGGCGACCTTCGTCTTGTCGCTGACTGCTTCGACAAAGACGATCCCGTCGAGGACGGCTTGTCTAACTTTGGCGCCGAGTTCTTTGTTGGCAAAGTCTAGGCAGAGGTCAATATCCTCGCTGAATATTCTTTTGACAAACGGATCGGCCTTATCGACGCATGGATTCGCCTTCCACTGGAGGAACTCTTTGTGAACGATTGGATCAACCTCCAGTCCGTCGCGAGGATCGCGGGCCTCGTTCGACGCCTCGGCGGGTAGCGAGGCCCGTTGTTCCTTCACGGGAGATTCCGGCGGTGAATTTTCACGGCCGTACTTAAGGTTGAAATGCGACGGTGATCTTCGGTGTCGTTTCGCGAAAAGACCGCCGGGAGTCTCGTCCCGGCCACGGCTGTCGATTTGCGGGTGTAGGTGAGGGTTCGGCCTTGCAGGGGTCGATGTCAAAACGAGGGTCTTCAGGGCCGCTACTTCCGCGGCTAGGACTTCGGACTTCATTCGACTTTCGGCTAGCAATCTCTCGGCCGTAGCTTGCCGCACGTTGGCCTCCCTGACCATGTTGTGTGCCTCCTGTAACAAGAATAAGGCGATAGAAAAATTATCATCCTCATCATTACGGTTATTATTATTACTATCATCATCATCATCATCATCATCATTGTTATTATTATTAGAAACATCATTATTGTCTGGTATATATTTTCCGGCGATAGCACTCTTTTTATCGGCTGCAGTAATGTATACGCATAATGCAAGGTATAAAGTCAAATAAGCCAGCTGCACCTCCTCCGTAAAGTATGGTTGCAAGTTTTCAATTTCGAGATGCAATTCTCGCAAACTGGCGCTCAATCGACTCCCCGGGTATCGTTTCATCCCCGCGTCTGAGTGAGCTGGGTTCGTTCAAGTCCAAGGTTCTTCCTTTCGGTCGGGTGAACAGCGACAGATTGACTGTCAGCGTGGATTCAATTAACCAAGTTTTCGAACGACTTCGATGAAGTTTTGCCTAACAGTTCGTGGATCGATCCGAACCACTCGACAACCTCCTCCGCGAATCACGCGCTGATAAGAGAAGACTTGAAAAAGTGCGAACATCGGCGAGGAAGAATACAATCGCAGCCCCACTACGGTAAGGACCCCTGACTTTGATGCGATTGCGATGAAAAGTCTGCCGAGTTCGTTCTTTTTTCGAATATATCAAGGTTCCGGAGAAAAATCACTATCCAGGGCAAAGGCGCAATGAATTTCTATAAACGTATTCGAACCCCTGGAAGCTCAGTGTTGCCACGTCGCAGATGGCAATGAATCCGCACGTAACACAGGGACCTGCGGCCCACTAGCTCGTTTCCCTCTTTGCTCGAATATTTGAATTGAAAGATCTTGTGAACGTCGAGCGTAACACATAGATGTGTATAGCAGTAGGTATATGGGTATTATTTCTATAGAAATTATTTCCATACGTCGGTACACAATCCGTTACGTCTGACTTGTGAGCACGAACTGATTACGAGTACAAGCTTTCATAAGAGGAACTGGTTTACGCTAAACTTATAATGGCTGTAAGAATAATCGACCGCAATGTCCGGTCGACCGAGTGAAAGAGGGGCTCCTCCTGATGCGTGGCTTTATCCGTGTGACCGCAGGAAACTGCGGCTTCATATCTCGATCCATCGGCCTACAAACGTTGCAGTAAGTTTTGTAAAGAATTTGTAAAATGTTCAGTCTAAACAATCTCCAGGCGCGTGCGCCATTTGATTGGCGGGAGGAATTCGATATATACGTTAGGCGATTAAGCAAACCTCATAATAATGAGGACAAGCGTCAGTTGAACTTGTATAGTTTACCTCGTTGTGTAACTTATCGTGACATCATGATCACTTATATAGTGTGAAGCTCCGTCAGTTCTACTTTTTAAAAAATTTTAATTTTTTTAAATGGGATTCAAACGTAGAATGACGCAGCTAAAACTTGTCGCAATTGCAGACAAAGGTCACCGACTCACAGAACACGAGCCACGCTCCTACACACACCTACGTGAAGTGGTCAATTATAGTCGTAGAACGATTCTATTCTGGTCCCGCGGCAAACGGTCATATTACGTTTTAACAATAACCAGAAAAACGTGTAAGGGAAATGAACGTCGCGTCTGTCCGGCGAGTATGAGCCGGAAGTTTTGCATTCCATTCGAACATACATACATCGCGAGAGAGTGTCATTATAGTTCAACGCCGCGGCAAGTAGGTAATTACAGTTATCCGCAGTGCCCGGCACAGGTAGGTATACATGTTATATCGTTCGTTCATTTACGTAATTTGCCGCTACACCGGGCGCCAAGCTCTTTCCGAAGTTTCAAGTAGGTTTGATTGTATAGTTACAACTTGATCATGCATCCTTACATTCAGAATTGCGATCTTAATCTACGTTCATCCCTGCCTGACCCAAACCCTCGCATCGCTACGTCCCTACGTATAAATTCCACCGCATGTAGGACGTAGGTATAGGTATGCTTTCAAGTCTCAGTGCAGAATCCGATCGTATTCAATACCCAGACCCGGATTCACCGAGCGCTCTATCGTCGGAGAGAACCTCTGTAGACCGTACTTGTAGTGATATACCTATAGCCGCATAGGCTGGCTTGCCTAGCAATTGTCGAGGATTTGAAACGAATCGCGAGAAGTGGGTAGGGAGCGGACGAGATGTCGAGCTGAGAGCGAGGTGAAAGCCGAGCGTATTGCCAAGCATTACCATGCGGTACCAGGCGCCGTTCGCGCGGCTCCGTACATACCGTACAGTGTACGACTCGATCAGGTTCCGCCGCGTCGACTCCTCTTCTTCCGCAATCGCAGGAGCCTGGTTTCCCAGGTTCCGCAAAAGCTACGAAATCTTCGGTCTTTCAGTACCTGGCTGAGTGAATCGCCGCATATCCAAGCGCGTATAACATTAACCTTTTTTGTTCCCAAGACTCGCAATGCTCCTTTTGTCTCTATTTTATCATTCATTTCTCTCTGATCTTTTGTAGATCACATTGTCCTGTATTCCAGAATATCGGCTGGAAATTTTTTTTCTTTTCGTTACAGCTACGCGCATCTGAACTGCGGCAAGGGAAAACGATGTCAACCCTTCATATTAATCCCATTAGTACAACAGTGATATGTATAGCTGTGGGTGAAGGAAATATATACTTCGAACGAAAAGACTTTCTCGGTTCTTCGCCATGTCACGGCTATGAAGCGTCATTACTTCAACTTCGCCGTTAATCAAGAACTGTTATTGACAATTTCCATCGGCGCAGAGCATTGGTCTGATCGCGTGTAACACATAGCTAAATGACCATGTTCTCCTTTCAAGGTGGAAATTATAGTCATTGAGTGCAAGGTGGTCGACACACACCTGTTATACGAACGAAGGCCATTGACAGAAGTTTACTGCGTCTCAGTTTGCCGATTCCGGGCAAACTCTAATCAATGGAATTCGGTGGACGATTAATTGCGGGTAAAAGTTTGGCTGTCTCGACTTACTTGAAACAGGCTGGCTGTGAGATCCTCAAGTTCGGACTCAACGTCCTGCCTGATTCTGGAAAGCCTCGTCACTTCCTCGGCCTTGAGCTTCAGTTCCTCGTGCGCCAGCTTCAGCTCGTCCTGGAGCTTCGCGACGGCGTGTTCCTTAACCTCAGCCACCGCCCTGCCCCACTGCACCGTCGTCGGAGAGATCGGACGAGATCCGTTAGAGGCACGGCGGTAGGGATCCAGCTCCTGCCTCGATCGGGACTCGACCTTGAACGAGTTGGAACGGAGGAAATATACTATCACGGGTACACCTGACATCGATCATCCGCGGACCGTGACCAATATTATACCTACTCCATTTACTTGGCATATTGACCAACGATGACGAACACACTTTGTCTTCAAGCGAACAAGATTTGAATATCTAGTGCTCTCCATTCTGGAGATGATAAATGAAATTGTAGGCTACGCAAAAGGCGAGATGGGAAAGGATATTGATGAGGGCTCACTCACCTCCGATTTCACGAGCTCCACGGTCTCGGCGGGGATCGAGATGCACGGGGATTCACTCGTAATCCCCGTCGAACCATCCTCCTGAGATGTGATATTGGCATCGTCGTCGTTCACCGAGCTGCAGAATGGATTTAAGCTATTTGAATGGGGGGTAGGCCTTGTCGACGTTAGATGTGGCACCGTGGTTGTGACGGAAGACCCGGTTTCCACTCCCTCCGCGGCGGAATTGCATGTTTCTATCGCGGATGTGACGGGGACGAGTTTCAGGTCTGTCGGTCTCTTGCACATTTGAAACTCCGGACGGGTCTCGTTCACCTCGCCATTTGACGCCCCGGCGTTCCTCTGCAATGAGGCATAAAACGGGTTCGTAGATTTCGGATGCGACAGATCCGGGACCGCGTGATTCTTCCTCCCAACGTCCTCGCTGTAGCTGAACTGTACCGACGATTTTCCAGAGCTGTAACGCATCACGCATGTCACATGGATACCTACATGTATTTTACACTGCAGGGACAGGGATGGACAGATTTATGCAGATCATGTGGACTATTTAGGAAATGGAGTTGAATTTGCCCTTCGTTCACAGTTAATATCGGTATAACTGCCCCGTGTGTATATATACCTATTCGCTGTAGCGGTAAATGAGAATTTTTTTTCATCCTCGTCAAAGAGTCCCGTGGGCTCGTCGTCTTCGTCGTCATCGTCGTCGTCATCGTCATGGTCTTTGGCCTCGTAGCCGAATAGGTCGGTCGCCGCGCGAGCCAGATCCGACTTGAGTATCGGATGGGTCGTCCCACCCGGGCACTCAGCTTCCTCGGGGTAAAGTTCCTCCTCGTCGGTGGTGTACTCCTCGTCGCCCGTAGTCCCCGTGCTGCCTGCACGCCTGTGCTTAGTCGTTAATGGCCGGTAAACGTACTCCGCTACCGTAAGACTACCCGCGGCGCTAACCGCGGGGATAGCTGAATCCATAGAGTTTTGATTATGCTGTTTCACAGCCTGATTCATTGCCTCGCGTCCATCTCCTGGGTCTCGTCGTTTTCCTCCACCACCTTGGGTGTACCGCTGTGGACAGAAAACCAATGTATGGCTCGTGGCTGAAGAGCGAAGACAACATGCCTATGATACAAGTCAGTACGGGGCTTTTTTCTTAAATCACGACCCGCGTATACCTACATATGTAGAGAGTTACAGAGAGTTACAGAGAGACACGCACGGTGCTCGTTAGAGTATCACAGACCTACTCTCGGACAATCAAGTAAGTAAAAGGTATAAAGAAGGGATCATCCCAAAGTGGTCAATTGTCGAATTGACAAATTGAAATTGTTAAATTGGCCGAACGATGAAACGACGGTAGAAATTATTGCAGCCGAGAAGACGAGGCGAATTATTGTAGGCGGAGGTGGCGAAGGAGCCTTCATATCTGTCGTTTAGTCTGGCTAGCTGGACAGCCTCATATGTCGGCAGTTTTCTGTTCCCTCTTTTACTCTCCGCGCAAATAGTTGCAGCTGCTACACCAGTTACATACGAATCGTAGTTTAACGTTCCCATGATCCCATATACAATATACCATGACGCGGGTCGCGGCTTACTTATACGTTAGCTATACATAACTAGATTGAATCTATACGACTGCTGCTGCACATTATGCTGCAGTTCTACAAGAGCTTTGAACCGGCTTTCGCTATTGACCGGTGACGCACGCGACGAACAATTCAGCATTATCAGCACAGGTGAGTGTACGTGTACCTCGTCATAACGAGGGAGAAATTTTTCACACCAGCTGTAGCACGTGTCTTGCATATATGCGACAAATTAATTTATTCCACTCGAAAGTTCATTTGGTTAATTGACGAGGTCGGCGGTTCTATAATAGAAAAATGAAATTCTGGACAATGACACACGTTTCCACGAATTGCCCGGTACACTATTATTTTCATATGAATAGACACAGATCCACCTATTCCTACACATAGTCGATCGAATATAACGATAGAAAGATTTCGTTGCCATTATACACATACGTATATTATTATACGTATATGTATAGCCAGTCGAGAAATCTCAAGGCTAAATCTCGTCAGCTGAGAGCAGCATATCGCAATCGTTCTTTCGGGGTGTCAGCTGTTGTTGGCGTGAATATAGTTTGGTTCAAAAAACTTACGCGGCGAGCAATTTATTATTTATTAGTGTAAACGAATTTTTTATTCATGGGGAAAGATTCCGTGCAAGGATAACCATAGATATATATTTGAAAACTGGTTTTCGCATCGCCTTAATTCCGCGATAGTTTAGCATATGTAAACAGGTTGTTGTTTGCCGGAACGATTATCAAAAAATCCTGGTCAGAGGTACACCTAGGTATACTTTCATAAAGCACAGTATACCTACCTAGTGGACGAAAATTTTCACAAACTTTATGCTATTCGGTATGCCGTTCGAAACGGAGTTTAATTTAATGATATCAGTATGGGCGAGGGGAAGTGTCAGGCTGATATCCTTATTTCCGAGGTTTTGCTTTTATCTGACGTCAGATTTTGCGACGCCGTAATAGTATGCGCCTGAACAGGATAGACGAACTGTAAATCCATAAAAAGATAGACGAATAGTTGTATGTGGATGTAGTAGACATTTCGAGCGACAGTGACGATTGTGCATCGGAATTGTTGGTGGAAGATCAACACGTAGAATTCGATTCACGAGTTCACCGTAATATCTCTCTGCCGTCCGCGATTACCGCGGTATTCGAGAGAGATCAGCCTCACTGCGGTTCGAAGAAGAAAAACAGAAGAACTAGGAATTCGTTGAAGAACAATACGCAATCGCAGACGCGAACAAAACATACTGCATTGTATTTCTTTCTTATTCTCGTACAGAGGAGGAATTGGGGTGCGGCGATTAGAGACAGGTGCTGTAGGATACGTACGTATAGACTTTTTGTTTGGGCAAAGGAACAAAGTTTGACGTAACTTGAATACTGGCACGGAGAACCACCGCGAGCCAAGCCACGTTCGGATCAGGGTTAAAAATAAGAGTTCAGATTGGCCCGTTTACAACGCCCGTCATAAGTCGATGCGATACTTCCGAGGGGCGCGTGTCATTCACATGTCGGGTAAATTCACTCGGTCTTCATTTTATCATATACACATATATACGCCGATAATATGATCATATTATCGTCAACACTTACGGATGAATGTGCAGGGCCGGAGAAATTGGAAATGTGCTTCAAACAACACGGCGCCTGGAGGAGTCTAACTAATCGTAAATCACTTGTATATATAGGTATGTGTATGTATGTAAAGCCACGGGAGTATATTGAAAGAATTGATCACAGCAAGACAAGAGGGAACCAACGGAAGCGTGACGTTGATTAAATTTCGAGACAAGAGTGGCTGTATACTCGCAAGACGATATATGTATAGGTAGGTATACTTTGTACTCTTACAGCTTATACACGTAAGGCGATTTTTCCGCTACTAAAGCGTATCGCTATTCCGGAGTGAAGTTTCGGCCTCGCCGACGACGACAACCTCCCACCATTGGGTATATCTACTCCCACGCGGACCGGAGGAATCTACCAGCCTCTCGGCTGGTACTGCTGGTTAACCATTAAATTAATCTCCCGCATGTGACGCAGCGGGACGCGGTGGGAGACAAAAAATAACTCTGTATACGTGTGTTACATGTGTATTCGTCCACGGGTACCCGGGTATGGCCGGAAATTCAAAGATAAACCTGTACCAGCGATCTACCGATCGTTCATTTCCAGTCGCAGTAATTCGCGAGTCAAAACCGCAATCAGAGAACCATGGTATATGTTAACGCCGAGAGTTTACCAGGCGGAGCATCGTTCTTCTTATTCTTTTCGAGAGCATGTCGAAGTGGGTATACCTTATATGCAGGCGTATATACACATCAGACTCGTGTGCATATACACATCATATAGTGTGTGTAGTGTATACCCACAAGAATATGCATATCCACACGTTCGAGGCGCGTGACGTGACGTGACTGCAGTCTATCGCGGGTCCGGTGAATTCCAGTGCGAGCCCGAGCTGACACAGAAGCTCGCGCGACGATTATAAATAAACAAAAACTTAGGACAACTTGGTCAGTATATAACCGCATAGGTATGTATTTTCATGAAACAAGAATGTTCATCGACGAAGCAGCTATACTCTTCTTTATGAATAATATATAGGCTTACGATTAACGTATAGCTGCGAAATCATCTCCCTCCTTATTATCGCCTCTTATTCGAAGAGTTCGAATACAGCGAGGTCGAGGCTCGATGCATGGGTCATTTCACTCGACTGCTACGCTATAGAACGTTCATCGGTGTCCGGCACCGAGAAATGGACCTTCCGACCCTCGCGTTCAAAACAAGTTTTATATAGCGTTACGTATTCGAAGTTGGCGCGGTATTTCACGGTTGAAAGTCGATATTTTCTTTTCCCCCATCACGTGGAAATTGTTGATACACGGTGAAATAAAGATGGGCACGTATTTGGAGAACACATTAGTTTGTACCATGTTTTGGGTGATTGGAAAACAAAAAAAAGAACGAAATGTCGCCTTTTTTGCCAACCATCCTAGCATTTATATGTAACATATAATAAACTATAGCCATGCTATGTATAGCCAGCGTAATTTTCTGCTTGTGCACGGATCGCTACACCGCGCAAAAACGTCGCGGTAGGCCGGAGCATCACCCAGCACGTTGTGCAATAAACTGGCATAATTACGCGCGACTGTTACGGCAATGTCTATTGGGACATTGAAGAGTCGGTATATCGATTATAGAGCCAGCAGCCTCTACGTGACATTTTACAAATTCTGCATCACTTTAACTTACGATTAGATGGTATTAACAGATGTCAATAATTTGATTTCTCTCGAGTATCACCTGTCCATCTCGGGGGATCAGAGATACATTACACGCATCGCTTGATATAGAGTTGCAGCAGAAATATCTTACTTCTGTCTGGTTAATATATTTTCGCATTTGTTTTCGACACGGGATTCACATATAAGACACGGTGCAGTTTTCAATGAACATCCGGGACGAGGATTAGAATATAATGAGCGTGCACACCGCGACTGGCCATTTATCTCCGTACGTCAGAAGCTACGGTCTCGATGCAACGCGTTAATCAAGCCGCGAGCAACAAGTTTCTACGACCCGCGGCGGAACACTTACGCCGAGAGCTCTCTCCCGCCGCGGTGCAATAACTGCGCAGAGCTGTATTTGCGCGTATGTTCTAGGAAATATAATAGTCCTTCTCTTCCGAATTTCATTTCATTTATCTTCCATTACAATATATAGCTGTATCACCTGGTACACGTGTATTCGGCACGCAATCTTTTACCTTCTCATACATCGAGAGTTGATATAGGTCAACCACGCTGCAGCTGTGAAATGTATGAGAAGCTGATTCGCCGGCCCGATGCCTGCAACATTTTCCACCGAGATTTCGTTTCGCTTACGCCCAGATAAGCACACCTCCGAGTACGACATACGAGACTTCGTCTCCCGCATCGGCGAACGCGTATCAAGTGACCTACAGGGGCACCTATACGTATAGACTGTCAAGACATGCAGGGTGACATGCTCGCGGTGATATGACGAGCAGAAGCCCCTGGTGAGAATCACCCGCGAGACTTGGGACCGTGAGGTCGAATTACTAGGGTAAGTAATTATACTTGCGCCTTGCGGCTGATCCTAGGTGGTCATGTATACTTATATGGGTTGTGAATAATTAGTCTCATCCATGAAGTCATTCCAACGCTCCGCATCTGCAGAGACGACCGCTATTCAGATTTGGGTTTAACATTAGCAAAGATTCATTATATGTGTCCTCGTCGAATTTTAATCGCAGCCAGTTCTAGACTTCGCGATCTTTCGATGGATGTATTGTTTTTTTCTTTTTCTTTTTACTCGAGTCTCTGGGTACCTACTGAATTATTGCGTTACGCATCACATCCTACGCATACGTTCGTTGCCGAGCGACTTGCACAAAATGTATACGGTATAGGTAAATGTACGTATGCCTATACTAGTCTTTCGCCACTTATAGCTTGACGCCGTGATCTTTGGGGACCTCTGTAAAGTCTGGGTATAATTGCGGCTGCATGTATGATGTATGTATGCCATAATAGTCACGCGTACTTCTTTGAAAACGAAAGGTATATGTATAAAGAATACGACACGATCTTTTTTTATCTTTTTCCTTTGTTTTTTTTTTTCTTGTGCATGGCAGAATCGCGTTCTACTTTCTACAGTTTGTATAAACCCGTGCTCTCTTTTCGGCTCGAAAAAAATCCCGCATTCCGCAAAAGATATACCTGCGAATATGTAACAAGGGACTTTGCGGTTTGTATGTCTCAGCTCTTATATCTGCCGGAACAGTCCACCATGAGACACAAATGCAGTGAATTGCAGCTGGATATTATGATTAATTAGGAAATATGACGATTTGTCTTACATTAGTTAATCGATACGTATCTCTGACTCCCCGCGCCCTTCGTTGCTTCTAGAACAAGTTCAACATATGGTCGAGGTTTCGGGGCCGCGTTTCTATAAATACCAATCTCCATCCCTATATATCTATCCTGAAATAGTACTACGCGGAAGTTTTAGCTGGCGCAAGAAATTTTCCGCCGAGTTGGCTTTGCGGGATGAATTGTTTCTCAGCGTAAAAACATTGTGAAACACCATACTCCGTCATTATCAGCTTATCTCGATCCGTGATCCGTAGCTAAAAGTATAATCGTAGACGGTTGCGAAACAAAGGTATATATATACGTTCACTACAGCTGGCCATGCATCATATACCGGCCTGCGAAGTAACGTGGGTATGGTATATACAGAAAGAATTGAACGGAAAGAGAAAAGGAAGACAGACGCATAGACCTATACTACTTCCGTAGCAAAGTACCACTGTGTGCCAAAACCAAACCCGGCTTATTCGTGGTAATATCTTCTCATCAGGCCGCGTTATTACTTTCGTACCTAGTATATGTATATCTTCAATCATATATAGTATCATCATTATTGTTACATCTTCGCAGATTGCGTCAAGGCGTATATTTATCACGTTCCTACTAGATCCGACTATAGTAATACTTAGTCTGTATACGGTGGGTCCACGTCTTTGAGACGAGATCTTGTATATACCAGCTATATTGAGACTATGGATATTATATCACAGATCTACATTTTGCCTGTTATAATTTTACATATATGTGAAATAATTTTTTCAGAAAAATGGCTGAGGAACTTTCGATCCCAATTTTGACAAGGATCAATCTCTCGAGGGATTCGTCACGAATGCTGAATCACCCTGTATATATATATACATATATCGGTGACCTCACGAGGACAAATACGTGATCATTGTGGAAATAGGTTACCGCGAGATAATTACCGAGTTTGACAGAGGCGAGGGCTGCCGCGACACCAGAACATATATTGATTGAGGTGGGGCACGACGTCGTATTGCCAACTGCACGAACAGGCCAGGTCACCTCACATACCTATATATGCACAACGACACGTCCAGCGGGTGGTGCATATCGTGTTCCATTCCGTGTCCCTAACGACGAGTAGAAGAACCCTACCCCCGTATGCCTGTATACATCATCCGTAATTGCGTTATCAATCTACAGCCCTATCCCGGCACGGAAGTGTGTCTCATCACATAAACGGCCTTGTGTCCATAATAAATCCTCGTTTATTTTCGGGTCGAAGTTGGTCCTTGATCTTTCGTTAAAATTAGATGCAATCGGACTTTATATATATATATATATATATATGTACCTCAATATGTTGCAAGGCCGAGAGGTCAGACGGACAAACCTAACATCGTTGCCCGCGTCCAAGTCCCAGCTGCTATAAATATTTAAACTGATTCGACGCGAGTCGGTGTTATGGTATAGGATCCAGACAATCCCGACGTTTCAGTCTAAATATCTGCTATACTCGTATACCTATACCAACATTCCTCTGTACCTCCGATCAACTATTTTTAGTTCACTTCGAGCGAGCCGGGGACGAGCCAGAGAGATGAGAATAAGAATAGGAATGGGAATGGGAATGGGAATGGGAATGGGAATGGGAATGGGAATGGGAATGGGAATGGGAAAGATTAATCCCGATCCTCCGAACGACTCGAGAGGCTAGGATTCTCCCATATTCGCTCCTTCGACGAAGGCACACGCCTGCGCCGATGGGAGTAAGTCATATTTAAGAGTCGAACGAGTGTAGGAACATATGCCTAGGTGGAGAAGTCTCCGGTACCTGCGTGTACCCGGGTACGACTGTACAGTAGGTTAAAAGACCGTTTCAGATCTTACATGCATGACGTAGTGTAATATAATACATTGTAACTTATTACTGCACCGATATCGCAGCAAAAGGCTAACGATATGGTGATAGTCCGTGTGGATATGTTTTGTCACAGGTGTGAAATTTTAGAGCCCCTCTTAGGAAAGAGTGAAAAATCTGAAAATCCTGATACAGACGTGGATAGGCTGTAAGCCTATACTCGGGATATGCTTGACTCTCGTTGTCAGACTAGGGTAGCAATCGTAGCTCTACCGTAGCTGTCTAAACATCCGCACCGAAGCTGCCTTCTTACACCCGCGTCGCGTCGGCGAAATATTACATCGACAATATTATTTATGCTCTCGACAATTATAGACTGTCTCGAGGTATAAAATATAAACGTGTTGTATACAGGGCTTCGCGAAACCTTATGTACTATATATATATATATTTATATACACGCGAAGAAACTCTGACAATGAAGTTGATTAACTATACCTACATTCCCTCGACTTTTCCACTTATTATTACAAGTCCTTTCGCTCACCACTGTGCAGCAAGAAAACAATTTTCTGTCGAGAAACTATACACTATCCTTGAGAATAATCGTGAAATGTTTTCGCATGGGTTCAACTTTTGTTACGGTCACGCAACGTGTCAAATAAATATACATACCTATATCACGTATACGTATGTAAGGAAGTATAGGTAAATATAGGTAAATATACTTCCTTAGCACGGGATACTATCAGCTTGCAGCAAACATAGGTATACCTTTGTTGAGAGATGAGTATATGAATTACTTTACGAACAATGTGCATTTGATTGTTGTATATACTGGAAACTCCCCATTTGGTGGTGAAATATGAAATATCACGAGGTGCCTACATAGTGTTGCGAATCGTACGTACGAGTCCGCACCATATCGCCAGTCACCTGCGCCAATGCCGAGTCAGCAGAAAATAGTGAAGAACAAAGAAGCTACGTAATCGGTAAGGGTATAGTATATAGGTGTACAATACGTATGTCATGTCCATACATACATTGAAAGAGAAGTGGAGCGAGAGAAACGACGAGAGAAAACGAGGAGAGAAGCCCATTACCGTGGAATGCGTTGCGCCGCGGATGTAAAGGTCGAAGGTAGGCACGACCCGTGAAGATATTATCCATCAACTATTGCTGACTCGCGCGGATACCCCCAGACCCGTGGGCTTGAACCTGCGCCGCCATTTATCAGACTTAGAACCAAGTCTCCGTACAAAATCTGGTATAGAGTACAATACCTTTAATTACCAAGAATCGTATGTAACGAGGCTACTTGACGTGTCGTTTGAAAGAGTATATGTATAGTACACCCGTGTATGGTTCGTTATTTCATATCATCGTCGATATTAATTTTACAACAACAATCATTATTGTTGGTATCCTATATCATTGTATTCTCTTGATCGTCGCCGCGCATTACGAAACATGTTCCATAAGTTGCGGGTTACACTACAAGAATTTCCATTCACAGCATCTATATTGAAACGCCGTCACGATGATACCTACTCGGTAATCGGTATACCTATAATACAAACCATGCGAGGGTATACTCTTGACTCGATGAAATATTTGATGTGGATTGACTCCGCAGAGTTTAATTGCAGGCAAGACTATTTTATCCGAACTTTCGTCAAGGTATCTTGTGGAAATAAATGAAATTGAAAAATAAAGACAAGAAAAACAGCTATAACCGAGTTCCTGCCGTTTGCGTAATGTATGTATGTACGACTGGTACGGGAAGTTTCGACCCGACTCGGAGCTGCGGGGGATCGTAATGCCGTAGCACCGGTGCGGCGCGGTGCCCCGTGATCACAGGTGTTGTATAGGTATGTTTGTTACACGTATACATATACGCTTGACGCGACATGCGAGACCCGGGACCCGAGCGGATACACCGGTTCTTCGAGTTCTTCGGGTTCTTCGGAAGTCAAACTACTACGGCATAATAGGACCGAGGCGTCTTAGTTCTCCGCTCTCCGTCGACTCCTTCGGCGTACCTCCAACAGTCCGAATTCACGTCGCGACGAGAGAGAATTGATAACTTTAGGTACATACATGTATTATGCACGTCCGATGTATACCTGTGCACGTATACATATCGGATGCTGCACGTACCAACGTACCAACGTGCCAACGTATCGACGCCCGACGAATCTGTATACCTATATGCATATGCCTACAAATATATACATTGGATAGATATCTACAGCCGGGATAGATAAATAGGTATATACCTACATGCATATAGGTATACGAGCCGCTGGTTGGGATTATCCCGCATATCTGCTGCCGCTACTGCGGAGGATCGCACGGTATGCAAATTGTTTCCTGGGTGCATATCGCTGCGGCCCAGTACATTTCCACATTAATCTGACGTCAGGTGCAGGGACGGAATTAATAACAGTTATTATGCGGTACCTATATAACATTTAGTATTTAGGAATAGGTTGTAGGCATCCCAACAATAATGCGGTAACGGTGATATTATATTGTTTTAATGTCACAAAACATATACTGTAATTGGCTTTATGCAAATTGCTATAACACTGACGAGACGCGCTCGAAAAATTCGAATACTCCACTACGCGTGTACACATGTATACATATAGGTATAATATTCGTACGCGCGGGAATGCATTCTAAATTATAATCGGAGGCCGGGAATCTTTCTTCAATACCTCGAGGCTCCCTACGGTAATTCCTTTCGGGTTCTCAATCCCACGCGACTCTAACGAACAACAATATGCGAGCTGTTGGATCGTGACGGCTATATACGCCGTTAACATACATTCTCTCCTCTCTCGATTTTAACAAAGTTGAGAAATTGAAAATATCCAAGCACTCAAGTACGTGCAATTATCCTTACGCAGGCATAATACGTGACTATAACGTAAGTATAATACGCGCAGCACGTGGACATGTTATCGGCGCACGCTGAACGATTCAAGTTCACTCCCATTATCCTGTTATCCAAGATCCAACGCGTATATGTATATATATATATGTACCTCACCTGTTATGTATACGTAGAAGGTAGAAGTAGCCTGCAACGACGCGCAGCGGTAGGTATATCCTATATACGCCTTCTCGCGTACCGCGTACAACGCGATATGTCACGGAATCGCTGAGAATGGACTTTGAAATGGTGATAGTAGGCCGTCGCGGCTTGCACCTCCCTTCGCTGTCTGTTCATTATAAAATTCACCCACACCTTCCCGACAGAGTAGATTCTTCGACTTTAGGTGGAAATCTTTCGTTAGCTGTCCCCACATATACCTATATATATATATATATACGTTATCATTATCAATAGGAAATACTATACGGATATTACGTTATGTATGTATAGTAGGGCAGCGGCATAAAAAAAAAATTACGGGGAGAGAATCAAAGCCCGGAAAAGCCCGCGTCGCGCGTCGATGATTACGGAGTGTTTGCTGCACAGTTATTGTTATTCCAGCATGAGAAAACTTCGTATAAATATACACAGGTACACGAAGATACGGGCGTACGTTATTGCATGAACGTGGGAGAATTTCGTGTGATTGGCAAACAAGCTCAGAGGTATCAGGTACACGCATACGATGCAGTCTCGTCAGCGTATTGATAATATATGTATACACATATCCTCGCATGATATTATATGTATACCTATACTCATATACTTACAGGCCGGCAGTATAAAATTGTTAAGGTATACACCTATGTGCCTTTATACGACGACAACAATAATTCCAGCCCAGTTGTGTCGTTCCGCGCTATACATCTCGTACGCGTATCGGAGCCAACAAAGGCTATGGTAATTATTGGTTCAGAACCACCTCCTGGGTCGCGGAATGCAGATAGGAGAAATTGTTCAAGCCAAAGCTCTATACACAGCAATAGACCGTCACGGAGCAATAGGATACACTTGTACATATGGGTCTACGTATAATTGTAAGTGTGTGCCAACTTTCACCGCAAATTAAGGCCAGTACCTACTAGCTGTGTACCACACGCATGCAGTGTAGCTATATGTTACATACCCTATACTATAATCAATGCCACGTTCGTAAGGCTAATTGACCCGTGTAGAGTATATCGGTACGTAATTAAATGATTCTCGCGAACAATCCGAATCGACGCACTATTTCCCCGATCAGAGGGTTGGCACGTCGAGTGGCAATAATGCTGTAAGATTCGGTCGTCCCTAATCCCTGATCATCAATATTGATTCGATCGGCCTTCAGAGATTAATAACTCGCCATATATTCACGGCCGAGTCAAAGACCGCAGGGGTAGGACTCGCGCAAATTGTTCTACGCCAGATTCGGTATAGAGGATATACCGGATCCTTCATCAATCATCCGGTGGAATCATACCGTGCTTCGTCATCGCGGGAAAGAGTTAACGCTACCGTATAAAATCGGCATAACGGTCCAACCAGCAGCCTCGAACGGAGTGGATTGCCTTACGATTCGGAAGGCAGGAGGGAGATCTGACCCAGCTAATCTAAACTAACGGCGGTACGCGGCTCACTTGAGTCAATTGCTTAATGCTGCCTTCCGCGGTTCCGAATTAATGTATAATAATCTACACGATAGTTTATCGATGGGAGAGAAAATGATCCGGAGTATACCGTTCGTTGCTAGATTTTGGATCCGTCAGAATCCATGATAATATAATATTATTGAATGATGAAAATAAGAATAGTATACGCGCTTTGGTTTAGTGAATGGATATAGTATACCTTGTGAGTGAATCCATTCCCCGTACCAATAACTTTCACGACGACGGTGAGTATTTTAAACGTTCGACGACGCGTGTGACCACTACCAGATGCGAATCGATGAAGGCAATGTATAATTTCCACTCGTCGTGTTTACATCGCATATACGGTATTCGTTCATTGTGATATACGCATACCTACGTGTCTAATCTTCTTCGTAGTGAGATGCATAAGAAGAAAGAAACTTACCTGTCGAGACGCGATCCTCGGTTTTTACGGTGCTCGGTGTAGACCCTCGCTTCGTCGTATAATCCAATCAACTCTTACATTAGCCAAGTTAATACACAACACTATTATCCGCTACAACTCGTGGGAGCGATTCGATCAACGAAACACACTCGAGACAAATCATCAAGGCTCGCTCGCCTGTTTGCCTGTTCGCCTCTAACCTTGGCTCACAATCAACCTGCCGTCTGTGTACGGACAAATACTGCCGAGACCCGACTGCGGAGAGTTCGGTGTCGTTCACCGTCGCGTCGAGGCTCGAGCTCAGCGGTCTGCACGGCCCACGCTCCCCGCTCCCGGGGCTAGGCGGACAACAGGCAGCGCTCCCTCGGATAGAACTTGGAAAGTCCGTACTAACATAGCCATGCCGCTAACCTGAAGCATACCCTATACTCGCGGAGGGTGAGGCCACCGACCCACCCCCTGCTAGTCGTATAAATCCTGCGCTCTGAGTGATGGGGGTGCGCTCCTGCGTAGTAGTGAAACTGGGGGGTCAGGCCACTCAACGCCACGGCCACCACAGGCACGTGTCCGATGGCTCGAGCGGCGAGCCTTGGTTTCATAATTCCATCATGCGAATGACGAAATTCACGGTAAGGTCATTGCCAGATAGCGATGATCCGAAGCGGACATATTTGAATGATTTTGCAATGTGATACGATTTTTCTAAAATCGATCACGTTCACACGACAGGGTATACAAAGATGGGGGCTAGACAAACTGATTGAAAGTCTTACACTCACGTACGTAGACCGCTCCGCGGTACACAGTCTATTTAGCATTCAGCAGATATTCAGATAGAGAGATCCGAGCTGTTTGAGTATGCGCAAGGTCCCAACCCAAATTATCTACATCTTGTTGCAGTGTCGCGATATGGAGAATGAATTAGCCTACATGAATTTAGCAGAGCCCTTGGTGACTTTCGGATTGTATTTGATAGGGCGGTGCGATCAGCCCCATACCGTCGATGAGCCGGCGATATTTATCCGTGTTCGCGATGCCATTTGATAAAAGAAAACGGAAAATCCAAGGCTATATAGAGAGATCCTGTTTATAAAAAGCAGTTTATTAGATTTTCACAACGATTCCAGTAGGTATATAGAATCTGTAGTTCAAATGTACAAAAATCTATAAAATATCTATTTCTCGTCAAATAATGCGTCAAAAATGGGGATCTACCACAACGAAAGGACTCTTTCTGCAGACGAGATCGAAAATACACGAATGAGATAGTCGTAGGTATAGGGTGCCTATAATATTGTTTTACGGCTTACGTACATCGTATACAAGCATTTGTAAATATAAAACGTATATATGAATTATCCTAAGCCACTCTCGGAACGTCACATTGGATTACGAGATCACGAGATCACATTCTCTATATTTGCGTGGATATGAGCGCAGAAGAAAAACTAAGTCAGGATAGTTGATATGTTCGAGAAGGTGGTATTGAATTTCGGCTTTTTTACTTCGTGGCGGTATTTTTCCATCAAGGTCAACATCTGTTTGTAGACAAGTTTGGGAGCATCAATCCCCCAAAGAAAATCCAAGTGGTTAAACTTTGGAAAGTTCACCCTGAACTTGCCCAATTTGTTCGGTAAGGCTTCGTACAGCCTCCCGACATCCTGTATACAATATACATGCGAATAATGAAATGAAGTCAAATATCTTGCCTATAAACTAAGCGGTTATAGCTACGCGTGCGAACTCCTCGCATCTCCTCGTAACATGTATCAGCTGCTTATAAATGTGTACTCGCAGCGGGACTTACCGAAACATTGGCGAGCCAATCGTTATCCGCATAGAACAAGGCTACGGGTACGCTAATTTTCGAGATATCGTACTCAGGCGGTGAGACGGAGTGATAAATTTTCAAATTTTTCCTGGTCCCGTAATCGTACCGCCGGAATTTGCCTGAAATTGAGAAATTGGGAAAAGTACAAGTCAGCGAGTCATTCGATCATCACGGCTGTTCTCACCCGACATTATTTCCTGAGCGTAATGTACCAGCGTCTTCGTTGAGGCCCCGGCCGGCGTGTGGCCGAATATTATTGGCAGCAGAGTCTGCAATTGAGTCGGAAAATCGGCGATACCTTACAGATCCCATGCGTTGTTATAACTTCAGTTGACATACTCACATTGTTAAACTGATATTTGTCGTAGCCGCAAAGTACAAACAAGATGTTAGCGCATATTTTCTCCTCCGTAACGTCAATGTCGCAACCGTATCTAGCAAGAAATCGCAAGATAATTCCCTGAGGCAGAAACTCATCGGCGCCAAGGAAATGGGCGATCATCTGGAACGTGGAGTTGGAATTAAGAGTCGGACGAAATGATATATATAATACGTATACTATATACAGGGGGAAATATGGAAACTGCAGCTATGGCCTGGCTACTCACAGCGTATTCCCACGCGTAAGGGGCAACGATGCGAATCGGACTCTTGACGTGGCTCATGAAGGCAACCGGGGCGAGGCTGAACATTGATCTAACTTTAGTGGCTACCTCGGGACGTTCCGAGGCCATCGCGTAAAACATCGTTGTGCCCATTGAGTGGCCGACGTAGAGTATGCTCCTTTCCTTCTTGTACGCGGTTATGTACTCAATTACCGCTGGAAGGTCGTAGATCCCCATCTCGTGCCAACTAAAGTTCCAAAACTTTGAGTCGGTTATCGACCAACTCACGTGGGCCTTGGAGTAAGTATTACCGCGCGCGTTTCCCAGCCACACGTCGTAGCCCTGATCCACCAGTATATACGCTGCAACGATCAAGGGAGGAAATCAACTCGATTGCTTTTGTAAATATATCACAAGATCACCTACAATGATAATTAATGAATGATACATTAATGATTTTGTACGATAGGATTCCTCTTAACTTGCCCAAGCCCTTTCCTCTCCCAGATATCACCCAATCGGCGGAACTCGCCAAGAGTCCATGCTGCACTAATACCGACGGCTTGCCTCTTGTGACAGGGCTATCGAGACTTCCGGGTATTCGGTGCAATGTCAACAAATATCCATCCTCTGTCTCCACGATATGAGTCTCCGAGTAGTATCCGGCGCGCCTTACTAAGTCAGGCTGATGGAAATGGGAGTAATGTGTTTTTATCAACTTTTGTATACTCAGAAGCCAATATAATTATGGGATTGGTCCGATCCCGCGTGGGACAGTGGTAATCAGCCGGCATGTTACACGCTATTCCATTTCCACAAGTGCCAATGATTATTCACAGTCATATTGATCTCATATTTCGAACGAATGTCACACCAGTGACCAACCATGGATCGTCGGGAGGGATCAAGAGAGGTAAAAATTCATGAACTTACCGTTGGTAAATCCACGTCCGGATTGTAAGAGTAGGAGGGTAGTTCCGCAGGTTTCATTGCCCCATCGTTATTGACATGAGTAATAACGTTGTTAACGTCGGGGCTCGATATAATCTCCAGAATGCCACCCTGATCGGCCAGCGTTAAGCTCGCAAACAATGACGAGAAAACAAGCCGCAGCATCTTCGACGTTCTATAATATGATAGTATATTGCGATACAAGTGCGGAAAGTAGGCAATATCCAACGAGTGCCGTAATGACACGAGACAAATATTGCCTATCCGCACGTGTATCACACGATATTTTACGATCAGCGGTATTAATTTATTGCCGAGCGTCCTGAGACTAAATGATGCGAATCTTGCTGCCCTACACTTGCATATCCTGACAAACTATATAGTCAAGACTGATACGCAATAAATATTTGATCTGGCAGTAGAGGAAAGGGAATGTGAAATAGTAGTAACAAATGACTAATATTATGGCCGCAACGTAATATTTATTCTGGTATTTAAAGGAATCGTTATTCACGTGCCAACCACAGATGCATATCTATGTATTTCAAAAGGTCATCAGTTTATAAGATATCAGAAATTCGATAACTCTCGTTTATTCATCAATATCCGTTATTCGACTCTTTTCTATGTAATGATCGTAATGAGGTGGGAGTGTTTCTGGAGAACAATGGAATAGTTTACAACTAGACACGACAATTGTTGGCACAGTGTTCATTGATTAGTCTTTCCGCATGTTTCACAAATTTACTTCGACTGATGCCCTATCAACAAAAACTATCCAAATACGCTATGGCTCTTCTTCCTTTGTGTTTACTTGGCTCGAGACGTCGGAACGTTTTTGGGAACGTTTTATCCGCGATCTATACTGCACCAGAACTACGCGTTGGCCACCACGCTGACAGTACGACGTCGGCAGAGCCAACTGGGTCTCGGAATGAGTCTCCGACTCTGTAAGTCCGTATCACCGAACGGAGTCAAAATGAACTGTGTTTGTGTGTGAATCACTACACACGTATACATCAGAGCGTTATGATTCATAAGATAAAGTGTATCGCCAGTCGCCACATTGGTGATGCAACGTTGGAGCAGACCCGGCTGCAGGGACTTTGGAATCTGACAAACTGTGGTCATTATACCAACACCGCCGGCGGACTTTGGATCTCACTTTGAAAGGACCGCAAGCGACTGCATTTCCGAAACGGGATGGGGCAGTCTAGACCAGATTCCGCGTGAGCGCTTTAAACTACAAAATACCAGGCTCTGCGTTCCCTTGTTCAGCTACGGAGAGAAGACGCCTTGAATCTACCGCAACTGCACTGGTTGGCATGCGCGATAGACTTTCTTTTTCAATAGCAAGTCAGCTGTGTAGGTATGGTATGAATACGCCGAGGAAGACGCAGGCATGAATACTGCTATCATTATGTTGATCCGAGTCAACGCATACAAGGCCAATCATGTGCTGTTTCCGGCCGATTACAATTGCCCGCATGCGTGAAGTTGTTGGATCTTGGATATTCTGTGACTGGGGGCGCCACTTTCTGGACCAATTATCCAAACTACGAAATGTTATTGAAAATAACTCGCTACGGGTCCCAGAACAATATACCTATACCGATAAGTTTCAAAGTTGAGAAGCAACACATAACGAAGAAAGTAGCCCGATTCTTCTCCTACGATTATTGTGGTATACAAGGAACAGGGCAGACGGACAATAACGGGAAAGTAAAGCTATTTTTCCCCTTTTCACTGCCCCAGCGTGCGTCTCACGTAGTATTCACCACTGATCTCAAATCACAATAGACTGCGTAGTGAGATTTGAGGCGATTCTAAATTTGTGGTTGAAAAAATAATTTTAAACCAAGGACACAAAGCCGGAATAATCACTGATTTCTTTAGAATAATCGGCGCGACGATATGCCTGATTGCCGGCAACCAGTCGCTCATGTCTGAACTCCCCGGTTGCTCCCCAGCGCCGCACTCCCTAGAAAGACATTTGAATTGTTGTACGAATCGTGTGATAGCCCGCGTGCGACTGCGATATTTTGTCTGTGCTTCATTGTTTTTATGCGTTTTACGTACACGTCAGAGATACAATGTTCTGCAACAAGGTGCGTACCACTCATCTCTTCAGTTGTCGCAACAATGCGATTGATTCTTATGTATCAACGCCGAAATGTTTAGGATTAATGATCGCAGGAACTTTTTAGGCTATGTCACCTCGACCGGTCGGCTTCCGTTAATAATTCCATAAATCTACCGGTATTGAATGACATCGCATTGACCAGACATTATCGCCCACCGTGTTCCGTCTCTCGTCTGTTGGCGATAGAACAAATTTGCACAATCGATATGAACTTGAACTCTTAAGGTTAGGTTTTTCACGGTATCTTTTTTCAGGTTATTCGAGGCATGGCTCAGCAAATACTGCCGTCCATCAAAGTAAGGACAATGTCGAATGCAACAGAGATTGCAAAAGTAGAAAAATGTGAGTATGAATCCTCGACTTTCAATGTGTCAAATATTATTCTACTGGTTACTTGAGAATTTACGACCGGCTGACCCTCGACTATTGTCTCCTGAATTTCAGCGCTGAATCAAGTCACCCTGTTAGGAAGAGTCGGAGCTGATCCACAGAAACGAGGAACATCAGATCATCCCGTTGTCACATTTTCACTGGCGACTCACACAAATTACAAATACGAGACTGGTGAGTTCCAGCTTGGGTAATATTTACCAGTAATGCTTTGCAACCTCACTGTACGTTGGCCACGTCGGGTTGATAAAAATGAACTAGTGCTCTGGGATTTCCGATATTGACATGTGGGAGGCTGGTGATAACGTCTTTGTCTGTGTCTGCGTACTGCATTGAGGGAGTTCAATTATAGCTATTTTTTCTTGCACAGGTGATTTCATGCAAAGAACCGATTGGCACAGGGTCTGCATATTCAAGCCAGTTTTAAGGGACACCGTGTACAGTTACCTGAAAAAAGGCAACAGAGTCCTGATCAACGGTAGGCTTAGTTACGGAGAGATCAAAGACGACGACGGCAATTCAAGACCCACCACATCCATAATTGCGGACGAAGTAATATTTTTCCAATCCAACAGCTCTTAGATTTTATTAAATGAAACAATTGAGGCATAGCATTGTAACAAATATAACATATTTCTAACTCAATATGCCGTTAAAAGTGTTTTCTCAGTCCGCATCAAATCGCCATTTCCCATATAAGTCATTTCAAATGGCTTGGACGAACAGCAGCTACTGGGAAAAAAAAATAACAAATCCTCGTCAGAGTCGTATTCATCTTTCTGGTACTCGCAATTAGTTGCATAGAAAATGGTAAAAACTACCGTAGGCGACTATAAATTGAGGTGTAAATTACTTTTTCTAAGATTACGAACTTGAACGTCAACGCGAGAAATTTGGAGTATGTTCGTATAGTTGACACAGACGCGATGTAAAGGTGGTATCGGGAGGGGGAGTGAAAATACAAAGATCTCATCTTAATAAGTAAATAAGTCTATATTTACAACGTTCTTCTTCGTCGTCCCGATAACAAGTTACATAATAAAATGACATTACGGGTAAAATTTTACAGATATTATAATTTTTATACACGCTTAGAATAGATTTTTTTTTTTTTCTCAACCATCTCTTTACTTAATCTCTTATGAAATAGATCACCTATATTTAATCTGTCATATATAAATTATTTACATTTTACAAACGAAAATTAAAGTTATATCATTTATCCATATTATGCTTTCCGTAGACACGCATGTTTTTTTCCTTTATTTTTTATTTTTTTTTTTTTATTTTTTATTCTTTTATCATTTCTTTACTTTATAGAGATCACAGTATATATAAGAAGCCAGATATAATGTTTAAACATCGTTTAACTCTGAAATTTCGTGTAAAAATACAATATTCTTCTTTTGCTAATCAATAACTTTACAGGCGATTAGGTAAATTGGACATTCGCGGTTATTCGAACATCTCGACGTGGAATGTTACGCCACAATCACACCAACAATATTGAAATTTCGAATATAAATTTTGGTAGTAAAATATATATAACTCTGGCCCCGGTATTCCATAAAATTCTTGCTATTTTCAATAGATTATTTTTTTTTTTTTTCACATATAGCGATAATGTTACTTGTGTAGGTATTTACATTTACATATAGAGATCCTATACGCTACAACGTAATCGGTTATTAATTATCGTATTACATCCTATAAACTCTTTCTTTTTCTTTCATTACTCTTGACACTTTTTAGATCATAGAGATTGGCCGAGAGATCCGAACGAGAGATGAAGACATAAAACTGGGGAAAGATGGCAAGGTGGATAGATATTTAGAAAAACAGAGAGAGAGAGAGAGAGAGAGAGAGGGAAGGATAAAGGTGAACATTGCACGCCCGTCTGGTATTACAAAACGGCTCTGGCTGGATCTTCCGGACCACTCATTACATTTCTTTACATTTCTCGTTAATCTTTAATAACAGTATTGTTCTTGGCACAAGTATTACAGTGGGGTGGGAAGGGGGCGGGCAGGGGGGGGGGGTTGTCAAACCCTTGCTCGTAGCGTGAAAAACAGTAATGTGATCAAAGAAATAAAAATAAAAAAATTAGAAAACTTCGTATTTATAATTTCTTCGACGTGAAAATGGATTAAAGTTTGAAAAAAACAAAAATTTAAATGCACTAGTATAGCAAGGGCTCAACTGTAATCGAGAGGTGCGGACTTCTCCAACGACCCTCAGAATGACTTTCAATCAGATTTATTAAAATTAAAAAATATAAATGGAAGAGATACGATTCAATTGTTTGTGTAATAGGTATGTGTGTGTGCGTGCGTGTGTACGTGTGAAAGTGTACGTGTGTCTGATGAAAAAAATTCCTAGGTTGTTGCAGAGGTCCGCAATAAACCTAAATACCTATCTTATTCATCTAATATGTGTGGATAAGAGCTATCATCTTCGGCTTTTTCGAGCTGAAAGCCACTCGAAAGTGTGCGATAAACACAGTACGTTCCTTTAAAGCTTAACCACCTAAGCCACAATGGCCACAATTTTCTCGATACTTCGTTGTGTAGACGAGATACGGCGGTTGTACCGTAACCACAAATATGGCGGAAAAAAAAGACGAAAAAAAAAAATCAAAAGAAAAGAATATAATATTGAATGCGACGAGCTTACTAAATCGATCAACATCATTCGAAATTCGTACCCGTGGTTATCGAGCTACGAACACATAGTATAGTTATGATTTCCGTATACAGGTAATTATATAGCAAATCAATCCATCCGCATCTTTTGGCGACTTTCCATGCCAATATTACATTTATCACACTTGCGCATAAAATAATGGAACAGAAACGTATTTTATAATAAAGATCCTTACTCCTAAGTTTAAATAAAAATAATTATATATATATATATTTATGTATATATTCTTCTTTCATTGTTTTACTTATCACGATAACATCGGCCATTTCATTTTGGTCAACTTTATTTCACCGCTACTTTATTTCTTATTATTATCATTACTTCTATTTTTATTATCATTAATATTATCATTAATATTATTATTATTATTCATATTATCATTATTATTACTATCGTTATTATTACCGTTATTATTATTATTATTACTACTATTATTAATATTACTATTATTATTGTTAAACGTGACAACGCTGCTACAGCCCAGCTTATATACCTCTGTACGAAAGACAGTTTCCGCAAGTCACAATTGCACTTCATCAAATTGTCAATATCTTTTTATATAATTATATTTGTTCGTTAGTATCTCATGTAACATACATTACGGAGTTGTTCGTAACGATAAAACGAACGAGCGTATTTTTCATTCACGTGTTGAGAGTCTAGAGATTTACCAGTGAATTATCGTCGCCACCTGCCCGATTTCGAGTGTCGTATAACGCGGTCGCGGTTATTTCACAATACGAAGACCGCGCGGACACGTCGGGCCGAGGCGATGCACTTTGTAGGAGAATCTCTTTTTCGAGATTCAGTACCTTCATGGTACTTGAAACTTGCGATCGATCATATCTTTTCCTAATCCTCCTTCATTTATCATTTCTCTTTCGTATTTTTCTCGACTTTAATGGCGAAGTGTAAACACGTTAAGCACGTCCCAGTAATAAGGTCCACATCGCAAAGTCTCTTCGTTATGATCACGTCTCATATCAACGATATTGGCAACACCAATGGTGGGGTCAACGCACGCGAGCTACTAGACCACGTACACCATTGTTCACAGTCGCGTGTATATATATATACATATATATACACATATATATATATATATATATATATATATATATATATATACATACCCCGCGCGCGTATGTAATTATGTATCTATGTATTACGTAACCTGTGTTACGTAACCGCGTCGTCGGTAAATAACTCGACTTGAGTTATCGTTGATTGGTTCGACCCACAATTCCTGTGCACAACGCACGATAATTCTGGTGCAATATAAACTTAATTTCTATTGCACCGCATTGAGCATCCACGGGACTTTATCTCGGTGTTAGACCTCGCGTCACTTTCGGTCGTCCGGTTCTTGGTTTGTTTTTACGAGATTGTAAGCGTGGCTCCTGTATTTTGGTGGTGGATCGTGGAGTGGCAAAGGTTCGCTGGGTTGATTCATGCTTGACATCGACAGGTCAGTGGGCAACTCCTCTATCGGCGTTGCGTTACAGTCCAAATCTTCGGGCTCCGACTTTATCCGCATTTGTTGACGTAGCAGAGAAATATTCTTTATGTTTTTCAGTTCGGTAGGATTCCGGAGAAACCTGAAAGCAGAGGGGGAAGGAACGTGTCAGTCTCGGTTATCGATCGACTTTCGCTTCGAAAATCTTCTTCTACGGCATTTCATCCTCTTCACACAGTGACGCAGACATGCGCATATTCAATAAATGACAGGACTTACTGGTAGCAATGGCGCTCGCCCTGAACCTTCCTTAGTATGTTTACTCTGTAGTAGTATCGCAGAGCTCTGCTCATCTTGTCGTAGTTCATCGACAAATGGTTCTTCTGTATACCCCAAAGTCTCGCGAGTCCTGGAGGATCGGCGATTTTGAAAACTCCCGTTTCCCTGCTCTTCCACGCTATGTAATTGGTGTACCTCTGCGACGGGTCGTTCAGAAGTTGTTGCAAAAAGTCCCAGAGAAGTCGTCCGTCTGAAAAAGGAAAGAACGAGACAGTGAAAATCTGTAAATACCAATTGCCTCATACATCTCAATCGAACTACTCGCCCTAACAAGTTATCAATGGACTTACTCGTATTGGGCTCGGGTGAGTCGTTTGGAAAGAATTCCCTAGGCGCACCAGCGGGTCTGAAGGTTCCCGGGGTGAGGGGCATCATTTGAGGTGGAAGAGTTGAACTGGGCTGATCCTTGACGCAGACTTCGCTCAATCTCTGGGTGGTCAGGGTCGTCGGCGTAGCCGGTGGGCTGTTGCTACCTCCGGTGTGATTGTCCTCGTCGGAGTCACTCTTGTATACTTGAGTATGGGGTTCGGCGTGGCCGGGTGATCCGGCCTGGCTGTCTACGGACGGCGCGGGCGATAGCGTTACGGAATTTGCGGACATTAGGGAGGCGAGGTTAGCCGCGTAGGGATTTTCTGCCCACGTAGGCGTAGGCGGGTGAGAGTGCGGGCTTAGGGGATAGGCCGAAGGTCTCGTTGGGGTGACCGGACTGCTCGGCAGGCATCTTTGTAGCTGGTTGAAATCACGGGCGAGCATCGTGAGGACGTTGTGGAGCACGTCGCCGGCGCCTGGGCAACGTTCGCCAAAGTCTGACTTGGTCAGTAGGCAGAGAGCCTTACCGTTCATTTGGAACATATCCATGTCGAACTGGGGGAGATCGAATTCACGCTCGGCCCATCGCAGGAACGCGGCGACATCGTCACGCGACCAAATGCGCGGGTCTGACGCTGAAAATTCATAAAATATATATACATGTAATACCGGAGAGAAGACATTTCGTGCGGTTCTTCACATAACGTGCACTTTGCGCTACTCCGTTACTCATCGAATACCACCGTCGAAGTTTTAAATGTGAACGAAAGGACGGAACAGAAAAAAGCATCATTGCAGAGAATTGCAGGTGTGCCATGACGGCTTCCTTATTTCATCCGAATCAGGTTTGATTGGTCATTAAATCGTACGTCTGAATTGAGTTGTCTCTATATTGGCGAGAAATATTTGATCAATGAGTCCTCAGTGAATATCGGAAAGTGGAAACAAGACTAGCAGTAGGGGGAGGGCTTGGGTCTTCACAGTCCCCGCGGGCGATCCTTACCTAGACTGGTCGGAAGGTGAGTCTTGAAGTCGAGAAGAGGACTCGGGGGTGGGTGAGCGGTTGGCGAGAAGCTCATGGGTCCATAGCGCCACAACAAATCCGTGGGGCTGAAGGGCAGGGCTATTCCCGGAGGAAGGCGGGACTCCATACCCGTCATACCGCCACCAACAGAAACCGGCGGTAACTGAGGCAGCTGTATAGTTGAGAGCAGTTTCATAACACGTCCAAGTTTCGCAGCTTCGCAGCGCCTGTAATCAAAAGAAAAAGCACGTCAGATTTTGGAAACGATGTAATTTCGTGCATAACCTTGGCAGAGAAGTTCGTACTGAGAAACGAATCCGATCTCTCATCAAACTCCTCCGATACAAGATTTGTACAATTCGTGATACACGCACACACACGCGCCTGCATAATATCCAAATAACGTTCGTGTATATTATGATAAATAGGTACTATAGGTATAGAACTACGGTTTAATTTCATTTATTCTTGATATCCCCAAGTATACACGTGCGAATGAATTAGGAGTGAACACGCAGGTACGTGTATATTATGAATAGGTATCGTTGGTGCGATTTTGTATACATAAGTGTAAGTGTTGAGATAACAGGTTGGTACACATGTCCCATGTATAGGATCGTTATCGTTGCATAACAGTGCCACGTGAAAGCTTTATATATAAATACAGTACATAATGCCTATACGTGTTGTAGACAGTTTCGGAGATGACGCAATTAAACTTGTAGATTTTATGAAAAAATATCGCTTGTGTTCAACGGCTCAATTATATTTTCAACCGCGAATTTCCCAACCGATCACAGCCTTCGCCTGGGAATAACGAAACTTATACAAAGTTGGGAGTCGGTTGGGTACAATTAACATCCAGCTACCTTACGGCGGTGACAATTGAGCAGAATTTGCAAGAGTGGAACTCGGCACGGGCAACGCCTGACACCCAAGTAAACAGTCGGAGGACAAAGAGGATAAGAATACCAGCGCTTCCGGAGACAACTTTAATGATATTTGCAAGGCATATGATGCTTGCATGTAGTATGTAGTACGTGTGTATGTATATACGTACATGTATGAAGCTAGGGGGGAGGAGAAAGAATCAGGGTTCATATACCGCTTAGCATTATCGAACGACAGGAAGACTGTATCCGCCGCTTATCGAACAATTTAAATAAGCAATTTCCATTATTTCCATCTGGGTTACGAAAAGTTTCACCTCGGCACGTTACCATAGATTATAGATCTTTCGGTTTACTGCAAGTCACACGGTATAGATATGTATTACATCTACGCTAGTATACCGGCCGTTGATCGTATCACCATTCGCCGGACGCTAGGAGCTGAAGGCTGGACCCAACGAACGAAAACGATTTTAATGAAGTAAACAGCCTCCGAAATGGCGCTATTTGCCGGTCGGTTTGATGATAAACGGACCCACGTAAAATGGTCAATTAAACATGTAATCGTTGCTTGGCGCCTTTCGCTTATCGGACGGTTTATTATACTCGCATAACCATACCTGCGCTTATAGACATGGCCCATCACTCTTCGTACGATTCTGTTTCGAAAGAACGAACGTAGCATTACGCTGGGAATTCTATGAGCTATAGGAAAGAGCCTATTCGGTTACTGCAGGCGAATCCGACGATGCAGCAAGGACAACGGCACAACGGCACAACGACCTTCGCGTGCCACGCGGTGCCTCTTGGCTCTTGCCAATATATATGCCAAGAAACGGGTATTGTTGAGGCGCGTTAAAATCGGCCAACTCAGTTTTCTATACGGTAAAATTCTTCCCGGATATGAACAGATGTGTGTAGAGACGAAATCTTGAGACCGTACAGTCGAGTGTGTAGTCGACCGCGCGTGCGCCAAATAATTCAATTCCATCGGTCGGTGACACATTCGTTCTGCGGTGATATTTTCCAAGCAATCGGCTGTTCGGAATAAATTTCGACTGCTCTTCCGGAACATCAAGATTCAATCTCAACTATGAAAGCTTTCCAAGCCTTAATTCCGCGCCAACACCTCGATTGATTGGGATTTGAACCTCGAAAATTTGTATCTATCACATCGTCGGCAAAACCAAAGTTTGACAGCTCAAACTGGAGATGGCAAGCCCGCTTCAGCGGACAACGAGACTCGCGCAGTCGACTGTACGGTTTCAATATTTCCTCTCGGTGTGTACCGGTAACCGTACCTGAGCAACACTCGTAGAAATTATTACCTTGCCTAATTTGAAAATGAATAACCGATATTATTCTCCCCAGAACCGGTATTAAACTGCACCTACGGCGAGTATCTATGTACCTATATTTATACCGACTTGTCGAACGCTAATTACATATTCAAATATCATTTCCGGGTAAAACGTGGCCCGAAGGATTGCGGTATTTCGTATACCAGGCGGTGTAATGCTTCCCTATACCAGTAGGCATACACACGAATAAAAAAGAATAAAAAAAGACACGCGTATCTCAAAGAATTACTACTCGGTGTCACTGCGCAAACGCATATTCATACATTATACAAACATATATGCGTGCATGTGGATATGAATATGGACATACAAGGCGGACGTAGTTCCTACAGTCTGCAATTATTTATCTCTTTCGAGCGGAAGTTCGAAAAGAAAACATATAGTTAGACCCGCTCCGGGAGCGGAAATCCTTTCGGACCGGATCTAAACGCTGACCTCTCACGAAATCACGACTCCTCGCAAGTTATCTTGTTTCATATCTTTGTATAACACATTATTATCATCATCATCATCACCATTATCATTATCATTATCATTATTATTGCCCCCCCCCCCCCCCCCCCCCCCCCCTCCACATATTTCTATAACATTATCATTGTCGCACTATTAGGTAAGCAGTCTCGCGAGTCAAAGGTTCGTCTTTATGGTTTATTCATATAGACGCGTAGAACAGCTATAGGAGGAAGAAGGCAGTTGCATAATGCATCATGATGCGGACGTCGAACACGTTTGCGTGTATCACACAGGTGACCGGCGACAACGGCGCTGTAGGTATACGAAATAACAAAGCGATGCTGTATATCTCATCTATCTACATATATACCCAATACAACGTAGTTATGTTCATGTTATTTGGTTATTATTTATCGCTTTATCGACGGACTACTCGGTTCATTTGATATTTCTCTGAATTTCAACTAGACGCGGCCGCTTCCGGTCTTCTGTCCGACCGAGCACGTGGAATATATCATTTTATTTCACCTCCTCCAACGAATAGACGCAGGCCAGAGCTCGCGTACTGGGATATACAATATATGGGGAATTCCGTACGAAACCGACCGATCCGTGACCCCGATCATTTTTTATTTTCTTAAAAATTTTCTATTTTTTTTCTTACCTACTGAAAGCAGTCTTTGAAAAATGCTTTTTGAAAAAGCTGTGAAATTTTGAAAAATTTATCGTGTTTGAACGGGTGGATATAAAAATTTAAAAAAAATTCAGAAAGACTGCTTTCAGTAGGTGAAAAAAAATAGAAAATTTTCAAAAAAACTAAAAAATGATCCGCGGGGTCACGGATTGGTCGGTTTCGTATGGAATTCCCCATATACATATATAGGTACATATATCAATGTAATTATATTCAGTTGGGAGAAATGTATTTGCATGACAACACTGATGGAATTTCCGCAGAAAATATAACCAGGAGAGGGGGGGATCGCGTTACCGCGCGGTTGCAAAACGATTCTGAAATCCCGGCGAAAGCTTCAGGCTTATTGGACATTAGGCAACCGATAGAGCGCGGGCGTTCGCCAAGGACCTTCCTCGTTCCGTCTCGTGTCTCTCGTACCTCGCGGCTGCCGCTTCCTGGTTGTGTATTTTCAGCGTCGAGGCTCGCGCACCGATCCTAAAGGCTTCTTTCACACATCTTCATGCATATGTATGTATTTATATGTACGCTTCCGCAAGATGCTGCCGAGAAGCGGGTATAACTCGCGCACGGACCAACTCCGAGAGCCCATAAGTTATGGGGGATCGCGTGGGGCACTGCACCGAGCTGAGCAGAGGTTCTCGACTCTCTCTGGGGTCGGTTGCATATGCTTGGTGCAACGCGGGCTTCTCCTGTATACATCGTCGGACACCGTATAAACCCCGTACCACGTATACGTGTGCGTTTACGTGTTCCTGCGCGTGTACATGTAGGTATACCATAAGTACACCTAGTAAACTGAATAAACTCCTTTCCATTTGTGCTCGAATTCCCCTCGCGGTTAAACCGGCGTAATTACCGTTGGATTACGACGGTGTTACGGCGCGTCCCGGCCGAGTAGCTATAATATAGCTATAGGCGGAGGTATAGTATATACGGGCACCTATATATTTCGTCGAGTAATTGGGACTCTGCGCTTGCGTTGCCATTTGGCGAAAGTGGTTCGGTCCGATCCGAAGCCATCGCGCGTAGTCGTTGTCGTTCCCGGTTTGCCTCCAGTTTACCGAGTGGAGTGACGCAACTCGACGCTACAGCGACGACATAAGGAGGACAGGGAAACGCCTCTGTATCTATGTACAGAGTGGATGTGCCGTTCCCGTCTCTGTACCCTACTCTGTATAATGTATATAGTATAGTATGTAGATGGATGGATAGTTAGATATAGATATAGATATAGATATTTATTTATTAACAGAGAGAGAGAGAGAGAGAGAGAGAGGCGCACCGCGAGCCAGACGCGACCGCGGCTTGTGATCGCCAACGGGTTCAGCGAACCGCTCAAGGTCATCGGGAAGAGCCGGAGCCAGCACCAGGAAGTGAATGGCAAGGAAATATCTTGAGAGCTGATCGTGAACATTACAATATTTAACCAACGCCCCCGTAGTCCTTTCCTCAAATCCTCACATTATCCGCGCGTGTATGGTATAGCATGTATAGTTAGGTACACGTGCAATACTACGTCACCTGGGCTGTCGTATGATATATATGATAGGGACTAGATATTTTCGTCACGAATAGGTTTCTGAATCACCGATTGAACGGATCGTGTCGGATCGCATGTTCATCACATCTTCGAATGACTCGGTCAATTTGTCATTAGCGAAAGACTATTACGAGATCCGGATATTCGGATATATACATTCAGACATTGGAATGATTCAGACTGTAACCGGTGACGAATTTGACCTTTATAAATTATGAAATAAATAATGATTCTTGACATCTGGCCAATTGCGGCTAACAGGCACGATGCCTGTACCCACTTTCGCGAGATTATCTATATTCAACATCATCTTAGCTAGTCGGATTTCCGGGTAGCAGATATACCCGGATCCGCGAGACGGGGTTCACTCGATATAGCCGCAGCCTTGCGGAGCTACGGTATAGATGAAGTTCGATTAGTTTTGAATTTCATTTTTTTTCCACGCAGCAGAACATCGACCATGTCCTTTGTTCCATCCAATAAAACTGTTGTTTGTCACAATTTGCGAGTGTGATACGGTTTTCTTTTATCCATATGTATTTACAATGTGTAAATATACTTATACACACAAATATATCTATAGTAATATAATATTGCCCGTATGAGTTCTATTATACGAGTCCAAGGATCATGATACGATAAGGCCTATAAATATGAATAGAGGCACCCGCGCCGCGCGACTTCCCTCGATCTCGTTGTGGCGCGACAGAGAAAAAACAATCGGTTCGATATATCTCGGCCGCTACAGCTCCGTGCCAAACGTTGGCTTCCGTATCGACAGAACAACTGCAGCTTAACGCGTGTGTATCGTCGCACTTGTTGCAGGGACAGTGAACTCAATACATCGCATCGGGATGATACAGCTTCGCACACAACGTGAAAAATAACGCTAATGAAATACCACAATAACAAAAGACAATTATCGCCGTTTATTTAGAAGAAAACAAATGTAAATATCTCACGTCACGCTGGTATATTATTGAATCGAAATATCATTCGGCGCGTGATTTTCCCGCATGCGTTACATCCTACACTATACAGTCCCCGGCAATTCGAATGAAAATAATTACAAACATCGACAAACAACAATTCGCATCACGTGTGTCCCTCGCGGTCAACGGCATATATTCCTACCGTATACTTTTCTCAATCTCATTCACAGTATATTTTTCAAACTTATTCGAAGTAATTTTTGAATTAGATTAGAAGAAAGAAAAAAGAAAAACGTTTACTCCCACTTTTGGCGAAGACTAGCTTTTTTTCACACGGGTGCGAACGAGTTTATACGCATATGCCGCAGTATAATAGGCGGCGGTTCATCTCGCACCCCGTTCGGAGTGTACAGGTATAGCTATAGGTATATATAGACGGACCGGGAGGAAGGAGGCATATGTAGTCGTGTATAGTATACCATAAGAGTAGACCTGCAATGGGCACGATGCGATGTCGTGTGTGCTCTGAGCAAACGACGCGTGTTAACTTGGAACTGCCGACTGATAAATACTGAATGCCGAGCGAGTGTCGAGTGTGCTGACGAGGTGTCAGTGACCCTTCGTCGGCTCTCGCTCCAGGGCACCTGCTTTCCCCTCCCTCGACCACCGCGAGGCACACACGCGACACCAACGCGACTCTGCACGGGTATATCCCACCTACATTATCGGTTCTCGCAATGAGATTGATTATGAGACGAAATTTTTCTATTGGAGGTAAAGAGGTGGTCAACTAATTGGTACCGGGGCTCGCGTCGTTTTGTATTCCCTTCGAAAGAATGGCTGAAGTGAATATCTAAGTAGGCGCACGATGATATATAGGATTTCGGAGAATACTCCTTTCTTCACCTCTTAAACAACGCGAGCGGGAGAGCAACCGCTCCAAGAATAAGATAAACGTTAGCCTGGTGATTGACGGAGCGCGATTGCATGCAACTTATACGAATATCGGCTGTCCAGAATCCCGAAGCTATGAAAATAATTGAATACGAAGACAACAGGTGCGGGAATTGCATATATACGTACATGTAAAGACGTGTGGAGTAGTCGCGTCAAGTAAAGAATAGAACAAAATTCGATTGATCTGACCTTTCGACCTCTTAAACTTTTCCATGTGCTTTCGTCCGAGGTATAACGAATTTCAATTGATGTTTGTTGTCGGGGACGCCGCTGATCTACTCATGGGGATATATAGAGGAGCTAGACTTATTACAACGTCCGCGTAGCCACGACGTTGAGAATCACTGATCACTCCGTAGCGAGGAGCAAAGTAAAGGCTGCACGTGCATGCGAGAGAGCCGAGTAATGTCGACCGGAAGTCGATAAAAAGCTCTACCCTCGTCACTCGGCACCAGATTCTCGTCATGGGAAGGAACGTTAGATGGAGTGGTCCACGGTTCCCCAGATTCGGCCAGTTTTCTCTCCCTCTCTCTCTCATTCTTTCTCTGTCCGTCTTGTTCGCTTAGATTTAGTTAGATTTACCTAGCTTTGTGCCCAGTTTAAGTTCTTTCTCTGTTTTCTCTCACCTGGTTTGGTGCATGTATCTGCAGTGTTTCGTTTACCTTACATATCTTATTTGTAAATTCAAGGTATTCTTGTACAAAATTGATATTGACAAATAAAACTTCTATTCTATTCTATTCTATTCTCCTCTCTCTCTCTCTTTCTCTCTTTCTCTCTGTCATTCTCGTCCCTCGTTCGCCGCTAAAGCTAAACGTATAACGAAACCTGTATTCGAGTGAGTCGGTGCAAGGACCCGTAAAAAACCTGCCCGGAGACGTTTAATCAGGTGTGCCTTTGAATTATTCACGTTTTTACACTCCTAATTGAATCGTTTCGGTCTAAGGAATGACCGATGACAATTTGCCACTAAGGTTTTACTTTTTAACCATAACACATGGATCTCTCATATCATATCTGTCGACACGACGTAAACGGAAGAAATGATTTCAATTATCTACTCATCAATCGAATGCAATGTATACACGTGTCTACAGTATAATGCGGACGTACTTCAGCAGTATGCAAGGCAATTCGCCGTCTTATCGGCGTGCCGCATATACATTATATTATACTATATAATAGTTGTCTCTTTACATGTCCGGTGCTGCGTTGACTGTCTATACCTATGCACATATATATAATTATATACATAGCACGTGTATCAAAGGAGGGAAGGTTGTCCGGCACCCTGGAGCTAGCTGACTTTTCCGAAAATAGGATTAACCGCGAGGTTCCTGAAATATAACAATGAGATTCGACGGGGTGAATCCTTTTTCCCTGCAGTAGATTCTGAAAATACGATGGGGGGGTCGTCGGAAATTATGTTGACAGGCCCCCGAGGGGCGAACGGAATGAGAAGAGGAAGAAAGAGAGAAAGAAAGACACTGACAGCGAGTCAAGTGAAGTGAAAAAGGAGTTTTCCAGTTCCAGACCACGTGGCTCTAACAATAGGAAAATAAATACCCAAATTATATCTACATACCTGTGCTAATCTTTTGTACGGAAATACTATGCGGAAGAGGGAAAAATCGGCGGGGGATCGTTGCCCGTGGTGGTAAGAAGAACTATAGTGTATAGTTAGAGGATTTGAGTCCTGGTGTGAATCGGGTCGCACGCGCTTTCATTTTGTTCACCTATATAGAATAGACTGAGCAGGTGTAGGATCGGGTGGAAAGAGTTAGGTCGAATCAGTTGATATAGATTGGCCCACGGTCTACATTTGACTCGCAAATATATGCTTGCACGCAGCTTCGGTGGTGCAGGTAGCTCAGACCGTATCATCTTGCAGACGACGCCGCGTTAAATATTGTTCAACTTCCAAACTACCTGCCGCGTCTCGATTGAAATATATGAATATTTATATCGTGCACGCGTAGGTATATCGATGCGGAGAGTTGAGACACCGTGACCCGTCATGCATGGGTGTACGTAGATATTTGATAACGACGATTTCGCAGTGGTTAACTTACTATATTTGGGTTTTGCGCACCGCGTAGTCGCTCGCGCATATACATATCTATATATATATACACATACGTATATATAGGTACACGTATATATCACGCTCAAAGAATCTCCTTAAGTTTGTTATAAATATGCGAGAAGGAAGTGTCTAATAATAGAACTAAAGCTGGTCCGTCGGTGGGTCGGTTCTGCTCTGTTCTGTTCTGAACCACGTACTACAAACGTATGTGTTGGTAATACGGGAATAGGACTTTCGTCCGCTCTTGTCTGCGATCCAATTCGTAATAATAGTTGCGTTGTATCCACGCAAAGGAAGGAATGCAGGACCGGGTGTGCGCGAGGAGTTCCACATTGATATACACAAATAGCTGTATCCTACATATTATATACCTGCGTACATATACCTATATACCTACCTACCTACCCGGTAAGTCTACCTCATAGTTACAGTTACAATACCTACTAATGCCTACTAATGCCTACTAATGCCTCTACACACGACGCACGACTCGGAGGTTTCTTCTCCTCCGGGCCATCCCCCTTTCCCTGCACTCCCTGAACTGTCGTACCGGGGCATCCAGCTGTGTGTTTGTGTTGTTCTTATTTCCGCGTGCGGCGGCGAGATGCAGCGCGCGCTTCCCCGTTCCGTAACCAACTACCTAGCTACCTATACCGGGCATGTATATAGACGCGAAGGAAACACGAAGAGTAGTAGTATAGCGGCGCATTCTCAGACTACGGCGGACCGGATGTCATCCATCGCTGTGAAGTCGTGCTCCGTTTTCCCCGGTCGCCGATTCTACCCCATACCTCTCGCGGTACTCTCTAGCCCGCCAAGTCATCTCGAGAGACGTGAACTGAGGCGAGAGGAGTACGCGCGGAAAGAAAGAGAGAGAGAGAGAGACAGAGATGTGGGTCCAGGCGGTGGGGAGAGTCGAGTACCACCTGTTATAGTGTCGGCGTATAGAGTCAAAAATCTAACTTGCGACTCGTGTATGCGAAGGATTACGTTGAATACCGCGTGCAAAACATTCACGAAATACAGTACAGCTGACAAGTTTTCTCTGTCGGTAAGACAATGATTAATGCGACGGTGGTTCTTGCTCTATGACGTAATCGCGGGTTCGATCGAGATCCGCTTCGATGCCTCTTAGGCACGGAAAAATACTCGCCGTCGATGGAAAGTGATTAGACACCTTCGTCGTTCGCTCTGCACCTCATTGCATTGCATTGCATTGGCGCGCGACGCTTAGATTTAATATTGAAATACGACTGCCGCACGTGCCTTTGTTACACGTATCACATCAAGGCTGCGAACTCGATCCAATAACAATTATTTCTTTCGATCTGATTTCATGAAATTCCTAGAATCTATGCCCAATTCTCGTGCCTGTGTTATAGGTCTCTTGTGAAATTCCATACGAAACTTTTCTACGGTATACATGTTCTTGCGGGTATATGATTGCGGTGACGCATCTATATTTATTCAAACCAACTCTAAGGACGGACGGTATATACTTACGCGTTATCATTTGATACCAGAAATGTACGCGTATACTTTGCTATCTGGCTACGATCGAGTTGAACATATGTTCCGCCCCTTCGGTACACCGCATCCGTACCCACCTATGTCAACCCGAGTCGTTTGAACTATGATATTTAAGAATATCAAAGGTATTTTTAAGGAATACGCGAACTCGGGTATATGCGTGTATATATGTATAATTACGTTGGGCCACCCGAGTGCATTCCGAGTGCGGTGTCGTCCTTCTCCGCTGATCGTCAAACCGCCGCGGTCGGTCGTGTATACGTAACGTCTCACGCGATATTGCGTAATCTATCAAATTTAACGAAATCATTATACACGCCCAGGGAGTGACGGGGACATTTCTCTATGTTTATCTCATATAATGCTTTCGAATCTAGATATACGTACGAGGTTAATTATCAAAGTAAACACACAAGTTCCGTGGTGCCAAATTAACTCGCGATACTGTCCCGGTTATCTTCGTCTCGTTATCAGTTCTCACAACGAATTTATTATCATCTTTGGAACCTTTGTACACGGTGAAAATTCAAACATCTCTCGCGGCTCTAGATCTGGAGAGATAGATAAGTGATAAGTGATAAGTGATAAGTGACAAGTGATAAGAAATTACGTATTCCCTCTTCCCTCTTCCCTCTTCCGACTTTCAACTTTATCACTCGGGTATAATAAAACTGCAAACTCTTCCGAGAGATGGCATTGCACGACTCGACAAAGGAACCCTATCGCTATATTATGCTGCCATGCTATGAATACAAGCGCAACCGTTTACGACATTTCTATAACCCGTAATTATTGTTAACGGAGTCGCGCGCGCGCGTCCGTCCGTCCGTCTTCTTTTCTTTCATTTTCGTCCCATTATTATTATCATTATTATTATTATTATTATTATTCATACCCAACGCCACGGATCACTTTTCTGTTTTCAGTGTCTTCCGTTACGCCGACGGATGATTTTAACGCGAACCGTCACAGATAACATTCTGTATACTTCACGTCGCCTCCGTGTTTGTCGGAGGTGGAAATAGCAATGCTGCCAGAAGCTATGGAAACGTTCCGATGTATGTGGACACCTCGCTAAGTAGTTCCTCTCTACCCGCCCCGCCGCGTCGCACCGGCCAGACTCGAGTTACAAACAAATTAGTAATAGTTTCAGTTTAACGGCCCAACGTACCCGGAAGTCGTGCTGCTGCGCGTTCTTTGTCGCACGCTCGGTTCCGTTTAGTTAAGTTTACTTGGTTTCGATCGGATCCAAGGTAAAATCGAAGACACGCGGAAATAAACAGAGGGTTACCATGAGAATGATTACATAGCTATTTGGGGATTGAGTACTTACAACACTAGGTCGGTATAATACGTGTGATTGTTGCTAAATTACCTGGATCCGGTTTATATCCTCAGTATAATCACTGGCATTTGACGAAGTACCAAACTCCCGTCACTAATTCTGTGTTGTTCATTTGAATAATCCACACAAATAATTGTCACCAGTAATAATGATACTCCTAAAGAGCGTTATATCACAGATGGAACTGATAATCATCTATTTGGGGGATAGGCACCATTCGGAATGAGAATATGATAATATGAGAATAAGAGAATTTACGAATTTATCTATTTATTTATGGATTTGTGTATTTATGTATTCACGTATTTATGTAGGCGTGCATCACTGTCCCGGGTCCGGATTCGAACGGAAACTTAATGGAAACAGATTAGAACACTGAAATGACACGAGATTTGGCGCGTGGGGTTTATTCAGTTTCATATACGAACAGCAATATATTGTGAAACACTCGTTAGATCCCGACGATGGTAATATGTGTTATTGTTCATTGGTACACGTTGTTCACCTTATATTTATAACACGCGCGTCAAGGTCCTTGTGAAAGACGTGTTCTTATCTACGGTTTATAGAACCGGATCGTCGACGACGTATACATACGTATGTATTCTTCTAACTTAAAGATTTTCAGCTCGCGGTCAACGACTACAGCGTATATTATGTATAAAACGACCGTCTCGTCTCGAGGTTGGCGAGCGACTGATCGCCAGTGCCGTGTCGCGCGCGGTTGTCGCTCGGAAGTCGAGTTGAGCCGGGGTCTCTTGAGTCTCCCTCGCGATCGGCCCACAGAGTAGCGTCTGTCCTTCTCTCAACGCGATCCCGTGCTGCTCCTGCTCACTGCTGCTGTTGCTGCTGCCGTAGCTGGTAGCTGGTGCCTGTGCCGCTGCTCCCTGACGGTACCGTCCCGCGCAGTCCCGCGTTTAGGAAGTACGCGACACGAAAAATAAAAAGGTTGCGCCTGTGTGGCGCGCGGGAGCGTTCGCCGATTGGCCGGGAAGTGGAAATCTCGGTGTGCGATAGGTCGTCCCTGGGCGTCGAGCGGAAATAGTCGAAGTCTGGCTGAACGGAGGGGGGCGAGTGAGTGCGAGAGCAATGGTTACGACGAGGCGGAGGAGAGGGAAAGGAGAGCGACGAGGGAAGTGTGCGGGGGTTGAGGGGAGGAGGGTAAACGGTCGGTCGGTCGGCCCGTCCGGCTACGCTGGCTGCTGCTGCTGCTGCTGCTGATGTTGTCGCGCGGTGCGAGGAGGGGAGACTTCCTTGTGCTTCCTCGTATAGATGCCTGCCTCTACCCGCGCCGCGTTGGTGTGCACCATACTACGCTGTGTCGCGCGCACGCGTGTATACGCTGACGAGATACGAGCGCGTAACCAATACGGACGCATGCATACATAGATCGGCAGAGGGCAGAGAATAGACTATAGAATAATAGATGCGTATTCTAAATTCTGACGCGTATAAATATCGCTATAACTTATCTTCTTCCTCACTCAATTGTGTGTTAGACGTAGGTAAACGGATCAGTTTGTTTTTTTTTTCTTTCAAAATAAAACTAGTTTATTACAGACCGATACACAGGGTACGGGCTAACTTCGGCCAACGGTTAGCTCGAGTCTTATACCGCATTACCAAATCTTAGGCACACTTGGTTTGGATCTTGTTTTTTTTTTTCTTTCTTTTTTTTCCCCATTTATTTAAAAGATGGGACGTGTGGTCTCGATTCTGCCCGCATGTGGTCAGAAGTCTGTTTATATATCACAGTGATAATAGTCTCGTTAAAGTGTCCACAATAGACGCGAATATACAGAAGCTATGGTCATTAGTCATTGAACTAACATATCTTTGGTATTCTAGTATACGCTGAGCGTTTGTTCTATCGACGCGGGGGGGGGGAGGGGGTTGTGGGCTGTATCGATGCGAGTACGGCTTCGAAATAAATACTGCAACGTAATGTTTTCCAGCGCGGTTGCATACGGCGGTGAGATCAAATTGCAAATCGAATGATGTGTTATGCACGAGGAGGTAGTGTCTCTCTTCTCCCGTAATCGTGCTACAAGTTTAGCGAGTTTCTGTCGCAGATAGCACTGAATTGCGAGGCATGTGAATATAAATATTCGCACAACGCGCTATCGGCCAAAGGTCGTCGTCGAGAGGTCGAGCGTCGACAAGTCATGCACTAACCACGGAGCAGGACGCTGCCGAGGGTACCGCGACGCGTGTATAAAGTATTGAAGTGCGTGGGTCGCCTCCTCGGCTTGCCGTATAGTTGCGTTGGGTATCTCGCAGGTGAATAGGCCGGCGTCAACAGGTGAGAACGGGTGAGAACGGGTAAACAGGTGGGCTCACCTGTGCTGTACTAGAGACCGAGGAACGAGCTATGTGGCGCTGTATCTATACGCGACCTGCGTAATACTTCGAATTTCTTCAACGCGATATGAGTCTTGTACCGATCGGGCATCAAACGGCCGCTGCGTTGCTGCAGTGGGTCGGTGTACCGCGTGGTGCGATTAATCGATCGTTCGTCGCAGCGGGCGTCGAATCGAATGCAGTATTCGAATGAAGTACCGCGAAGAATGTCAGTAATAAACAAACCGAGACGGGCGAAGGATTCGGTGCATGCTCAGATTTCGTGGAAAACCCGCCGCAGCCGCTGCAGCACGGTACCTACCTTATACCTCTGTATACCTATATATGAGACAGAGAAGAAGCGACGCGGAGACCCATAAGCTGCCCGCCTGCCCGCCTGCCCGTCCGCCCGCCCGCAGGGAGGACATAACAGGTCAAACTGGTTTGTGGGTGTCCGGACAGCTACCTGTCCACTCCCCCACCGTTGCCTTAACCTTACCTCAGCCCCGCTTAATTCCTGCGGAAGGGGCCCTAAATCGGGAGGCCCACGACGACTCGGCTCTCCACGGCCCCTGCAAGCTATCTGCCTCTACGTCATGACCCTACCCTTGGGTGCAGTCCGCGCGAACGGACCATAATTCTTTCAGCTCGAAACCTTTTCTTACTTCTCCTTCATACACCTACATAGGTATACACGTATCTGTTACACCTACATATCACCATGTGCGATGCACTATGCGTGTTTAAACTTGCGTATGCGTATACCATACCCATACATATAGAAATGTCTATAGATCAGCGTGCTTATTGAAACGATATTATGATGACAATGATATTATTAAGAATCGAGACGACTGCGGCGATGACAACGAAAATAAGAAGAATAATGATTCACCTATATGTATGTTACATGTATATTGAGAAATGGCAAATTTATGTACACACATACCATTCGGACTAAATGTTAACCGCTCTTTATTTATACCATATTTAACTTGCCTCCAACGATAGTCCGGTGTTGCTGCGATCGAATATCTCAACGTTGTATAGGTAGGTACTAGGAATAATGTGTATTATAGGTATATTATAGTTATAGGTATACCTTGCAGGAGTCGTCGGTTAAAGAGCTAAATTATCGTAAATAATTAACGAAATGTTGCCTGTCTAGACCGTTGATTTCGCTTGGGTAAGGTTAACCTAACGCATGGGGTATGCATGTCGTTCTCTACGAAAATAAGCGAGGAAATTATTGCGGGGAATACCTAACGGCTTGATCTCCGTTACACATATATACTCGATAACAACGGGTTACGACCTCTTCTTTACTTCGCAGTATATGGTACAGATGTATTCATTATAACTATACAAGTATATAGTTTTTCATACGCAACACACGTTTTCCATATATCTTCGCACGGTGTATATCTCTTGCGGTTCTATACCACCAGCTGAGAATCCTCGGAAATAGTGGAGTCCCTCGCTAGGACGTATCCCGCCTTGTATATACGTGTACGTATGTACACCCAGTCGTCCGGTCCGTCGTTTGACCGTGATTCATTCTTTCTATGTATACCTACTATAGTGCTGCAGAGTTAACACCTGCTGTCTTACCTGGGCAAATTTTCTCTGTCCCAACTCTAGCCGTGGCCCGTGGGTCCGACTGACAAACAGAACGATTAACGTTATCCCATATACCGTATATACTAATTAATTTCGTTCCGCTTCAGGGCCAGGAAACCGTACTGCACGCCTATCTGCGGGTATATTCATAGTCAGATAGGTATAGGGATTTCCTCCAGGCTCGAGGCAAAAGTTGTAATTCAATAAGCGACTAATTTCGGTATTATAGCTAGCTGTGTGTACCCACGCGTAAGCTCCTTCGTATACCTACCTACCTACCTACCTACTTACCTACTTATCTATATCTACACCCAACTCCGTCGAAAATTTTACCTCCTACCTGCGTAATATAATAATGACAATACCTGCGGCCAATTAGTCTCGATAATGCCATTTACTAGTCAATGCAGCGTAGGGTGTTATGAGTATATACCCAATTCACCGTTAATTCTTCTTAGGTAAGAAGCTGTAAAAACTTTTGTCGCAAGCCACGACAACTATCGTTGACGATCCTCGGCGTATATGTATAGCCTTTACTTCTCGCAATCTTTCGAGGATCTATCCGTGATACATGTAGGTAGGTATAGGTATAGGTTTAGGTGGGTGGTAGGTGGTAGGTAGGTAGATACTATTTACCATTAACCTGAATTGATGGGGTAAAAAATAGGCTGCACCTAATCGCGTTATCTTTCCAGGTACGAAAAAGAAACTTCACTCCGTATCCGGTTGCAATGCGACAGACAAGTGCGTGTGGAGGTGCTGCAGTGGCGGTGAAGTGTGTGCGCACGAGAGAGTTCAGGGTCTGAGTCGTTACAGGGTACACCAGATATCAATCCCGGTATATGTATATCTCGGCTCGGACTGCACCGACCACTTTATTTATCAGTGACTATTATCATCACGCATGCGCGACCGGCGCTGTATGTTCACCCTGTTGCTGGACTACGGACGGACGGACGGACGGACGTATGGGCAAGACGTACGGACTACACGATATTTATACATTCCGTCGCGGCACACGACACGTAGGTAGTACATTAATGTGTGTACACTGCAGTATACATACATGTTATATACCTGTACCTACTCTATCTATACGTTTACACGTATAACAACTGCAGCGGACGTGATATTCTCACGAAATGGGCGCATAATATACCCTGCACTACCGGTACCGGTGCAGCAGTCGTGAGACACCGGAGTTTGTGTCAATGATCGGCAATCAACGAATTAGGTACACACCTTAAGCCTACCTACTACCAATCGTAACATTCGAGAATGATATCAAGGCAAGGATACAGACAGAGAATTAGAATTTCCGTAATCTTTTGTCACAATTGAAAGCTGGGTGATCATCAATTATAAATGTCTATGGAAGTACTATACCGGATCTGACGAAGCGACTTCCTCTTATATGCATACATATATATATATACGCGGTTGGATCTTTGTTTTTCTTTCTCTTTGCCGCCGCGTTGTATATAATTAATTATATAGCTGTCTGGAGTTGGCGAGGATCGAGAGAATTGCAAAGTGCACCGCGGAAGCCAGGCTTCTTAGGAGTGTAATGCGCCGCGAGATTAAAAATGCGAATATATCGTGAGGGATGGAATTTGTCGACGAATCATCGAGCAGTAAGTATAAGTAAATGGCGATAGCGGCAAAGGAATCGGAAGCCTCGCCGTCCGGCTGCAGGGAATCATGGTTATATCTATCCTTGACTTAATCCTCGGACACTTTACACAGCCTCTTCGGGGAAATGAAATTGAATGGAAACGAATGAAAAAGAAACGCGGTTGTATTCATAATATGGTTATATGCCGTTGGTCACGTTCGTTCGTGCGGATCCGAGAAAACTTACGTGTTTTTTGTTATTGTTGTTGGTCATTAAACCGGTTTCGTTTTATCTGCCCCGCGAGAGGGAGCGCAATCGCGTGCTTTATTTATTTATTTTTTATCCTTGGCAATTTTGTACGACGGAAGCGCATCACTTATGATACCAGATTCACTGGTGTAGACTAATGAGTCAGTCGCCAACAGACTCAGAGGCGGAACCGGGCTTCCGGTGCAGCGTCAGTTCCTTCTTTAGACGGTCGTACATGTTGTCAAGGCCGGAAGATCCCGGAGCGAAGAACCGTTTAGAATTGAGTCGTCTACTTTAAAAAGAATGCCCTAGATTTCGTTCTGCTACTCAGTACCTATATGTATACCTATACCCGTGTTACTCTATATGGTACCAACTCTTTTCTTTCTTCAATTCGTTCGATTATAAAAATTGTACGACTCGTATGGCTTTTATACTTGGAGTAATCCCCGATGCTCTTGTGTTCTTATTATCAAGAATGACACGAATACAGAAAAACTTCTCACAACATGTACTCGTTCCTTCGCATAATGCCTCATAATATACATTAAGAAGTACGAAACATGTCATTATAGCATTATATACGCGTATGAATGAAATAATCAAACAGCACAATATATGATCTTCTGAGGACTTGTAACGTTTTTGCCCTCAGCAATCTCGTAATGTACTCGTTGCTCAGCTGTGTTTACTTTTTACGTCCCGCAGCCCTGAGACATAATAGATTTCTCGACGCCGTCTACACGGGGCAACCTCATCGTTTGAAAATAACTATTTTTTTTTTTTTTTCTACTTTTATGGTTCCTGAACTCGCCGATTCAATTACCAAGTGGCCTTTACTGCAGGAAGTCAGGGTGGACTGACGGGGAGTATTTTACTCATAGTCAGGCAAGACTCGATTGACGTTTGCATCTCTGGATTGCGGGTATGGGTCACCGACATGTTATACGGGAGGCAACGAGAGAAATAAAAAAGTTTTCTGTTCATCTAAAGCCGAGTACGACGTCCGGAAACATTTTCTTTTTTTTCCTCCTGAACTCCTTCAGCCAGTTATTATAGCGAAGAATGTATAAAGATTTAAACCCGGAAGATAGTGAAAATATGTTGCGCAATGAGCTATTACCCGCAATGTTAATTTGCGGTATAACCGTTATTATATTTATGCGCTCACGATTAGCATTATAGAATAAAGTAAAAATTGGTCGAAGCAGTTGATGGGCGACAGCCTGCTGTAACAGCAGCAGCAGCAGCAGCAGCAGCAGCAGTTATTTTTAAAGTTAGTCCCTGAATCCAGCAAAGTGGGCTCACGCGTATGAGTATACCTATGTATATATGTACAAGCGATACGAAGAATCGCGCGTGTCATCCCGCATCGGGAAGCAGGAAAAATATATTCATCGGTCGTCAGAAGCGAATACATATTCGAGAACCGGTTCCGAGCGGATTCTCCGTCGATTCGCGAACGGGAATCCCTCGTAGAAAATTCTTCGAGGCGTGGGACAAATGTGGTTGTGGTGGTGGGGGTCGGTGGGGGGGGAGAGGAGGGATATTACGTGCCGCATTCGCGCATTCGCGCAATCGAAAACGGAAGAGGAAATCAATCAAAATTCTTGACAAAAAATTCGCTCACGTAGGCATAGGTCTCACTCACCGCAAAATCTCACGGCATGACGACTGGCAGACGACCGTTTTTCCGTTTCTAATCCACTACACGGGGCATAACGTCTCATAACAGGTACGCGATCCCGCGAAGATTATATATAGGCGTGACGAAAGAAACGAGGGTTATAGACATTTCTCCAAAGCATATATATTGAAGTGCAATAGCAAAACATCTTACGCAAATTGTTTCATCCCGTCTGCACGTCTTTGATATCAAATGACTATATAGACGGGGTTCGGTGCAGCAATGATGAATAAAATTCTGAATACGTGTGAACTGCGTGTGTATATAATATATACCTACGTAGTATAACGTTACCCGATCCGTGAATAGACAACTCCGCGTAGATGTGCAGCTCGCGTTCTAGGCACCTGACGAAATGTCCCGCGGCATGAGGTCAGCTGGAACAATTAGTGAGATTGGAGGTGGCAGGAAGTGGTTGCGGATATTCTTGGCCTGGCCCCTCAAGTGTCGAGCGTACGTGGAGCAAAACGTGCGCGCGGTATATATAGCGAACGGTAGCCAGAGTAATATACGCTCGGAATCTGTCGAATCGTTCGACCACGCCGAGTCTCGGACCATGCCGACAATCGGGTAGATCGTGCGACAGATTCGCGTTTATGGCCTTCGATCTTCCTGACGCTGTCGGCAGTAGTACCCTATACCAATAGATTCTCATATCCAAATGTGGATGTAGATATGCATTCATGTATGTACTACGATCTGACTTATAAGTCAAGCTGCGAGGCTGCTCGGTGTACAGTATTAATCGTAACCGGGCGTCGCTCGTCGCTCCCAGTCTTGAAATTGAACGGAAATTAAATTATTCGACTTCTCGCATTCCGCGACAACAAGCTCCTGGATGTTCCCCTCCCACTATTCGCACGTTTTTCTTACTTACATAGGTATACTTATTTATGCGTACATGTTGGCGCATGCGTTATCATTGAATGTCATTATGTCACTCCCGGTCGGGAGTTTGAGCATATATGGCGTTCACAATCGTCATTCCATGTGTATACCTATGTATATCGAATAGATAGGTTATTGAATGAATTCATACCTATCATTCGGGCCTTCAATCGGCAACGCTCCGAGTCAAGTCCGCGGGATAGTCGTCCGATTACTCTTTATACTGGAAACAGAAAGAAAACAGAACAAGATATAATATAATATCGGTATAGGTGTTACATGAGCCGCGACAATTAGTTTCGCTAAGGGTCGGGGAGAAAAAAAAAATATATATATAAGTATTTATACAGGTATAGGATATGAATAACAGTTCCCGAATGATTTGTAAAGACGTTTCATAAATCGACAGTGTTTCATATAATCGCGGAGTTTTCTGTTGCTGCTGCTGCTGCTGCTGCTGTAGCCGCATATGATACAGTGAGGAGTTTTCGGTTCAACGGAGGTTCAAGCGTCTCTCGGTCTTTGTTAAAGATCCTGGACGAGACGCATGCAGGACGCACAAGAATGCCACGTAACGAAGCCCCGCGTGGAGGCGCACATCCGGGAGGATGAGATGCTGGGCTCGCCGGTGCACGAGAAAAAGAAGAGCGAGAGAGCGAGAGAGAATGAGAGAGGATTACATTTATTCGTGAGTAAGATAGATAGAGAGGGAACGAGGGAGAAAGAGAGGGGGGGGGGGGCGGGGGGCGAGGGGCTGAGGCAATGGCTAAGAAGCGGCGGGGAAGAGAAGAGAGGAGAGGCGAGGAGAGGAGAGGTCCGAGCGCAAACGAGATAGAGGAAGAGGAAGGCGGGGAAGTGTGCAGGATGGAAACAGGAGTGGCGTAGCAAGGTAAGCTGGTCTTTGCAGGTCTCTCTCGGGTCTCTCTCGGGGTCTCTCCTCGGGCTTCTTGAGGCATGGAACGCTACGCAACAGGAAAGTCTGTTTTAATGGATCGTTTGTCTTCTACTCGCGTAAACAGCCGTACATGCGCCCGCAGCGAATAAGACAGACGTATAGGAATGTATCCGTATAGGTATAACCTAAATATGAGTATAGGTATGTGGTAGCTAATCATTTTGCGAACGCCACCGTCTTATAGTATGTATATACGCATCTAGAATATTTCCGGCGACCTTTCAGACTAATAAATCTCATAAACAATCGACGAATCAATTCTATTTCATACCTATCCGTTATCCACCGGCGAAAATTTATTCATTTAAATTTAAATTTAACTGACTGCATACCTGCAGCAATACGTTCACTATATGATCTTCGTCGATTGCTGCACTTGACGAAATTGACAACCCAGCTGGCTGAATTTTCAACGATGAAAACAGCACGTCTATGCTCCGCTGAATCTGGGGATGATATGGGGGAATCCACAATACGGTTTATACGGTTTTTACACCGTTGACTCTTGGCTATGTGGTACGTATAGCCGGGGGATCGTCTGTACTCCTAGGAGAAAGAGGATAAAACAAACGACCCCCGTGACATATCCGAAGGAATGCAGACACTTGCTGCTACACGAGGTTTAGCCCTCGTCATGATAATAATAAAAGAACGGGGAAAAAAAAAAAACGTTCCCCTCCTGAGATACGATGCGACGTCGCGTAAGACGATAGCTAAGAAAGTTGGGTCACTTTAGTATATATATATATATATATACAGTATACACATATACACACGAAGGCATACATACGTATATAGAATCCACGACTGTACGGGAAGGGTGCGACAGGCTCGAAAGAGGGATGAGGAAAGGAGGATGACGGGTGGGGGACCGATATAGAGAGCGGGGTTGTTCGGGGGTAGGGAAACGCTGCAACAAGTGTGAGAATATCGCAGCCCGCGTGAGGGCACCGGCGACCACCCTCGGAGTCCCCAGAATACGGAGGGTTTCTTCGATGTTTTATTTATTCATTTTCTTCTCCTCTATTTTCTCCTCTTCTCCCTTCGTGCGATGAAGCAAGTCGACTCAACCCTTTCTTCCGCGTGGTAGTAGTAGGGGCTCTTCGTACCACGGAGACTTTGCATGATGCATTATCGAATCTCTCCTCGCTCCATAAGGAGTGAAAAAATACTCAGGTAGTCAAAATGAAACGCCCAACAACGTGGTACATGTCAAATCGATTCCCGGACAGGGATATCGTAGTATCTATACGCTAGGGACAAGACAGATAATAGGATGATTCGCCTCGCAGCAGCGTGGCCGAGGGACTATTATACAGCTCTGTGATAGCTCGGAGATGCAACTCGTTTCGTCGCTCCTATTCCGAGAACTCATTTATAACAACGGCGGGTACGAGAGAGACGCCTTCGAAACCTTTTTACTCAACATCCTGCTCTCTTGGTTGTGTTTCCTCAAACAATTTTCCGGCACGACGAATCGCGCCAAGGGAGAGAGAGAGAGAGTGTGCAGAGTAACTGAAACGCGAACCTCTTTCACTAGAGAGATTTGATTATTGTACCAGGCGATATATAACTTCAACACGTTTTTACTCGGAAGCGAAGACTTCAACACCCAAGCATTCGACTTCTTCGTCATTTTTTTCAACCTGCCTATTCCTCGCCCTGGCTCTCCAACTCCTAGGAGACGGAGTGTCGATGCGGTAAGAAGCTGGATGGAAGACGGACGCGTATGCATGCGTACATGTATACCATGCAGCGTGAAAACAGTCCGGGAGAGATATCCCCCTCGTATTCCGTTTTCCCGCTGCCCGCCTCGCTTGTCCCCGATTCTCCAGCCCGTATCTATTTATTGCTTTTGCGGGTACAGTATGTACTGTTAGTATCAACAAATATCTTACACTACACCCGGAGTCGCGAGTGGAGTACGAAATAATAAACAACAACTAATGTTTTTTACTATTTCAAAAGGCAGAAGCTGTATAGATATGCCTACTGCGACTGAGTATAGAGTTATGTACTCTGCGAACCCAAGTATGTACATGTGTGTAAATGTAAGCTACGGTGAGACAGACGCGGGTGATTATTTTTTTCGAATTCTTATTGGTATATATATATACGTATACCTAGTACAGGAGAGAGAAACGAGAGGCGAGGAGGAAGTTTCCGCAATATTTTCTCAACCGCACGCCTATCTTCTACATCGGTTTCATATTCTCCGATTCCTGAAGAAGCATAAATTATAACGGTTGCTCGTAACTTATTTTTCCGGGGAACCCAGCGCGTATGACTCGTTTATTGAACGAACCACGATTCTGACTGAACTTTGTCGATTGCTTTTAAACTAACCCGCGGTCGATTAATCTTCACCGTTGGCGTCACCGGTCCAAGAAACACCACAGTCCTTTCTATTTCCGTTTTTTTTTTTTTTCTTCCGAAGTCAATTGAACGGTGAGTTTCAGTCAAAGATTATCAGGTATACCGGTAAGGGGTGGAATTAGATCGATCAAAATTTCAAGTTAAATTCCAACGAGGTAAACCAAACGGCTCTCAATCGCGTTGACATTTCCGTTCACTTTAAATAACTGCAGTCATGTAGTCACTATGATTACTCGTCGCTTTGCGATGTGCTTTCCAAATATATTATAGTTATGGTTCTCGAGTTAGACTCTTATCACGGTGCGCCATCGTTGGCTAAATTTAACCGAAAAGTCGCTCAGAAACTCGTCAACACGTACCGTATATTCCGTACATAGCATATAGCAAACAGTGTTATTATACCTACCTACGTGTACAAGTATAGGCATATACATGATGGACTTAGGTACGAAGTACAATGTACGAAGATAACGGACGGGTACCAGGACTTTGGTGGGGTCGCGTCTTCCGCTCTTGTCACGTATCGAATTTTAATGAAATCTGAATTCGAAGAACATTGAAGACGTCCCGGTTATCCGGTGCGGTATCGTTGATGCCGATCTATAATCTTATTCTCGGGAACAATTGATTCAGCTGATCATAGTTCGCGGAAATTCTAACAAAACGCAAACGACCCATTTTATATACCGCCAATCGAGACTGGAAACCCAGCGGGGAAATACTTCCGCGAGCGGACTGCGGTCAGCGGACATCCTTCGAGCCGACAGGATCAACGATTGAAAGTATGGCCTCATCAGAAGACGAGATAATCTTTCGTCTTTCAAAGTCAGAAAATACGGTGGATTTGCATACATATATCTATATCCACACACGTATCGACGGATGTGTATGGGCATGCACGTCCGGAGAAGTAATTCTCCTCTAATTTGTAATGCCCGATATTCCGGAAGCCCATCATCGTTCTGTTCTGTGTTATATCGTTTCTAAAAGATCGGGCTGCGTTGAGTTCCGCACAAACGGTATAGTGATTTCATCCGCAGCTATTTGTAAACTCACGTGCGACTTTTCACCTATACCTATACAATCGCCAGTGCAAACCTCGCTTATGTGTGCGCCGTGTGTGTCGAGACTTCTTTGTACCCGCGTGGCAATGAGTCACATATCTGACTAACCGACGCGTACTTCATTATATATAAATATACCTAACTCATGCATACATAATTATACATAGTAGCTATGTACATTTGTACGTCGATATTGTGTACTGCGGAGCCTAAACCGAACTCGATACCATAATTTTTAACAAAGTTACAATTCCTTGAACAAAAATACGTGTTTTTCCTGTGTTGATTATATGAGAAATAGAAACCCGATCGAGCGAGTACTTAGAACTGAGATACAGTCCTCTCTTTGCAGAAAAAGCTATACCGCATTTGTATTGCATTTATTGTAAAATTATCTGGCAATAAAAAGTCTTTATTCTCCGGAAAAATATACCTTATCTTTCATTCCAAGGTGAAAATATGAAAATAACAAATTCTGCGGCACGTGTTACCGTTGAAATTTCAGGGAAATTTCGTTTTTTCTGTATTTGGAACCGATTTAGAGGGGACGTTGGAAATGTTGAAAACCGCACCCTTCCAAGGACCACTCCAATATGGATACTACGTGTTGGACGTTATACCTGAACATATTTGACACGCATCGCTCATGCGAACGTGTACGTACGTCATCGTCGCCTGGAACTACTTCTACTGCGGTATGTAAAAATCGCGAGACTCGTATCGAGACTCATAAGCCCCGAGATTACCATGCGAATGAGACTTTCTTCTTATCGTTGATCATTCTCTTATGTTTATCTTAATCTGGTTTCCGGCCTCCGCGTTAAACGAAACGTTGATTTTCCGTATCGAGTGATACTCGCGGGGAAGAATCCTTGCTGGGAATTGATAGAAGAGCTTGCGTCACGCGCGTAACGAATTACGTATCGCGGTACGCGACGTGATATACGTATGAAGATGAAGGAAACCGCGATTACTGTAGTCGCGTAAATACGGGGGCTGCTGGCAAGGCGACGATCATTCTCCCGCTCGTGAGTCATTAGAATTTCCGGCTAGTCGATATAGTCAGAGAACTACTCGGCCTTGCACTTTCCAATTAGCGGACACGATTCGGTAAATAGTAAGACCAATAATAATGACGAGAAATTATCGTACACCCGCAGAGCTATAGTTTCCGTAAACAATTTCAACGCTCTGCAATCATAAACGTCTGACAAACATACATGGGAATTTACGTTTTAACCACCCAAGAGCATTATACACGCAGTGGCCGCCCTCTCTCTCTCTACGTCAGTATGCCACGACACAGTTTTATAATAGGCTGACAATATAAGAGTCGGGCTATAGCCGTATCGTGGAGCTACAACTAGTAGCCGTACCTGTCTGGCGATATTGGCATTCTCTTGTACGTCTGGATCTCGCGTGGATCGCTGCGGGACAGAACAATAACAATAACAACAACAATATCACCATACGAGCAATATATACCTATATACCTGTTCATTCCTACGTAGTTGTGCATGTATAATATATATCTATGTGAGCGGGAGCCGGTTATATTTATCTGTCGCTGTCTGAGAGCAAATATTTTCGCCGTCTGTATCGCATTCCTTGTTGCTTGTTGGCGGTGGTCACACCTCGTGGTTCCCCGACAGCCGATTATACGACGACGACCAAGCGTCCCTGCAGGGCGGCGCGGCGTGGTAGCCGCACACACGCACACGCACACGTATAGTGGGTAGTAATATTTATTGGTTATCCGTTCGCAATTACTACCATGATGTATATACCTACAGAAGTCGATATGGCAAGTGGTTACCGCATCAGATTCATTTCTATAATCGCACCCTGCAGTTTACATTATCATTTTTTCCTCCTTCTTCTCTCGCCGGCTGCATATAACAACATGTTGCATCTCTGTATACATATTATATCTGTTGTACGTGTGTCTGACATGGTCACACAACACGTATGCCCCGCCTTGCAGGGTTCGCCTGTTGGGCTCTGATTTCTAAATGCATCAAATAAATAAATAAATAAATAAATAAATAAATAAATGAATGAATAAATGAATAAATAAATAAATATCGCGATGCAGTCTGCGTCGGAGAGAAACTGTTTACAAGGAAAAAGGGGCGAGGCTCGATAAATTACGGATACAGGTAAAGTGTATCAGAAAACTGTGGAATGTCGTAAGTATTTGGCTAGGGCGATGGAATTGGTGGAAATGTAGGTACGTATATGCGTGTCATCGCACACCTGTGGACTGGCATGCATAGATTTCTTCACCGTTATCAGTCGCCTTCGGCCGGCTAATCGATCGGGCTAAAATTAATTGAGGTCACCTCGCGATCGGTATACATATACACATACAAATACATGCACACGCATATGTATACATGATATATGTCACCATTTGAAAGTGAAAGTAATCATTTTCATTGATTATCGAAAGCTAGTCCGATGTAGAGTCCCAGCTATCGCGAGCCTCATGCCACAGTGTACGTCATGTTATCGGACAATGCTTGCCAGGCGAAAACTAGCCGGAGTTGATTACAGCTGCGACACGGCGGAAATCATCTGTGACTGAGTTTTACGTCGAGTTTTCCGCGTTCGTCCCGCAAGGTCCTATTCAAATTTGCCTTTAGTATTCCTCTTATACGCAGATGGTCACCGAAACGCAACGAGAGTTCGGAGAATATTCATTTTCCGACACCTTTTAGGAAGAAATATGGCATTTTTCTTCCTCTGCCGATGCCAATGTACGGGTATGGGCCGGTCGCTCCACGCTCGTGTTCGATTTGTTTCAAGAAAGTCTCGTTATGATACCGTGTCTCGAGCCCCCAACGCTTCACGACGTTCACAATCGGTTGTTTATGAAATCAATATTGCAGTACAATGGTCATTCAAGGTAACCTGGTTTCCGGCCAAACCTCACGTGCGGATACGTGTGTAGGTATATATATATATATATATGATATACTTCCAGGAAACGGTTCTTGGTAATAACAACGATTATCAATCGTCAATGGTCAACCAGTTATCTATTCTCGTAGGCGTGACGAAAATAATCGCCAACTGGTGTTTTCGCGTATGGCTAGTGTGCGTTCGCCGTTTCAACTGAATAGCTAGTACCTAGCTACCTAGCTATGCAGATGTAGCTCCTCCGTATGAACTGAGACCAATAGACGCCCCGGAGTCTGTGGAGGTAGCTCTAGGCCCGGGGTTATCGGGAATTGGCTCATTTGCATCCCGTATACATAACGTATCGCTAGTATAGATGGTATATCTTTGACGCGTAACACGCTGGCGGTCACGTGCGACTGCAACCGATTATATAACTTGGCACGTAAGATGCCCGAGAGTGCGAGGTGCCACTAGGGCACTTTCTCTTTCGTTTGTCTCTTTCTTTTTCTCTCTATATAATATCATCGGTGCCCATACATGTACTAGTCTCTTATACTTTATACCTTTGCGCCACTTTTCAATCCTGTCGTCGACGACGCGACGCGACAATTCCTTATCTCAGAAAGCCCCGGGAACGTTCTTATTTTATTTTATTTTATTTTTTTTCTCCAAATCGATATTATTTCATACCGTTCAAACGCGGTACCGCATGTAAACAGGTAAACAGGTAAACGGGTAAACGGGTAAGCAGGTATACTGCAAGCGTAAGAAGAACTCAACTTTGGGGAGTGCATCGATGCGGCGAAAAACGTACCGTTTTTTTTTTTCCTCTCTTCTCCCCCTTCTCCGTGCGTGCCCTCCTCTTCGGTTCGTTGGGAAACGTGATTGCGTATCGCGACGTTGGATAATCGTGTGAACTGTGTGACTCGCCTACGCGTGTCCGCCGGCATGGTATACACACTCCGCACAGGTCCGAGGACAGGGAGGAGCACGTACCGTGCCCGTAACATACCTATACCAGCCACGTCTACCCACGCCCAGAGGTACACAAATATCTCCGGTCTCGGTGTGAAATATCATCTGCCTTGGTCCTCGAATCGAACGATAATATGTCTTCGATTGCAAGATTGATGGAAATAAATGTTAAATGAAACGGGATTTAGGTACACAATTAGTTGGTATCTGTTCGACAGGATTTATCACACTCTCGATGTACCGGCGTAGTTGTAGCGAACCGCGGTAGTGGGATAAAGAATATTTACCGGTGACTGCAGGAGTGTGGGAAATTCATTTGAAATTACGATCACCGATGATACATACTAGGTATAGATACCAGAGACCCGAATACCATCAATTGTACATGCGTAACTGACTTCGAGACGATAAGATTACAAAGCAGCGGTTTCAGCCCGGCAGCTATAATTCTAACGTCTTCGCGAAATCGAACGATATTCTATTGGCTCGAACAGTCGACGATACAATATTATAGGTATATATCTGCGGTATATCGGATTCCCGATTTATAGAGTCGAGCGATCGATCGTCTGCGTCTCCGACGGCCGTTTCGCCCCGCGGGTCTCCTCGGTATGGAAGATACCCACGATCCGTCTATTATGCATCCATAATTCGTGTGGATCGTCGGGTATTGTATCGGAAGTGGGCGCGTCGGGTTGTCGAGGCCTCGCGGTTATCTTGACGGACAGGGGGACGGGGGGAATTGCTACCGGGTAAGTACAAGCGTGGCTAATAGTTCGACTCCGGGTCATTGTTGCGAGGAGTCGGCCGGTTGTGGGAGAGGACACCGGCGCACCGAGCCGTATCTGAAGGAACGGAAGTGCCGCGAACCTGAGTTCCGCTCCTTCTCGCTCCTGTCTTATTTCCTATCCAATCCTGCACACACGGCACGGATATATAGCTATAGCGTACGTAGCTGTAGTATATCTATACGAGTACGAAACCGACTCGCTCCGTTACCTCGAGAACTCACGGCGTCACACCGATCGCCCATCCTGAGGAGGCAGGCCACATTTCTTCCCTAAGCCCGCATACTTATATTCATTTATCATTCTATACTCATCCACAATATATCACAGCGTGCCGAATGCAAAGTGACGCGAAAACAGCTCAAGATTAATCGTGAGATAAGATTTCTATCGGTATAGTATACAAGGATTGTACAGGTATACCTTTTCTCTAGCTCCAGGCCTCCAGCGGCCACGGTGGAAGTAGGTAAACAGAGAAGGTGGCGCGGAGGTAGATTCAGGAAGTTGTGTGTATAATATGTATATACCCCGAAAGTCTCGAGGCGCTGCGGGTGTGCGGAGCATAAGTAGCAAGAAACTGTATAGGTAGGTATGTATAACTAGGATGTTGCACGATTGTGCTGTCGGCGTTGGATAATAACCGGAAGCCAGGACCGTTGTATAATATTGGTGGTCGCGGTGGCTGTTGTTGCACAAGAGATATACACCCGAGGCAGAACTGCGAGGCATGTTATATAGGTAGGCAACCGTGTGACGTATAACCGTACACTCGCGGGTCGTGCACCAGTACCCGGTGGTAACCACTTTTCCTACATACTTACACATAAACATTATACCTGTACCCGTGCTTGTGTGATACACGGTCTTTTCTTGACAGCCTTGGGGCCTAATCTATGCGCGCCCAGGTACACATGTCTCGTCTATCATCACCAATTCTCTTCCGTACATCCGCAAGAGCTGAGAAATCACGAAGAAGACGAGCTATACGAATACGTTCACGCGAATAAACTATATACCTATATATAGTTCTCATTGTTCCTAGTCGTACGCTGATGTGTTGATTATTCTTCTACAAAGGTATGGGACATGCGAGGAGGTATTGGCTCCTCGACAAGTCGACGATATACATGTAGTATCTATAATCGGGGATAACCGACGCGAGGTATAATATCCAAATGACTTTCTATCGTCGGAATTTGACGATAAGAAATTTTACCCGCGAAGCACACCCGTCGTATCGATCGATATTCTAATATATTGTATGGCGGCGGTTACGTCCATAGCGAATCGTTGTCTGGTTTCCTCAGAATGATAATTTATTACCGCAAGTTATCGGTAGGCACTTCAGGCGAACAGGTACCCAATATTGACCCATCCATTCCAATATATGTATGTGTTGATGCTTGACAGTGAATTCACGACGAATTGAACACAGATTCATTCGACAAGTGATCCGCATCCACGAATCTTCGCGATGTGTGTTCATCTCTTGACGCATGCAACAATGGTTTGTGGTAATACTCGAAAGTGGCGATGACGTAAAATCGTATTTGGAGCGAGCATTACTCGCGCGTACGTATTTCACGTGGGTATACAGTAGGTATATACATACGCTATAGGTATATAATAGCGTATTCGATACTACACAGGCAGGTATGTAGGTACGGGCGTGCGTGTGTACCCGTCGTTTCTCTGTGGGTATAAAACTTGATCGAGGAAGGCAGTTGTAGGATATATAAATTGCATATGTATTTTATTATCGGCGACGCCCTCTCAGGCTGGTGCAGCCGACCGCTAAGGCTAACGATATAAGTTCAAAGATCAATCGAACGCCTTTGTGCGTTCACTCTATAGCTATTTTCTTCTATTGCGTGGACGTTGTACTAATAGTAGTCTATATCCTGTTCAAAGATATTTCTCCCCACGTCCGGCCGTCAAGGCGAAAGGCGAACGTGTGTCGTTCAGCGGAGAGTCGCTGCTGAAAACTGGAAGCTGTAAGTTGAGACGTAACACGCAACTTCGGTGCAATTAACCGCAAGGGTTGGCTTCGCCTCGCCTCGCCTCGCTTCGGATCGGTATAGGCATACGTATACGGATGTTATATCTGTAGGTACAGGTATACGTATACCCTATGTGTATCTGAATTGGAAAAGGGAGCGAGTGGGTGAATAAACTTGAATCCGTATACGCGTAGGTCAGCCGCGTAGTCGGGAGACTTGACGGGGGAAGGAGAAAGAGATCATGCAAATCCGAGTATTACGTAATCCCGTATGATTTTATTACCGAGAAAACGTACACATCTGTACCATTATACACGCGTACGCGTACGAGTATACAGGTTGTTGTATAGGTGCCCGAACACCCGCCTGCGATGATCTAATAAATAAACGCGGGTTACTTAATGTGTTTCCTATATCATTATATATATAGAGGTGGTTCGACTAATCTTGAGCACTCGATAAACTGAATGATTATGAATCGTCAACGACGCCTAACCATGCGGATGCGTGGATCGACGTATTTCCAGCTATACCCTGGACGAATGATGAAAGTCGTGATATGTACTGTACCTATACGTACCTAGTTCGGCCGGTCATAGAGTACGGATCGCTCGAACTTTCGACACATTTGTTGTATCCTGGGGTTCGTTTGAAAATAAATACGACATTGAATAAGCCGACTGAATAAGAGGAAGAGCTATACCTATAGACGATACAAAATTCTACAATTTCTTGACTATCTCACGAACCGTACACTATATATATATATATATATACGATCATTTATTTTTTCTCTGGCAAAAGCCGGATTGTTGATATCAGGATTGTACTAATATTGACCAGCGGTACATACCAACACTGCCGGCTGTAACGAGCGACCGGGCTGACTGCCTGTCTAATCATAGACTTACACTAATTATTTTCAACTTTATTTTTCAATATCATTATAATTATCTAGCTTATCTTATTTTTATTTTCTTTCGTTCCTGCTGCAGTGCACACACAGAGGTGCCAGCTTTCGGTCTTTGATGAATCATAACCGTCTTCTTGGAATTGTGATTTATTTTGAAATTTCCACGTACATTTTTCTCGCTCTCGTCATTCGCAAGCCAGGCGAAATGTTCTGTTGTTCATTGGTACCTATACTTTCAAGGACGCACTCGGGAGATTACACCAGTCATTCGGTAACCTGCAGCCTGGTTTTATCGAGCTTTTAGAGAGAGATTCAGGTTAAACGTAATGGAGTTATTGACTAACTTAATTATTATACACCGGCGCAGCTATCCTGCATACGTTAGACTTTCTCAATTTCTATATGTAACATCCGCTACACCAATTGAAATCTAATACACTGCGAAATATGTTACCGCGGCTGCTTACCTGTATATATTCTATACATCGCTACGTATATACGTATACCCCATATACGTTATACCCCTGCAGTGCCCGACACGCATGGCAACATAGTTCGAGAAATTTTCATGAAATACCTACCACTGCAGGTGAGGAGTGTACCAAGGGTGAGATTTTTCGGAGTTATACTGCGATAGGAGGAAGCGAAAATTGACCGCGAAATGTAAGAAATCGTGTTTTATTCAGAGGGGAAAATTCTACGGCTTTGGGGCTGTACTTGGAATTGAGATGGTAACCTGGGGTTTTGACTAGATTTTCTTTTGGCCCGTGGGAGCATTGAAATTCGAAAAGGATCAAATTAAGGACCACCCGAATATAGCCACACGTATCGCGAGTGGAAATCGTTTTGAACAAATGCAGCGGTCAAGTCTATTATTAGTTATCGGCTTACGAATTTTTCACCGGAACTTGGAACTGAGCGACGAACATTTCACGAAGCCGAGTTTGTGGCTATTTATAAGTACGCTAAGTAAAGGATGGAGCGAGCGCAGCGTGCGATCGCCTACCACCCATATAACCGCGCGTCTGTATAGCTACCCGCGAATATATAGCTACGATCTTTAAAAGTCGAAAATTCTACATGTAATGAACTGCCGTACAGTATAATGATTCGGATATTCGTGATACACGCTCCTTCTCCTCTTTTTGGTTTCTTTAAAAACAAAAGGTCTTCGAATTCGAATAACGGTTAAAACAAATTACATACTTGATTAATCGATTTCGACGAAGTCAGTGGCGCTCGAAAGAAGCCGGTGCCAGACTATGGAAGGAAATACCTGACATATATGCCGCCCGACCAACGCGACCTTCTTTTCTAATACCTTGTTTTTTTTCTCGCTCCATTCCCAAAGAGTTTTTCCGGATTCGGATACAATACGCGTGAAAGCAGCGGGACGGTTTTTCCACGAAAATATTTCGTTGAGGAAGAAGCACGAAAATAAAACCACGTCTATACCTACTCCCGGCGAAGCGCGCATATATAATCATAATCCACATGCATATTATCGGAGTGTATGTGACGAGTGGCGTCGGACTGCATGCCGCTCACCTGCGTAAGACGTTCCGCGCGATCGCTCGCGGTCGACTCTAATCGTAGGACGAAGCTAATTAACTCTCGGTCTCCGTCTCTCTCTCTCTCTCTCTTCTCTCGGTTGCTCCCGCCAGTTTTGTTCAAAGCCCAGCCCCGGCCTTGGTTAAAACTCCTCGGATTTTCATATCCGGATGCTTGTCAACCTCCGTATAGTCGACAAAGAGAGGCCGCTGTGTGCGGAGACTCGGAGTGTTGCAAAAGACAAAACGGACCGCGGTTGCGGAATAATTAGATACGAATGTGGCGCATTCCTTTCCATCATATATCATTATTACCGGCATTGTACCACCTGGCACGACGCGAATCAATTGACAATAATTCACAGGAATTCAGTAAACGAGCTTAGAATTTACCTACATACGGTTCTTCTTCGCACTGCCTCCACAATCGAGGGATCCGGTTATGGAACAGTCTCTCCACCAGGTATACCACCTACCTACGGGCGACCTCGGCGAGATATAATTCGGATGCAAATCGACCGAGGCGAGGCTTACCTTTTATTCGCGTAAGAACCGTTAATCGCCAGACGAACTCGAGTGCAAATTGTCCTCCGCGATCACGTGCTTATAAGCTATAGGAGCACTCGAAGAGGGCAAGTGGTAAACTAAAAGTCTCACAATTTTATAGATAGAAATATATATATATATATCGGGTGGAATCACCGATTTATTCTCCGAGTGGGCGGACCGGCGGGATTCTACACATAGGAGGCGCGTATATACGGTAGATGTGCGCAGCCGAGGTACATAGATCTTCGTGTATATACTCCCTCGGGGGTTGTGGAGAACGAAGAAGAGGTTGGAGGATGGGGGAGGGAGGCGAGAAGGAAGGAAGCCGTGGGAGGGGTACTACCTGCGGGAGAAGGAAGTTCCGTGAAACGGAAGTGAAACGAAGGGAAGCGAAGGGAAGCGAAGGGAAGAGGAAGGAGGCGAGGCGCGGAAAGTCGAGAACGGTAGGCGGTGGAAAGGGGAGGAAACGGCGAACGGGCCGGAACCGGAACCCGCGCCGCGGCCCCGATATAACGGAAGCGTCGCGTTTGCCGGAAGTCGCCAAGGAAATGAAATGCCTTGCGTTGCCAAGGCTCCCATTCTGCTCGCGCGGCAACGGCTCCTCCCCAACGTCTCGACGCTACGCTACCGCGACGAATAATATTCGTTGGCTACGAATTCAGTGTATATTATGTATACCGTACCTGCCTACATGCGGTACAAACGTATTTAAACTTTGCTCCTTTGAACCACCGAAGACCGTATGAAAAATTGACGATTTTCAAACGGCACTCACGGCATTATTATGTTGATCAATTTCCAAAGTTCGGGGGTGTAGGTGTAGTGATAGGAATAGGTTCGTTCCGGGTAATGAAAATTGACGCCTTCGCGAAATCGAGGAAGTATTAGTCGAGGTATTGCTGACTGACTCGAGTGGCTCGAATCTGACTATACTGCGTTACTTTGTTCCCCGGGTATTATACGTATAGGCATATACGGACGTTGTTTTACGGTGAGCTGGCAAAACGATCTTTCCGACGCGAACGTTACACCTGACGAGCTTCTTTCATTCCCGAGCATATGGGAACACCCAGCGAGCCAAACGAGGCGAGATTTTTCACCTCGCATTCGCTAACACCGTTTGGCGATAAATTCTTATCGCGGCTAGCGCCACGGCCTGGCTGTACCCGCAACCGAGCTACGAGATCCGTGAACAACGCCCGCGGCACTAATGGACTTCCGCAGGGAGAAGACGAATCATTGCGTCTCCATTGTCGCAGGTATAATAATATTATAATATACCACCTCCTGTCATTCTAATGAAAGAGTTATTTACAGTGACTACACCCATTGTCTCCACCTTTTCTTATTCCTATGTATATATGCCTCATGCCCACTCGCTTCGGGATGTTTGTTGATATCATTTTACGACTCCGCGGGCAGGTTCTGTATCTATTGTAATAGAAAAAGCTGCGGGGTCACGATACGTACGTCCTATAATTGTCTGTGTGGAATTTCAGAATTCTGCAACTTCGATTCGATGCGACGCGATTCAATTCACCATTCCCAAACCATGACGAGGAATAGATTCGGAATGACTTACCAGGGAAAATCTTTCGAGGATCATGAATCACCTTATATTCCCCGGTAATCGAAGAGAATTTGCCTCGCGCATACAGGTAGATAGGTGGTGGGTATAGTTCATACGCATGGATGAATCCGCCTGCCTCAATACACGCTCTGTACAGATATAGATGGCATGACACGGGTTCGTTTTTATAACCATCGAAAAATCCATTTTCTACTTATCAACCGCGGGCGGATTAATTACACCCCATCAGATTTACCCGTCACAAATGGTGAGCAGCTATTGTTGTGAAAATATGACGGGGGGAGAAAATGAATCAATTTCACTAACGGAGGTAGCGTTTTAAAAGGGCGGCCGTGTGATCCGTCCTATTCCTCTCGGTTTTTCTTCGCCATTATCATAGCGAAAGGTGAAGAAGTTTATCGCTTTAATAAATATCGAGATTCCAGACAGCTGTGATAAAAGTCGTCGTAAATCCGCGTGGGATATGTACCACCCACACATTAATCGAATAATTATTCATGTACGCGCACTTGCCGTCCCGTCCGCCCGATCGATGGATGCTCTCTTCTCGTATTTCTCGCGACGCCCCATTAGGGAAGCTTGCCCGTTACATTTACGCGCAGCTTCAACTTCCGGTTGGCGTTCGGAATAGCGCCGCGAAGAATCTAAGAGGAAAAGAAAGAGGAAAGAGGAAAGAGGAAAAGGGAAAGGGAAAAGGAAAAGGAAAAGGAAAAGGAAAAGGAAAAGGAGGAAGAAGAAGCCGTAGAAGTTGAGGAGGACGAGGTCGACCGGAGGCCGACACCCATTAGACCCAACGTGGCTGTTAATTTATTACATTGCTACACGCTGCCCGCCCCTGTATATCCGTATCTTCCACCACCCCCTGGCGTCCGCATGTCAGAGACTTTTGCATGAATAATTATACGGATTTTCAAAGGATTATAAAAGCTTTCTGTAATTTGCATTCCTATAATAACCCGTGTATACGACCTAAACGGATCAATACAGGGGTCTCCCGCTTTTTGAAGGATCGAAACTTCGTCGATGAACATCAATTCCTTAGCTTTTTCTTATCTTTGTATGGGGCAGATCCGAGAAGGAGAAAATATTGCGCGGGTCTCGTTTTTTCATCTTATTTTTTTAAGGGACCTATAATCCATGCGGAGGCTTCGAATTCCTAGCTGCGTTGGTGTAACGGTCTCTGCGTGCCAAGGAAAGTCCATATAGCTTCGCCGGAGATTGAAACCATATGAGCCTGCAGGGATGAGATGCCTCGGGTAGTTTGTGCGCCCGCTGCAGTCCGATGCTCCGGAGGGACTCTGGGCCACCTGCTTCCCGCGTCGCGGCCGACCCCCGCCGCTCAGAATCATGGCTAAAGCCGCGCCTAGGACCTTCTCTCCGCAAGCACCTTGATTTCCGAAGGTCAAAGCTCGGTGTGTTTAGGATGTGACGTAGCGGACCTCTCACCTGCATTTAGAACGCTGTGACGTTTCGATCGCATATCGACGAACACCGTTTCCTTTGGTTGAACGGTGGATGCGAGAAACGCGTCCCAACCGCACCCTAACTCTTCGGAGCGGATGAAAAATGAACGAATAGCAAGAGACGCGAGGGATGCTGGCTGGCGTGTTGGTTGCACACGTGTGCCACTCCTGCACCAAAGGGGACGGCTTCGTAACCTTTCACACGGTCTCTGGCACAAAAATGCGCCGTAGCCTGCGTAATAATTGATCGTTTTTACTCTGATTCGTCCTCCAGCTCGAATAAGCCGAACGTGAAACGATAGGCGATACACAGATATCCTGAACCGTGTAGCACTACGCAGTAAGGGAGAGGAAGTGGCGTCTGCTTGATACCAAAATCCTCTGTCTAATAATCACATTCATGAAATGAAAAAAAAAAAAAAATTGGGGAAGAGATGAATCCTTTCAATCTCAAGTTCAGATATATGATGACCGCAAGCTGCGCCATTGCATTTGATACGCAGGATATCGCAAGGAAGAGGTTGGGTGAAAAAAATGCGAGGGCTTTAGCCGTTTATCGGATGACGTAAGATGCGGTGCACCTGCAGCTGCGGCAAGTGCAACGCAGCGAGATGGCAAGGGAGTGTTCCATCCTCAGAACCCCTGAGGGAAACAGAGCCTTCCTTCTCAGGAAGGGTCCACCACCGGATGCCCCGAACCTTGGCCCTTGAGCCTTCCCTCCGAGACAGTGGTTCCCAATTTACAAAACAACCCACACACACACACATGCAGATATCGAAATGCAGATGGTGGTATAACCGTCGTCAATACTGCAGTTTCGTTTATATTCATCTGACAATGAAAACAACGAATTCGGAAGGGTACGAGTCGATTCGAAGGCATTGGTTGGAAATTAAGCCCATACGTGAAGGTAATAGCGTCAGCGTGATACTATGCAATTAGGCTCAGTGATTGCTTTCCGTGGTCGAATGTTATTATGGGCGGCGTTCTCGGGCTTGTTTCGTATCGCCAGCTATAACAAGCGAAATATATGCGAGTATACGGAGGATTTACTCGATCTTCGTAAAGTCAACACCGCAGGTGCCGCTCGAGCTAAGATCTTATTGTTAGCTGCAGGACCTTATGCGCAGGTAAAGAAACTGTGGTTGTTGACTGACCGATGGCCTTCCTACCTTCACCCAACCCCAGAGTCCGGTGCTGACTCCCCTGGAGAGTGGAGAAAAACTGATCCGCCGGTGCAGCAGAGCAGTGACCACAAATTCTCGCCCCTGCGGGTGAATGGGGCCTAGGACAATGTACATATTCGACTCTAGACAGGAAAATAGGTATTTCTCATTCGACCACCGAAGAGCTATAAAGAATTTCGAAATGACCCAATTTTGCCGCGGTGGTTAATTATATAGTCTTTTCAATGATAATTGGGTGAAAATCAGGACTTTTGGAAGTCCGTCTCTCACGGTTGGATATACGGTGAAAGTAGAGGCAATCGTTTGTCCCTAAAAATTTTCCCCGTTAATTGCGATTGCATAGTAATATTTTTCACGGAAGTTCAACCCGCAACCTGACTCGAGTCATAGTCCGAAAAAAAAAAAAAAAAAAAAATGGGAAAGAACGAGGCGCGATGGCGTCATCCGACACTGGGGTAGGTACATCTCCCTGGGGGATGTGGAGAGAAGAAACGCCAGAGCGGTGGTCGTCATTCCCATATGCGCGTTTCGTAGTCGTACTCGTACTCGTAGTCGTAGTCGACGACCCACGACCCACGGGTCGTAAACCACACGTGCTACCCGATGCTGCTACCATCTGGCTGCATGTTCGTTCCTTCGTTCCTTCGCTCGTTTGCTCATTCGCGGTCGCCTCGATCCGAGAGCGTCGATGTAACTGTACTTTCGTTTTGCGGTCGATTGGCATCCACTTCACAATATGATAGGAAACAAAAACTGTCGAATCTTCGGTAGAAGACGTCACTCTCTTCTAGGCATGGAGGAAAATTGTAACCGCGTACCAATACCACGTGACAACACGACACTACGAGACCTCTCATATTTTTCTCTTGGAATTTAAATATTTTTGTTACCCTGAAAGGGGCCCTTGTTCTCAGTTCTCCGTTTCCCGTCCGCTCCCGACTAGGACTCTACGAACACAGGAGCCACCTAAGGCTAACCGATGAATAAACTCGACGTCAAGGGACGCGGGTTTTCAAACTAAAGAATAGTGTAACCATGGTACGTAAGGACCCACTGGTTTTCATACTGCATTCAATGAAGCTTCTCTGAATAATCGCAAGTCATAATACGTTAAAATTGGTTTATTCTCGATGATTTCCTCGCCTCGAATAATACATACCTATACATATACCTGCTGAAAACTTGAAAATAATCTAGCTCACCCGCAACGACGTGCCTTCGAAGTTTTCTCTACTGCGCCTTTTGTAACGCGGCTGAAAATCCATCAATTCGTTATAAAAGCACGACTCGAAGTGCCTCGAACCGTTTAACCAAATCGTTTCACTTTGATCCGTAGTGGTTATTTATGTAACGAAACGATACGGCGGCACGCCACTGTTATAACAATGTCTAATCCATACCTGTTACAATGAGTAGACACGTCGTTCGAGATACGCGGAGACGTCGGGCGATTATCCAAACGACGGTATAGGTATAGGCGTGTGTAACAGTCTTGTGCATAAACTTCCAAGGAAAGTAAAAGTTCTGCCTTCGCGCCCTATCGCGTCAATATTTGTTCACAGACTTTTTTAAACGAAGTTGAAACACATAGGCGATCGATCAGAGATGTGCGGCGACTCGTAGATGCAGGTAGAAAATAGGAATCGAAGAAAGCACGTCGTGGGTTTGTATGGTTAATTTAATGTACACAAACGGAATCTCAGACCCGAGATGTACTAATAAAACAGAAATGCGACAGCGATCTACAAAGCGCCATGTGCGTGGACTTGACGCTCCGCAACACACTGCAGGGGTAGAATGATAAAAAAGAAAAAAATAATGAGAGAGAAAAGAAGATAAAGAAAAACATACTTTCGGGGGTGACGTGAAATGGGCCGAGGGTGACTCGGAAGAGAGGGGTGGATAAATTACGAAGATGAAAGCTATCGTTAATGGGACGCCGCCAGCCGCTATATATATATAGCAATATAGGTGCAGGTTTCATACGAAGTACGTATACGAACATGCACACATATACATGTAGCATAATGTTTCGTGAAATTCTGCGGCGTTGATCCAGCTGTACATGTAGATTACATGTTGTCGTATGGTACACAGGCGCTTCATTGAACGAGCAGTAAATATCGCTTCGATATTTGCATTCGATAACCGGTTTTACTTCCGAGATATTAAAGCACGACGGTTGACAGGTAGGCACGTCAGTTTTTGCAAACTCTGTTAATATTGTTCAGAACTGAAGCGTCGTCAGGGCTGTAATAAGTTTACGTTAAGTCCTAGCAATTAATTACAGACCGCCTACTCAATGTTTCGATCGTCATGCTGTCGAACTAAATTCGAAGGAAAATACAGTAGGCACGGTGGTGTGCCTATAATAACACAACGTTGTCACGACGCACAAGACACGGATGCTAGAGGTTACGGATGATGGAGTCATAGATATATATACGCGGATGAGATTTTGTTTTGTCTTGGTAAGAGAATTGTTATAAAACTGACCTGCCCGGCAGTCCAAATTAGGTAATAGAGGCTGTGAACAGTCCTGCATCGCAGGACTCAGTTCTATTGCCGTTTCGTTCCAGATTTGGTTCTGATTTTTCTTTCTGCGGTCTAATGTCACAATCGTATGATCTGGCGAGTTTGCGACCGCAATGAACGGTATTGCGCCATCGTTCGGGGTGTCACAATTATTAATAAAGAAATTGCGCGTATCGTAGCGCCGGCCAGGATATGGCGATACGTATAGTACAGAACGGTATACACTTGGTGTCCACTTTGATTACGCAACGTTGCGGTTTGCTGCACTTCTTTCGTCACGCTCCTCAGGATCGGGCAACTTATCTCCCCCGGAGCTCGGAGCTCGGGGACTGTTCTCGATTCCCGGTATACATGGCAGAACCAGTGGGAGGGAGGGGGGCAGCATCGAGTATTCGACACCTCGTAGTTGTACCAGTTGGGAAACATTGCAACTCAGTGATTCGATAGGTCGACAAGGAAATTATTTTCTAATTTCCTGAACACACCTTCCTGAAATGACTTAATCGTTAAGCCGCACCGAGAACGGGGAACGAACCCACAGGCCGCGTATAGAGTCGAGATATCTGCCCCTGTACTGATATAGGATGTAAATCGATCGCGTCGGGCACGTGTCATCCGTTTTTCTCGCAATTTTTTTTCTTTTTTTTTTTCTTTCTCCTCAACTTGGCCAAACGAGTTTATGTAAATCGAGGCCATCTGCCGTTGGCACGTGTTTGGAGTTCGTTGGGTCGCGAACGGTAGGCGTTTTGATGCCGCAAAGTGCGCTGCCGAATATAATACACCGACGAATAGCATCACCGGTAGCACCAGGCGTCGCGACGCTCGATGAATATACGTCACCAAGCCGTAGCGTATCAGATTTTATTGCCTGATTCACCGCCGGGCCGTATGACGTCATTGATAATCACCGTGTAATTACGATTTTCGCAGATGCTGGCGTGACACGGGGACACGGGGACGAAGCCCGCTGTTATACGCTACATATACGTACACATCGTGTCACGCGAATTTGGGCGTTCCTACAGAACAGAGAGAGACCCTTTTGTGTAAGCGGACGTACGCGGAAGGACGACCGTAGGGCGAGTAATGGTGGCGGCGATATTGCGCGCTTAATACGCGATCCGTGCCCAATCCGTTGTTTCGCAGGGCGCGGGATATAAATCAGCTTTACCGGGCAAGGCAACGGCGACGGGGGCATGAAGAACAGGAATATATGTCGGAAGAGACGGATAGGTAACACCGCTATATGATCGCATATCTTCGATTCCATGGGGCTTGTGCGTAATATAACCTCCGAGATGCATCCCGTTTACGCGATAATAGTACCTATGTGTTTATCCATGGCTTGCAGCCCATAGAATTCTTTGCAGATCGAACAATATCTTGCGGTGACTGAAACCGTCTAAACAATCTCGATACCTGGAGTAATAATGGCATTGTTATAGTTCTTCGCGCACTGTGAAACCGCAGACTTCGAATCCCATCTGGTTTACAACGCAAATATTATAATGCGGTGTATATGTGACCAGCTTGAGATGTCATCGGCGGTTTGGACTTCTCTCATAGAATCTCCATCGGAGAACATTGCATTGTTAGTCATTTCCTGAAATCGCAGAATCCCCTAGCGCGTGACAGTTTTGCAACGCTTTTCGCGGATAATACAGCGGTTTGATACTGCAGGCCAAGCATAAACGTTGGGTAACGAGAATTCTTTGTTCCAGTGATACGTGACCGTCGCGTTGCGATGATAAAGCCAAAAGCCACAATACTGCAAAAGCATCCGCAGTTCAGAGTCCGTTCTGTTAGCGGTATTGGCGTACTTTTCTCGCCCACCCCACAAAGATCTTTCCGCCTGGCGAAGGAACAGCTTCTATTTATCCCCGCATGATCTCTAAGAAATATCAGTTCAATTCACCCCCTGAAATCGCGAGATTTTAAACTCTCCCGTGGCACGATATCAGTTTTGATTCAGCTTAGCCAATCTCCTTCGCAACCGGCTGATTGCGTTCACCGTTCGTCCCCGGGTATCACGATTCGCATTACGGTGCAGACGGTGCTCGATGGTGTGTAAATATCTAAACTGGTGAGATCCGGACTCGGTACTAGTGCGTATACCGGCGATAAAGCTGCGCCCCCCCTCGTCCGCACCCTAGGTAGCGAGAAAACGAGCGGCATTTATACCCTGCGGGGATTGTACCACTTGTATGTACCACTAGGTGAGCCATGCAGAGTTCACGGATTGATCCACCTCGTCGGGGAGCCGAGATCCCAGCTGCGCCTCGAGTGACTAATATGTGGGCAGGCAATGCAGGGCACACCCACCCACCCCTGGGATCGATTAACCGGGGGGTCGAGGGTAGTATTCGGGGGGTTACCCCTTATGAAACGGCTTTGTGCCCTCTACGTGGACTTTCATAAACGCAGAGAATAAACAAAAACTCTCTTTTCCCACTCTTCGTTCTCTTTGCCACCCCTTCGTTTCTTTGTCTTTCGTTTTGTATTTTATCGCGAACGAACCAACGAGTCGACTACATGGCCAGATTTAGCACATGGGATGTGCGTACGTAGGTGTAACAATGAAATTCTGCGGAAGGACGTACCCAGACCGAGGAAGTTTTACTCACGATCCGAGGTACGATTCCTGCGGGCTATAGCGACTCGTCGAAAACTAGCCCCATAATCGCGGTCCTGACTCCTGATAACAAATGATATTTTAACCAGCTCGCATTAAAATCATTATACTGAGTGCACGCGGCGTGGCGGCGGTGGCAGACCCGGCGTAAATCTGGGACCTCTTATATTCCCACATCAATATACCACCGCATACATGTGGAAGTGTAGCATGTACACTGTACAGCTTAATGTGGATGGGGTGGCGAGGCACGGGAGACGGGGAACGTTGCCGCTAGCACGGCCAAATTTAACGTTCGAATTAATATCAGATTTTCCCAGTGCATCTTCTCGCCTCTTGGTGCTCTGAAAGGGTCAACTCGTTGTGTGAACTTTGGGACTAAAATAGAATTTTCGTTGCACAGAACGTACGTCGTATGGACCACTGCAGCACCGCGGTACCCTCCCTCGCTGCTTCTCCATATCTTACATTCTACAATTGTACATATATACTATGTATGTGATGTAGGTATATGGTATACTATACACAGAGCTCGGGGCGACGTGCCTGTACTCTCTCTCTCTATCTCTATCTTACTCTCTCTCTCTCTCTCTCTCTCTTTCTCGGGCATATTGGTATATATATATATTTGTAGCTTATTATGCCATATGCTTCTATTCAATGTATATAACGTAACGTGTCGTTGACCCGGGCTTGATGCGCGTTGTCGACTCTCGAGGACAACGACGTAGGGCACAACTCTACTAAACGATTCGGAATCCAAGGGCCCGGGCGGACTAACCGCTAACGATCCTGATGAGGCTTGATGACCTCGCTGGCTTCAATTGTCTCGAGTGAACTAGCGGTGGCGAACGAACAAACTATATGATGTATACGCAGGGAGTCTTGTCGGACTGGAGAAGTAGAGACTAACTCTCAAAATCCAGCCTCAGCATCCAGGCCTCAATTTGATTAGAAAAAAACTTGACTGTGAAAAATCGGTAAGAGGATCATCAGCTGTGAGTATACTGAATACCTCGTGTCAAACTTGTGTCGGGCTCAGGCATCGATATTTTATGCTGCGGGAAGAGAATAGCGGATTTGATTCCGTCGATGCTCGATTCGAAAGTTTATGACTTTTCGTGGTGGATATGAACGTGTAAGAGTTTAGCAAAATTTGGCACCACTCGATCGATACGTAAATAGAGATTGTAAATTGACCGGGAACCCAGGATGAAATCGTGACCAGCACGTCGCACCTAATCCTCTCGTTCTGCAGGAACCCCTGCATTCGGGTGCCACGTGGTCTGGTTAAACAGAGCCGACTAGGGGGAGCGCAGAGCGGGCGGCCGGACTCAAATTGCATTCGGCGCACTATGCTGATCGGAAGGGTGCGAGTTGCACAAAGGGAAACCGGGCTACTAACCAGGGCATTAGCGGAACCCCGCGGTTCCCAGTTTCAAATCCCCCCTCATTCTTCTTCTTCTTCTTCTTCTTCGTCATCTAGCCACGTCCCTCGCCCTCTCTCTCTCTCTCTCTCTCTCTCCCTCTCCCTCTCCCTTCTGGCCCGATCTCTTTGTCCCCCCCCCCCCCCCCCCCCTATTTCCCAACAAACAAATTCGACCCACGAAGAAACGCCCCTGGCTTAGTACGGGGTGACGGCCTACAGAGGCCAGAGAGTGAGAGGGAGAGGAAAGGGGGAGCATACGTCGTTTGATATTGATTACCAAACGACAACCAGTTCCCTGATTTCATACTCTAGTGGGCATCGTTTGTCTGCCCCCTTTGATGGTCGCTTTGATGTCGAGGAGCCAAAGCAAAACGAGACCTTCAGCGTACCCTATACCCCCCGCTGCGAGAAAGCAAGGTGTCCGACGTTGTTGTCAACTACAGGCCTTAACCTCCTGTCTACAGTTTCGAAACAGAAACTTCATCCGGATTCACCTATATATGTACAATAAACTGGAAATGCATCTGCGTTTCATTTTAATCGAAATAAACCTTTCGCCTCGTTGGGGCAAACGTTAACCACATATGATCACCGTTTCTATGGATTGCTCAACAGTAATGAATATCCGGATCAGTGAGTGTAGTTATCTATAGGTACGTTCCTTTCATCACGAAATAAGGCTGCCGATTATTACAGCATGTCGCGCGGTGAGGTCCTCATTTATTGTTCTTCAAGTTGAATTATTTATTTTCGCAACGGGAACGTCGCGGGCAGGGGAAGATGACGTCAATAGAAAAAGCAGGTGTATAGGTATACATGTACCTGTTCGTTGAAAACAAAAAAAATATGTATATACATATTTTTAGCACGTTAAAATTAGTTGTCAACAGTCACCGCGGCATTCTTTCAGCTGTTAGCAACTATATAGTAGAAGCTAAACGCCTGCTTGGCACAGTTGAACTATTGCCAGTGGAAATAATCCAGACTAAACCATCCGGATTCCCAGCGCAATAAATTGACGATAAAGTTATCAACAATTATCGCCGACGTTGGAAGAGTCAGTCGAAACTTGTTCGCTATCGAGAAGGCCTTCCCCACTCGAATCGCTGACAGGCACTTGGGTTAAGCTAAGCCCTTAAATGCTGATCAAGAACTTCGCCGGGGTTAACTTTGCTCTTGGCAAACGACCATCGCGCCCACGAATTAGGGTTTCATCGCGGATATTTTGAGGCAAGAGCACAATCGACATATTCGGAAGTTCCTTCCCCCCACTCTTGTTGCCTTTCTGCCATGATTCGCTGTTCACTGCTGAGAATACGGTCTCGGTTATTATGAAAGATGATTATATGCGTATGATCCTGAACATGGAAATGAGAAATCTATAAAAATCTATCAGCTTGATGCAAACTGTCTTCTGTGGACAAGCGTACAGCGTGTAGCTGATAATATCATAGCGGAACGCTACGAGCAATGCCCAAGCAGCATAGACTCGCTCGCTCTGACTCTGTGACTCTGTGACTCTGTGACTCTGTGACTCTACATACCTACATACGACTCCGTCCAATGGCTCTTATCCGTACTGCATATGCACACGCTCGTAGAGAGTGTCTATTGTTTTTGGTGTACTTTGTTCGCGCGCCATCTGTGAGGCGCGTGAATGTTCTTCGAGTTCGCGGTGTTCCGTTGTGTTTGCGTAATGGGTCGTGTAATCAGCGGCGACTGACGCCCGATGCCTAACGCCGACGCAGAGTAGGACCGCGACACCCGCGACGCCCGGCGCAGTCTATATGCCGCGGTGTTTTTCATTGCATACAATGACATCCCCGCGCGGTTTTGTTTTTGTTAGGGAACGCATTCCTGGAGTGAAAAAAGATACCCGCACGCAATACTTTTAATACGACTCCAGTCGGATGAAAAATCTCGTTACTTAGAGTGGCTGGCCGCGCGATGACCGGTTTTAGGTACGCCTATATTCCTACGCGAATATACCCTGCCTACGTATTCCGTACATAGAGATTCCCTTTCGAAAAATATATATATATAAGAGTCGCGTTTCAAACCACCCTCGTGAGGAATCACGTTTCTACGCACGGAAGGATGCGCGCGGCATATTCACCCGAAAGCGATATCCAAGATCTTTTCAACAATCCAGTTTCTTACCTTTTTATCTACTGATTTTTATCAGCTGATATACTCGATCAGATGGAAGTCAGTTTCAGCATAAGCGTTTACGATCAAGTAGAAAAATTCACGAAGTTGTAAAAAGATATCCTAACGAGTCCCGGCTATAATTTCAGCTGGATTGCAGACGTGATTGTCCGTTTAGGTTATCTCGTAACAACATTTTCAAACTCTATACAGCGACCCTTGACTGCGAACTGGTATAATGATATATCTGTTGGCTTAAAATCGTCAGGTGTATGTTAACCTGCTGAATAAACGTCTTATCATAATTCTATGGAACGAGTATTAATTTTTCAAAGTCGAAGCCTCCACTTAGTTCAAAGAACTTTTGAATCGATCATCGATCCATCACAAAAGTTGTTTGTTCCATCTGACAGGGGTTTTATTTCGGGAATGATGTAGAATCGGAAGAGGGAACGATCCGATGCTTCTACTTTGATTCGATCCGGTAAAATTGTTGAAAAATTGTTCTCGAGACATAAGAGATGGGTAATCACGAATAGAGAGACGATGGCCGCGGTATACGTGTTATACGTTATACGGTGTATAAACATAATGTGGGATTGGTTTAGTCAGTTGGCCGGCGATAACCTCAGTGGACTTCCCCTCCCCATAGTGACAAACAAACTTGGCTCGGGTCCGTTTCTTTATCCTTATTCGGAAATAAATAGCCGGCTTATTATCTGTGACGTTGCACTACTCCGGATCAGATAACAGTGCCACGGTGGTTATCACGGGTGCAAAGCCAATGATCCGTTACTGAGATACTTGAATCATTTCGCGATAGGATGCCACATCGTTCATAATACGTCACGTACAGGTCAGTCCTAGGCGAGATGCATCTATCCTATTTCAGTTCGCGATTATGCACAATTATACGTTTCCATTCCCCAAAGGAGCGCGCGATATTACGCATTGTGCGTGACTATATTGTTCTCAAGTTACGCACGAGGCCAAAGACGGGAACGTAGAAATGATAAGTTCACGTTGATCCTGAAATAAGACTTTCGGGTTGTGGGTATTTACCAGGTTTATCTCGAGTGGCCAGAAGAGAATCTATTATACACTCGCGTTCGGTGACAATATAACGCCGATAATGATCTGCAGAGTGTAATTGAATTGTTACGTGTATTCGGAGTCGGACATCGAAAGATAACATGTTCAAGTCTTCATGATTTGACACTCTTCTGGCTACACTTGGATCGTTGCTAAGCAGCTAGACGCGATAACTAGTGACCGCTAATAAACGAACCGTACGATTCTCAATACTAGATTAATACTACCTTACACCTGTCTATCCCCGTGTAATAAAGATCCGGGGGTTTTTGCCGACGAAATATACAGAAGCCGCTATCGACTCGACACATTAAGGCTTATCTTCGCGGTTTTGTTTCGTCACACCTTTGATAAGGCGGATTTTGCAGTGAATCAGATAACGATAACAGAAACGATAACAGAGATCGAATGATTCGGAAAGTCCAGTTAGTAAGTAAGTCAATTTATTTGGCGACTATAATATCTGTAGTCTTGTTCTTTTCGACTCCTCACCCACTGTTATGGAACTCGGAAAGAAAGAAACACAATACAAGTGCCGAGTGAGAGGACGTAGATTAGGGGCAGAAAATTGACGTCCCTTTCGAGTAGGTTGCGGTCGATGTTCCGTTTTGACGCACTTTTCCCGGTCGAGATATATGCAGGTATATATATATGTATATATATATATATGAGAGGAAGGACTGCAGTTTAGCCGCAAGTCCGTGGGCGTGGCGGACCTTTTCGGGATCCAACGTCCAAGTGAACAACGGCTGAAATGCATTATTTACGATCTACGTTCCAGGGGCAGTCGGCGACCGAATATAAGATTCCGGTATTTTTCTTAAATTTCTTCAATTTTTCACCATCCCGACTCCCACGGGGGGAAACGTCCCCTCTCCTTCCCCGTCTTGGTCGTCTCGACTTTTCTTCTTCGATAGGTCCGCAGGTATAACGCCGTAAGAATCCTCCTTCTAGTTTTTCCACTACGTTGGATAGGCGGCGGCACCCGACGGACTTCACATATTCGTTTAGGTTTAATATTGATATATATATATATAGGCCAGCGTACGGTCTCATAGTTTCCGGGGCGGTGGCGGGAACGAGGACGAGGTGAAACGCGTTATATTTACGTAACAAGATTCTCTCGAACTAACGCGACGTGGGTATAAGGTCTCCGCACTGCAGGCGTGGGAACTCCTCCGGTTAACCTGGGCGATCAAGAAGCGGCAATATAACGGATCCCTCGCATCTCTAGCTCCGATTCGATTTTACTCTTTCACCCGAGGACAAACGCGCGGGAGTCCCCTCCTTTGCCTCGTAACGCCCCGGCTTTATACCTAAGGCGATTGAATTCCTTAAGTCTTCGCGGCCACACGTTAAAACACCGAATCGCTTTTATAGCGGTAACAATATAACGTTAGAAAACCATCAGGAAGCCGAAGAACGTCGATTTCTCAATCTTCCGTGCAAGGTTCGTGCACGACCTTCACTTATACTCGGATGCTATGATTCATCTGTCATAAAATCGGCTCGGTGTTCATTTCCTCATGATGAATATCTCGAAAACACCTCAATCAAGAAATCACACTTCGTTCAGAATTCGCAACCTTATATTTATACCATTGCGTGTATCCACGGGTATAGGTGTGTACGACGTGTCGTCCACAACTAAGCATGGATTGAGCAACGATCCTGTATGTATGTTGCATCGACACAGCCACCCCGCGTGCAATACACATGTGTATAAAATGAGTGCGATATAGGAGCGTTCTTCCCACGCCAGACATAGCCGAAGGATTTATGTAACTTAGACGATGAGACCCTCGTGCCTCAAGAATTGTGGGCAAACTCACCTATCGTAGAACATATGCGACCTCCATTCGGTAACAACAACAGGTGAAATCTATACAGGGTGTCCAGCTTCCGTCGTTCGTTAGTCGCACAAGTATATTCGACACCTCTTTGTCGAAGGAATCTTTTATTTTCATCATCCATACCGCAGGAATGTCTTCCGGCTCGGTTGGTCGCGTTGGTCGATGAATGGTTCTTTCTAATATGCCCGATCAGAAATATGTGGAAAATTTTGTAAATACGAGTGCCGTTATAACACCCGATTTATTTCAGTGTTGTTTTTGACGTGAGGTTGGCCCCGGAGGCGACGCCGGCACCGAATACGACCGGCGTCATCGGTCCATCAATGCATGCGGCCCGCCCCCACGTCGCGTCGCCTGCCTCTCAAACGGCTAGAAAAACTGCTTGAAATAACATAATTATGGGGTCCAAGGTGGATACTGTATGTATACGCGGTATGCACACTACAGTTTCCTGTGACAACTCAAAAGGCACGTTTTCACGTAGTGGCTATGTACCCGACGGAATTTCTCCACTAATATGAGTATAGAGTGTATAAAAAAGACCTGCGTCGTCATTCCAAGCTTGAATACCGTCTCAGACCAAATACACAAGGTTATACCCACTTCTCTCGACGTTCAGAGATTTTCGACGTCTCACGAAAGGAACTGACTGAAAGGCTCTACTGGTCGCGTAAACCAAAAGAAAAGAAGGAAAAAAAAAAAAAAAAAAAAAAAAAAAAAAAAAAAAAAAAACGAATTCCGTACCGCGGGGACGAATTCGTTGAATAAATATTTTGACGGGAAGACCCGCTCAACCTACGCCCACGCGACCCCTTGTGGAAATCGAGACTCGGGCCTGTGCCCATGTGCCTTAGAATAGGTATTGTGATTTCAGGTATTCCCACTGATTTCGAGCGACTAGGGTATTCTCGAAGCTGGCCGCGGTCAGATCGTATGAAAAAAGAAATGGAGAAAAGTGAATAGCCAACAGTTCCTTTTTATTTATAATTCTTCAATTGTTACGAGGAGAGAGAAAATGGCTAAAGCTGCATTCAGGTTCGAGCTTTGCAATGAAACTACTTTGGTAAATTAGTTTCGTGGTGTTGCTGCTGCTGCTGCTGCTGCTGCTGCTACTGCTGCTACTGCAAGCTGCTAACAGTACCGATCTGCTGCCTTCTGTACTGATCCAACGATCACCAGGGACGCAACCAGGAGGCAAGAAGTTGGCTCAATGCTCTAATTCGTTTCCCTGTTTTGTCTTCAATCTCGATCCTAATTTTTTTCACCACCTCTTCCTAGATCATCTTTCTTTTCGCATTTCTCGGCTGGTTTTATTGTGCTTTTTCAGCGTAGGCGTTTTATTCTTGCACGTCCAGCATGGATAGGAAATAACAGCGCGATTCAATCCTTCAAGAATCGGACTCGCGCGTTGACCATTTCTTTTTACCCACAAATTATCCCCCATTTCAATCCACGACAGTCTATTGTTCGTCTTAATCTTCGGATCAACGGTGACGATAGAATCTAACCACTCGCGCCACGGCCGAGTGACTTCTCGAATGTATACGTAGAAGTAGTAGTATCGTATCGGCGTAAAGCGATCGATTTATCGCACGAATTCCGAGATGTAGTTTTATTTTTTTTTCATCTTCTTTTTTTTTCTGTATTCGCCGGAACGGTTCTTCTGAGATATTCCAACAATTTGACTAGTAACGTGCCAGCTCCCGCGAAATTAACCCTCCAACAGCAGGACCCAAATTACTCGCGTTTACGGACTCGCGTACGACTTTAAAGGTCGACTCGTTGAGCTGAACCACCCCAGAAACCCCCGTCTAAACAACTCGATTTGTTGGAGTGAGTTTCTTGGAAATATTCGACACTTGTTGCTTCAGATCGGCGCCCCGTCGACGAAGCCTTATACCGCAGAGAAACTGCAGTAGATATACTTGGAACGGGGTGAAGCTAGTTGGTGCAGCAAGGAGTTCGCGAAGATAGCGAGTGGTATATGTTATAGACTAGGTCTCAAAGTTTTTCAGTACTTTTATTTTTCTACCAGCATATATTCGGAAACACGTATCTAGTATCACGCTCGAATGGAAGGAATATAGGAGGAATAGGAGGAGGAGGAGGAGGAGGAGGACGTAGGTAATAAAATCCAGAACCTATCTCTCCGCGTAAAGTTATCAGCGAAACAGTTATCTCATCGTGAAGGCCTGCAAAGACATAGAGCTCGGTGAATGAAATCCCCGAGTGTTTGCCTGGACAACGGTGACGCGACAGGTAACGCTATTACCGAGAAAAGACGGCCTTCGACACGACCAGCCGAGGTGAACAGTTACCTGACTCCGCAGTTACTTGGGGTGCACCTCGCCTCACAGACGCTTTTACCGCAAACATATACATACACCCGTCATACGCCGTGACACGTTTTTCAATGTATTGTTTTTATGAATAATCAACCCGCAGCCATTATAGGCTTTAATTCCGGCTGTAGGTTTGACCGGGATTCTTTGCTCCCTCTATTTCGCTTTATGATATGGGATACCATTGCTTCCCAATCCTCCGTTTATACACCGTTTCACACTAGGCACACTTGCTAATCGCCGCATACCACCATGTCGTGGGATGCGCATTTCTACCGTGGTCATGTGTGTGAGAGAAGTGAACTCTTGAAAGTTCGAGCTCGGGTTCACGCCTGGCACTCGTCGCAGGTGACCCAATGAACGTGGTATCTCTCCGAAGAACTGCAGCGGAGCAACGGTATATGCAGCGACGTTCGTTCGCTCACCTCAGCCGCGCTGGTCGGTCACCGAGTTACGCCGAGGACACGAATGCAGTTCGTATAGGAAACGGCGATAGCTGCAATACGGTGCAGCGCGGGATAACTCGCAATGTTCCCAGCCCGTACTCCTGGGGCTTTCGTAGTTCTGGTCCTAGATATTCTCTCGATTGGTCAACCGGGCAGGAATATATTCCTAACAAAGTTGAACGAGGGAAAATACCCACATCTTTGGTGGCGTGCGATGCTGAAGATCCAAAACCTTCATGTTCATCGACGACAGCTATAGCCCCCATGTGAATTCTCGACGACGCTACCTGATGTCCCACCTATGGGACACCTATACAGCCTACGAGCCAAGGTATAAGAGGTATCGGTGATGTCGGACCGGAAGTTGCGGAGACGCGAGATTGGATACGTAATACGTGAACGGGGGGTTATAGTCTAAGGCGCGCGCGAACCACGCCGTGCCGCACGTCCTGGATGATGCAGACTTTGAAAGACGGGGCCGAGGAGGGTGATGCGTGATCGAGTTACCCGGGCGACGTGTACCACCGAGACAAAGAGCGCCACCCGTTCGTTACAGCGAAATACCGATACCTTGGCTGGGTGGTGAGTACCTTAGCGGTCGGCAGCCAATACCCACGGATCTTTACTCGCGATCGTGGCTCGAGGGATTTCTGGAGACGTGTTATATCCGAAGGTACGACGACGACCATAGATATCAGCGTCGTAACCGCGACCTAACGAATCTCACACGACACGCGAGACCCTGATGGAAAAACAAACTTGCGGTCGAGGTTTAATGTTCAACGAGAACGTAACAATATTCGTGGAGGAGAAATATCTCCCGTATTTAGTCCGGCGCATGTATACGTGGGTAGTACATAGGTATTCGATCGTTTGCAGACTGCAGCTCCGAATGAAAGACGACATTAACCATAGTTTGCCAAATTATAACATTGGATGAAAATGATACACGAAGATCTCTGAAATGTGAATTGTAACCGAATGCGGAGTCCATGTTCGGAGTAGGTAGCCAGGTAGGTAGGTATAGGAAGCGGGTGTACTCGTACAGCCAATATTGCTCAGAACTGCGGGAGCGGCTTGAATTTATAGATTTAGTTCGCAAACGTATTCGCATCTGTTCAGACCTGTTAACCTGGATTCTAACGATGATGGCGAATTGAAAATTGGTCAATGGGAATCTGGGTGATTGCGGTGTTCCGAGTATAATTGAAATATGCAAGATAGTTTCGAGGAGGACGCGCGACGCGTTAGTTTCACAGCGTGCTGAAACTGAAATAGCGCGCGCCGGTTGCCGGCTTGCGCGACGACGGCCGAATGTCTAATTGAGATCAGTTTGACTCAGTTTATATCAATCTAGTGGAGTCGGTAAAGTTTTGTCCCGCGCTCTTATCTCCGAACGTCTCCCCGAGGTTTCGTCGCAAGTTTTTAAAGGCTAACGCGCAGACGTAACGCCCCGGTTACTCGGCTCCGGTAAATAAGGGAGACTTGGACCGCGACAGACTCTACCCTAGGTGGTGAAACATTAAGGGAGAGCGAGCTACCGAGGGTAATTCTAACGCCGCCGAAATCGACCCTAGTCAAGTGTTAATTCAGACAATTTGCGGTGCCGTGCGGCTCGGCTCAACCTATTCTCGTGCGGTGGACACATCGCTACAAATTTTATGAGACGAGATCAAGTTTGATTCACTCACTGATGAATTTATTCCATCCTCGCCACACATCCGCACCTATATCCACAATGTGTGTACATACCTGCGTAAATACCTGGTGCATGCCAACGTGCAGTCCGTATCGAAGCAGGTGCAATTCCATCCTTTGATTTCTCGATTGCACCGGTATTGGATAATTATTGATTAAAGATTCGTCGAACAACAGATCTCGCGGGGATATGATCCAGATTTAATTCCTCAAAGAATCGCGATAACAACACAAGAAGGGAACATAGGTTGAAATTATGCGTCGCGGATCAAAGTACACACATATACGCGATTCGCGAGATAGATGTAGGTGGATCTCCGTCGGACAGATGCGCGGATAACACGAGTATTTGGTACAATAACGTTCGTCGTTGTATCTGTCACCATCTGTCCGTATCATACATGCAGTATGTAACAAAGTCCGTCATGCAACGTTGGCGTTCGTTTAATTTCCTCGAATCTACATACCATTTATACACACATCGTATGTAGATATAGATATTATTGCGGCAGGAATGTGATAATTTATTTCTTTGAACTTCGGATAAGACGGACGGACGTCCGGCAGATTGCTCATGGGCATATATATATATTATATATAAATATACAGGGTGATTCAGAATTCGTGTCGAATCTCTTGAGGGGTTAATCCTCGTCAAAATTGGATACCGTATCATCGGCTTCGGTTTTCCAAATAATTCAACAACTTTCAGAGGTACCAAAAAATCACATTGAAATTTCTTCTTTTCTTTTTAGAGAGAATTGGATGTATAAATGAAGCACGACGCGATTTGTCAACTTGATTTTTCGAATTAATGCTAATCAGTCCTAGGCAGGTTCGTAATTTTTCTCAACTCAATGCCAATGATCAGGATTACATATCCTCATTTTAAGTCGTTTGAATGAGATTATATGAGTGACTGTGTCGTTCTGCCTCACACATATCGTATGGCGTATGCATATAGAATCGGAGCGACCGATACATAGTCAAATGTGCATATAAAATGAATTGCCAGGTAATATCGAGGCCTATTTGTAATAATAAATATTACGCAATAGTCCGAGGTCCGTGGATCAGTAAGCAACAACATCCCCACCTTGACCCGGTCTTACCGTAAGCCTCACTTCCGCGTATCACCACATCCAGTTTCCGCTCTGCCGGACGAGAAACGAGTAATAATCAAAGTTCTGATGTGTAGAGACCATAGAGTCGACGCTTGAGTAATGAAACTTCATAGTTCTCGTGTCGTTTCGGTATTAGCGTTCGTCCATAACTTATAATCTGACCCGACGTACCTGCTACGTTACTCGGCTGCAGCAGCAATCCATGCTCTCTCTCTCTCAGGGCCGAATATTGAAATAACTCTGAGATTGCCCGAGGTGATGCCGAATTATCGACCCCCCATCTGTCTATCTCATTGTGCGTGACGCGGCTAATCGCGTCGACTGCAGCATCCACGCGGTTCAGCAAAGTTAGCCCAACTTGACTCGCTTAGACTTGGTTTAGGCTCGCCTTAGTTTAGGAAGTAGGTTAACTTCTAATTGCGGTTAATTGCTAATTTACCGGCACTTGCCCGCCAAGCTGCTTACCGCGTCGTTTCTTCTTCTTCTTCTTCTTCTTCTTCTCCTTCTCCTTCTTCGCCTCCTTCAGCCGTTATGTAATTCAGTGTAAGCACATTTTGGGATATTTTATCGTCTTGTTAACCGCGCGCGGTGAAGTTGGAACTCGTAAATTCTTTGTCGCACTAACGATCAGCGACACACGACGCGCAGCTTAACCCGACCACCAATCGGGATACTGCGGTGTGGCAGCGATCATACGTGGGAGAGCTAAAAGTGCGAGTCTTTATAACCGCGTTGTATTTCAACGCGCCGAATATCCCGGTCCGGATCGTTTGCGTTCGCTAATCGCTCAAAGCCCTCGCTACGTCGCTATACTTGGTATTGTATTAGGTATACCTACCTATGCAGAGCTCGAACCCGCATCGTTTGATATTTCTGCTAGCTCTTCTGCACAGAGATTAAGAAGACTTATATACCCATACACGCAACGTTCAGCTCCCAGGGAGAATAACGTCTTAACCTCGCCGGGCAATTTCCGGGTTGCGAAGCGAACGCCCCAGCTACTGACTTCCGGCTTTGCCGCCGCCTAATAATGCCTTGGCTCGTAGGAAACGCGGGCGCGGCTTCGTTCCAAGTATGCGAACACATAGGTATTACACGTATCTATGTATGTATGTATGTAAGCGTGTTGGTATGTACAAGGTGATCCAGAACGATACCTCTGCAGGGTATACGCGCGTACGCCCAAGTACCCGATGAGTATAAGAGAGAAGATTATATCCTGTCTTCTTATCGCCGTTAACTAATACGTATACATACGTGGATTACGATCGTCGAAGACGGTATTTCCCGGTTACATGACTCTGCTCATATGTGTGACTAATTCGGTAGAATCTAATCCATAAGATAGCAGCGTATGAGAGGAACCTTGGCGGAAATTTTCGTAGCCAGAATTCTTCCTGCTCGTGGTTTTTGTTTCTCCAAACCAGTTGAACACATCGTAAGTGTCCGGGTACGGAAGATACGCCCTGCAGCCGCAGGTATAACCGCGCAGAATACTTCTCTCTATACTTATGAAATATGAGATACTTCCCCGAAGAGTTGAAGGTCAAAAGCGCGCGGATAACGCGGATTATCTCACTGTCCTATCGGTTTACAGAGATTTACCGGCTATTGCTACGATGTCCAGAAAGTCATCGTTGCGACGCAATCGTTTTCGTGACTCGAGAGAATGCGTCTCGCGAAAATTGTATGAGATCGGTTATACCGCTATCCTTTTGGATCGTGGGTAGGGTCGGTTCTTTTGAAAAGAACGAGGCCGCATATAGCATCGGGGTGAATATAGGAAGGGAAGGAAGGTAGGTAGGTAGGCATCTACCTCGTACCCGGGGTGGAGGCGGAGGCAGAGGCAAGGGCTTGTTCCGTTCGCCGCCCGCCACCCGCCACCCCCCTGAGGCCTCGTTTGCTCGCGAATGCCGGAAATTGAGCAGAGCCCCGCGTGCTTCCGTCGGGAGCTTCCGCGTTCGTCATCAACTCCCCCTAAACTCAACCACCCCCACGAGGTCGTGGAGCTCCAAGAGATCAATAGAATGTCGGCGACGGCGCGTTCGTCCGATTTACTCTAAGGCTTTGTTAACCGCGCGGGGTGAAATTTAAAAAAAAATTCTAAACGTCAAAATGACGTCGGTTCTCATTCCCGTGACAGAGAAGAAGAGCGGGGAAAGAAGTCTCCTATTTCGACTGCAACTCGCGTCAAATTCGAGATCGAATATCATTTTACTAACGCATTCAGCGAATTTATGGTCTTTCGGATTGCGAACGGCGGAATTTCTCGCTCAGATTTATGTAGCTTGTATACGCTCGCCCTCTGAGACTCTAGACCTGCACTGTAGGCGTTGACGATAATTATTGTACACGAAGCTGTGGCGTCGAGTTTCCACTCAATCAAATAGTCAGCTCTGGGATATAAATCAGGTATTAGGGTATTACTGCGGTATATATTTCAATGACGAATTGCTGCAACGCGGATCAGATCGGGGCCCCGTATATCGCCTGAAAGCTTTCATTAACCGGACGGAAACGAGCCAACTTTTGCGACTACGGAATCAAATGTGCGAAATATTTATCAGGCAGCATAAATACCGTATAACGACACGTGCCCCATAGGTTAATAGATCTATACGCGAGCTATGTATCAACATATCTACGTACAATATTATCGAGCATGTTATTTCTCTGCCAGGGTACAATATGGGTATAATATGTGCGTATATAAAGAAGCGAAATATCGACGTGTGGAATATGACATCGAGCGGGAGATACGAGGGTGAAAAAACACACCGAAACTCTTCTCCTCTTTTTACCCTTCATCAGCTATGTCGATATAAGAAAAGTATCGGGTTCAGTCGAAAAGTGACTTTTGCTAATTTCAACGAATCTTCACGTTTTCGACGTGAACCCTCTGGAATCCGACATACAGGGTTTTAGAAATTCGTCGGTTTGTCCGATAAAACGGCGCGATGATATTCGAAACTGCTCGATGAAAAAATTCCGAAATTTTGAGGACTTTACATTCGAATGGCCGGAATGAAACAATGCCATATCCCATTGCATTTTAACGTTCGCTTCTATCGGGAGTAAATTGACTTTCAATTTTGTATGTCTGTATATATTTTTTTTTTTTTTTTGTAACTTTTCATTTTTGATATATTTCCAAATCAAAATAATGTTTCCCCTTTTTTTTTCCAATTTTCTCGATACTTCCAAAATTGAAAAAATGTTCTCTCGAGTTCAAACCAATCACTGTATTCTGTATTGAGTACGTTAAATTACGTTGGTTTCTAAGGGATGAAAAGTACCGAGAAAAAGCACCGCCTTCTCCGTCTTGATTTTTTTTTTTTTTTTTAACTTGTGGAAATTTTCTGAACGCGAGGCAATCTGTTGGAATATCGAATCGACCCGCCTCACCCCGCCTCGCCCCGCCTGGCCTCGCTTCCGGAGAACCACGTCTCGCTTCCGCTTCCGACTGCGTCAAATCCCCCGTTTCACCCCGATTTTAACCCCCGTCCCTTAGCGCCAACGGTAAACCCCGCGCGACCAATCAGCGACGACTCACGGCGGGTCGACGACGTATATGTGTTCCAGATATACGTGGTACGTACATGAGCGTGTGTACATATACATATGTGTGTGTGTGTGTGTGGGTGTGTGCGCATAGACACGGATTGATGCCATTTCGCTTGACATAGGTATTGGCTAACGTTACAGTTCCAAGTTGAAACCTTCAACTGATTCAGAGTCTTTGAGAATAGACAATCTGCTCGTTCATCCGGGGGAAATGACTTGATAGAGAACTTTGGCCAGTGGGAATTATGGGTGTCGAACTTTCCTCCTCGGTATACTCGAGTATTTGAAAATTATGTTGTAAATCTTTATCAATCTCTGTACGGCAACCACTCCGCTGATGATCAAATCGCCGTGCAGATCTATGGGCAAGATTTACCTACGCATGTGATAAGCGTAGTACGTATAACAAGGGCGGTCGGTTGGCCATATAGAACGATAATATATAGTATATAAGCTATCTGATGGAACGGTGTGCTAAAAAGTTCGCCGTACGGTCGAGTGAGTGGAGTGGAGTAGAGTAGAGTGGAATGGAGTGGAGTGGAGTGAAGCGCAGCAGAGCGGAGGGAGACTACCGTTTACTTAGATACCTGCGCTGTTGCTTCCGTGTTTGACCAGCGATAAATAAATTTTATGCCTTTACCGATCGAAACGTTAGACGATTAACCGGCGGACACATATCCCAGCTTTACTCCAGATAAGGCGAGGAGAGGAAGAAAAAGAGAGTCGGATAAAGAAGAGAGCGTTTCCAAGGTCAAGTACGATAGCTCATAGCCGATCGGTTATTGGGGTAGCAGTAGCATCCCTTAGCCAATACACCTGACGTATTATGCTCGAGTAATTCTTGAGCGGAACAATCGATTCCGTGGAAACAAACTTGAATCAATCCCGACGAGAACTATGATGGAACTTATGTATCGATGGATGGTCGAGGTAGATTCGAAGAAGCGATGTGGGAGGAAAAGGGAAATAAAAAGTTATTGTTAGATAGTAAATATTGCCAGGGTGGTACACATCAACCCTTGGCACTGAGATCTCTCCGGCTACTAGCAAGGTGCGTGTGGTGGGTAGGTAGGTATGTATGTAAACCGTACGTGTAGGTATATTAGGCAGAGTCGCAGAGATACGGGACATCGTATCTTTAATGGGTATAGGTATGGGTATGGGTATGGGTATGGGTATGGTGACGGGGATCCGACGGTCTCGTTGGTATCAAGGCGCTTCCGGTTCCGGGAGCGACTTCGCGGGGCCGTACTATAACGTCGCGTCGGCTGACGGCGCGATAAAAAGCTCGTTAATGCTTTGAAAATGGAACGCCATGGAGAGAGAGGGAGAGGGAGAGGGAGAGTCTCGACCTCGAAACGACCTGCGCCCCCACCATCCCCTGGGACCACTTAATCTTATTGGCCTACGCTCGCGATAACCGGGGGCGAATCCTTCCTCCGACCATAATCCATAATCCTTAATCCTCAATCCTTAATCCTTACGATCCTCAACCCTTAATCGTCGCATCGATCTCTGGGATACGCCAGCGCGGTGGAGGAATCTGATTCTGAAATTGTCCAAAGCCGCCTCGCTTTGCGCCGTGCGCGAGATGGGCCATTCATTCTCTCATGCTATATCCTTCGCACAATTAGATTTTAATATAGGACCCTGCATGCAGCTGCTGTCAAAAGAACCGCCCGCTTTGATGAGATTAGTTTTATGATTCTTGGGAAAATTAATCGAAGCGCGTAAAACGTCTCGTCGCTTTGCGGATGGTCGGGACTAGCCACGGAGCAGAAATAATTGTGGAAAAATATTAATCACAGACAGATACCAGAACCTTCCACTCGAGTATACAAATATACATGTTGCAGGCAGGAATTCGAATCGCACAAACGTGACTCCGGAAGCGTTTTCCTGCTGAGATACGCTGACGAGCGAAAATGTAGTTTTCTTTATCTCTACGGCGTTGCAAGGCCGTAAAAACGTCTGCTGGGGAGTACTTCCTCGACTATTTTTATATCCAAGTAATTATTATATCTATGTCGTGTAATGGCGTTTATTTGATATTTTGAATCTGCATGTCATGCATATATTCATCAGCGGACGTAACGAATACTTTTGCGTACTCTGGATTTTCCAGAAATAATACCGTACGCGTACATCTGAAGTCGACTTTTTCTCTCCCTTCTGAGCGGGCTGAAGCCCTACCTATACCCACACGCCCGTGATCTGTACATGCGTATGATATCACATGATATCAATATGCTGCAGAATGTCTTGTGGCTATACCGCGTTAAATATATGGGATCCCCGAAAGAAAGCGTGTCGGAGATAGTATAGTCTGCAAGTTCTACTATATACACACTCTACCGCACAAGCCGTAAAACCTCGTGTGCCTCGAACGACGAACCCAGTACATCGCATAGTCAGCATATATTTACCGAAAATCAATCCGGAGGTCGTTTATCGCCGGTCTACCACCGCGAGAATAATATATACATATATAGGGACAAAAACCGAAGCGTGGATGGATGGGTGGAAGAGTGACCGAAGATAGTGCGGGCTGCAGTTTAAATCGAACTCCAGAAACCTTGTCTACGAAATACATGAGACATACCGAGATATATCGCCTTTGCATTCGTCGAGATCAAGATCTGCACCCACGTCTCCGCGTATATTAGCTATCTGACACCTTGGGTTAGGCATAATCGATCAGCTGGACGACAGGCGTTAACTAAAATCGGGTGCAATTCGTGATTTGGTAAAACGTGTAGAGGGAATGTATAAACTTTTGCCTGGACTCTGATAATTCTTCGTCAATATTTCCGAAATCTATGTATATATAAGTAATCCAACGTCTGTTTCGGGCTCTTGAGACCTCTCTATACATCATGCATACGCATCTATGATGTATACGTACATACCTATGGATATTAGACGTTTGTTATTCGGAACGTGGCCCCGGCACGGTTATACGGCGAGGGGATGAGAGAGCGGAGAGTCGAGACAGAGAGGGAGTTTGCCCGTGATTGATAGAGTTCCGGTGCAGGTCACCGTGACGTCATATAATCGCTTTAATCTCGTCTGGTTTTTTATCGCGGCGTACATATGGGATACAATATAGGCATGTCGTACCTATACCTGACTGCCTATACCTACATACGGAATACGTGTAATCTCTATGCTCCGATGTAGTTCTCTGGCAAATCTAGGCGGGCCCGACAGGAGACGACGGATAGGTCGACAATTATTATACCTATTCATCATACCGGACCTACGACAGGTACACCTATGTAGGCCTGATTTGTGGTGTTACACCTTGCGCAAAACTCGCACCGGCCGTATCGCGATTTGCGGTCATCGTTATACGAATGAATTCGTTATGTTATAGGGCTGTCCAGGAGAAGGAAAGGGTTGTTTCATTTACTGCAATAATTTGGTCATATTCATTCGCGGCATGACACTCATTTTTCGTCTTAAATCGCAGGACAAACAGATATGACCGCGTACGCTACCATTCCAGCTGTACACGTTCCCGAACAGGCCGGTGGTATACACGATAATACTGTATGCACGCGTGTACGCAGTAGCGGGCAGAGACTATCTCACAATCATTCGGTACGCATACTTCGCACCTCCGAAAATGGTCCTCTTCTCAGAGCAGCGCACCGCCTCGTTCGACGAGAGGAGAAGAGAAGAGAAGAGAAGAGCAGAGAACAGGAGAGGAGAGAAGAGAAGAGAGAACAGGAGAGGAGAGAAGAGAAGAGAAGAGAAGAGGAGAAAAGAGAAGAGAGGAGAGGAGAGGGGACTGATTCCGTTATCGCGTACCTCCGCATAACCGTACCTCTGCCCCGGACTCCGGACCCCGGGCTCCGGAGACGAGTTCAGGGCGCCGAGGGATCCGAGATCATTTCGTACCAAGGAAAGGCCAGGTCGTCTAGCCGTATACAAGGTGTCCCGTTCAAATCCTTTCCTCGCACTATATCCTCACATATATACGCGTACCCACTACGTATCCACCACGTACGCAGTATCTCTCACGATCAATTCCAACGATCGGAGAATTCCACGGAGGGAATAAGGGAACATCATCAACGATCTATGAAGCCATTGCTGAATCGATGCATATATGTTCAATCGTTGGATATAAGGAAGAGAAAAAAGACCTATTCGTTCGTTTACTGTCGGGGGGCAGCAGGCGGGCAAACCTCGCCGAGGAAAGCCTAGAAGCACGACAAGTATACTCGGTGGCGCATACCGTGACATCACTTCCGTGTTTCACGATTAGCCCGTAACACAATACGCGAGTGCGCCGGGTAGCGTTGAAAAGAGATGGAGCGAGACGCGGCGAGGCACCGGGGAAGGTCTTCGGTTCGTCGGGTCTTCGCCGTCGAAGATGCCTGCTGACCGGCTGCCCCCACTTGCTCGAGAAGCCGTTCAAACCTTCGCGGTATGCGTCTGTGCATCGTATGTGTACATGTAACAGCTCCGACCCCTGCAACGTGTACACAAGTATCGTTTTTCTCTCTCTCTCTCTCTCTTTCTCTCTTACTCTAGCGAGCTGACGTTCTCGGCGAGTGTCAATGACGTTCGTAAAACTTTGTCCTCCCTCGCGACATGCTGCGATCCGATACTCGCGCTCCTCGTGAGTTCAGAATTTGTAGAGAAGAATCAATACCTGACAGCTTTCGAGAATCCGAAATTCCTGTCCGCAAGGAGGTGATAGATTCCTGCGGTTTAATACCGCCATATATGACTTATATTCGGAAGACATCTAGCGGATGCACGGCATGTGAGTATCGATGTCTCGATCCCGAGGTGTAACGTTGCGGTATTAGTTATAGCCAATTGTATCGACTTAATTGATCGAAATTATCGTGATTCGCTTCCGGCGACGTTCAGCTTTATTTACGATGCCTACCTGCCTACTTCTGTACACAAACACACGTCATATAGTCGGTGTAATTTGTCTAGTATATGTATGTATAATATCGTCTGCAACCGAGCGTGGATCAGAGAAGGTTATTATAGCCTTCTCTGATCCACGCGGTAAACAAAGCCCGCTACCAGACGAAATGGCAGCAGAACCAGCAGGTATGTATAAGCAGGTAGTTCCTAGATAGTATATGGCATAGTAGGCGGCTGTCTTATTGCGCCTACAAGCCTCGCCGACGGCCACAAAGACCTTATCGCCGTGTTGGACGACGAAGAGCCTCCACGATGCTGCCCATACGCACACGCGACGATAATATCGTCTTGCTGCAGTGTTTATAACGTATAGATGCGTCAGCGAACGACGAAGGTCGGTTCGAATTGCACTCAGGACTCACACGCATAAGGAAAGATATTCGCTCACCGGCGCCGTAGCGCGAATAGTTATCTTCCTTTCTCTTTTCAGCTAACGTTCCCGCTTTTGATAACAAGAAGAAGACAAAACCTGGTCACCTTCCCTGAGTCAATCGAACTCGATCACCCCGTGTGGCGATTATATTCATGAAATTTCCAAGAATCTCTAACTCTTCTCGATTTTGAGAGTCGACTCGCACTACACGTCAATAATTTCGTGTCCAATGGAGCAATTCTCTTGTATAAATAAAGACGAGGAAAAACAGGGAAGCATTCAGAGCCATATTAGGTTTCGAATCAACAAGACCTATCGACGGACGTAGGAAGACGTCGTAGCTGCAGTAGGAGGCTGGTTAAATCTTGGCAAAGATATAAGCGGTGACGCGCGTCGATATACATTATTGTTATGCTAATCGGCGTGCAGAGTCTGTGCCAAACACGTTTTGTCCCAAGGGCCATTGCACTCGATAGACCTAACCGCCTCGAAGCAGCAAACGCAGAGAGAATATCGTAGTCTGTCTGTTGTTCGTCTCTTGCCATTGATTTTATTTTTTTTTTCCTCTTCGTTTTTCGTTACCCTCCCTCCCGCCCTCCCTCGCCCTTCCGCTCTCGCTCTCTATCCCACTCTGACACGCAATCATACGGAAGATATCATGCATACGTAACAATCATACACACCTATACCTACGGGAAAAAGATAGATTGTTAATAATATCATCCTAATGATTATATTTTCGAACTATAACATACCTACGCAAATGCGAGATAAACCGACGGTATAACACGAGGTTGAAGACCGCTTCACCTCTAGACATCCTATAACAGGCGTCGCGCTGCACCACTACCACCACTAGCACACGTCACCTCTCTCGGCTACGCGACGCGTCCGGTGTCTCGTGTTTCTCATCTCTGCGGACCCACCGCGGTATGTATCTCATCTCACCTCGTAATTCCGCAGGTCCGGCTTCTGACGGAGGGCGAAGGGCGAAGGGCGAAGGGCGAAGGCGAAAGCTGTTCGAGCGTATGGAGGAATCTTTGTCCACGTTCGAACGCGAAATATGGGATCTAGGGTCCGATATATGCTGCGAACAGGTATACTATGGTATTCGTGGCGATATAGCCGATACCTGGCCGCGTAGACAACATAATCTTATAGTCAATGTGACCGTGGATGGGATAAGACACGCAGGTAAACAATATGCGGTCGCGTATACCTATACCTACTTCCTTTTGGAAACCAGCTTCAGCGACGAGTAGAGATTTAATTTATTTTATTAGCTTGACGGGACACGATGCCCGTGCATTTGTGTAAGTGTAATGGGACGTAGATATGCATTTGGTGAAGGTGGGCGTAGATTCAACATCTTATGTGTCTTCGCTAATGAATTCAACGTCTCGAAGTTAATATGACGTGGTAGAAACGAACCAGTGCGATACAATTAATTATTACAGGTATACATATACATATATATATATATATATCTATAGTCGAAGATAGCGTAATTTATGAAGCGAGAAAAATATCTTTTATATGGTACGTTGGGAAAAAGTGTTGAGAATATACTGTAAGAGGTGATAAACAAACAAATAGATGTAAAGTAGTAGATGATAAATCGCGTATTCGACTCTTCGAACTCTAATCGACCTTCACGCTTATATCCCGGAATTCCTTGTCATTCGATCGGCATATCGATAGTTCGGAAAACATAATGTGTTTGGCTCGTCTTAGCCGAGTGGGATTACCTGGATGAGTCAAGTTATTCAACGTATCATTCTTAGCTTAAATGCATGACGTTCGTCGAAACTTCACTTGCTAGTCGCATCTTACGTCCTACATCTTACAATTGGCGACACTTCGACAATTATTCCCCAGCGGTATCTATATCGACGAGAAGAAGAACGTCTTCCCTGGGAAGAAGACGGACGAGATATTATGCGCCCTGTGTAAAACCACGAGGGAAAAATAAAGAAGAGAGAGTCCGGTAGCAAAGGAATGCAGTTTTTTCAAGGGCTCACCTGTGCCCGTCGTCGTGTTGAAACATTATTCCCATTTGATCAACGAAATGGGAGAGAAAAAAAATCATACGTGTTACTCGGGATTTCGTTGCCTTTTTTCAAGTATGATTCATGCGTCGATGTATACTTACATATGTATGTACATAGCTACTGAAAATACACTCATAGGTATACCATTCGGTTACACTTACACCTCAATCTCGCTCCTGATGGGTTGAATATTTCCGGCCTCCTTCTCCCGGCTGTATCCCGAAGCAACTAACTGCAGTGGGATGATATTCAAACGTGGCAACGTAGGATGGAATGTGGTTAGCTTAGGATGCATCGAGACGCAGGGTTCGAAGGTGGCGCGGAACGAGCTGGCAAAGAAATAAGAGGCGGCCGGAACGGTGTGGATTGACGGTCGAGTAGGCTGCAGATCTTCTGAAACAAAATAACAAGAAGCGTGTTAGGCCCCATCCCACATCCATATCCATATCGATTTTTAAACCGAAGATCAGCAAGCTGCGTTCTTCCGCATCATTAAGCCGAAGAACTCGGACCTTCGGGCCCGAATCCTCGCCCCGATCACTTGCAGAAGGTCCGATCAATCCACGGTGTGTAATTCGAGTCACACGAGTCTTTCGAATCGCCCAAAGCCGACGCGAGGGCATACACGCATTATGGCATTACCACGTACACATCTATGAGCAATTATACCACGTAATACTGCAGGCGCGCTCGCGCACTCGAGCCTTTATTAACGCGGCGTCAGTCGTACCGGGTCAATTGACCCTGCGGCGCGTCTCCTCTACCCACTCGCGGGAACAACGATATCGAGCTGAAAGCGCCTCGTCGCTCGATTATCCACCACCCTTTTTCTTTTTTTTTTTCTTTTTTATTTTTTTTCCTTCATCGCGATATCAAGAGGGTCGCGGGGGTTAGAGCGCGACGAAGAAGTAGAAACTGCAGCGGGATTCGACACTTCCGATATTCATTCGACCTCACGAGCCAAATTTTATTCATATTTTTCATCGTCGTCTGATTTATTATCATTCTGGTTAACAACCGTGTTATTTCTTTCCTTTCATTCCTTTTCTCGGTCTCGCAATACCCAGCGACGTCTGGTAAATATTTTCAACATACCGCGCGCGCCCGGCTTGCTAGCACAATTCCGTTATTATGGGAGCGCTAATCATCGCGTCTAAATGCGCAAATGTAGACGAAAACTCGTTGCGAATATATAGGTGGATATATATAGTACCTATATGTAGGCGAAATAAAAAGTTGTCAGTTTAGTTGCAACGGGAATTATAGTCTGACGATATTAACGCGAATGGCAATGCAAGGAAGGAAGTCTTTCTGGACTGAATATAAGTCTCGAGTTACGCAGCAGATGATTTTTCAAAAAATATCCCAACAGCGGCAGTATTCTAATCCCAAACGCGGCTAATCAACCACTTGGCGCAAAACGCCAACATCGCAGATACTCTAGGCGTCCGGCACGAGGTCACTGTATCTATCCTCAGCTCCTCCGATTTCTTCTCTTTATCTCTTTCATTCTACGTTTTCATATCTTCTTACATTACCCGATGTCTATACGTGCGTAACATTGATACTGCACAGTGTGTAATGACCGTGCGCAAAAAATCACACGCACACGCACACGCAGGCGATATACACGACTGCTGTGAAAAAATGTAAAAAAAAAAAAGAAGAAAGCTACTGTATACAGGGTGATTCAGGTTGAGCGTGAAAATCTGAGTCTATATTTCCTTTGCCCGAAAATTCGAGGGACCACTATTTACTAGGCTACGGAAGATCCTATAGTTGACCAATCTCGGAGCGTATAGGTCACACGGATGGGGTACCACTTATGGCCAGGCCTGCCATAAGATCTGAGATTGTTCAACTAAGATCTTCTGTCGCTCGGAAACTATCGAACCCTCGAATTTTTGGTGAAGGAAATTCGGCCTCAGAATTTCGAAGGGAATATACCCTAAAAATATACCTATCTTCCCCTTATTACGCACAGAAGCCGCGATGGTATTATGAGATCGTGATTGCAGGTAACCCTTTCCTAGATTTTTTTTTCATTTTTTTTTTTTTTTATCAAGACGAGCATCACGTAGTACACCAATCGGTATGTATAGGAATGTTTGACCGAAGGCACGTGGTTTTTTACCGAGAGTGTTTACGTGGAGGTATATATGTATATGAACATGTGTATGCGTAATCCGTAGGTATAAGTGCGAGGTATTTACTTGTTTCTTGTTCGAATCCACCTATTCTACTGGCAGGGATAAAACAAACGATGAAACAGAGAAAGACGAACGACGGCATCGGCGTTACGGAAACAAGACTTTGATTGAAAATACAAACGAACCAGCCGTGCTGCGCTGCACCGGCTCGCGCGGGACTCGACGGAGTCTAGCGTTCCTCGAACGCGGAAGAACCGAATGACAAGGACGAAGGAAAGAAAGAGGAAGGGAGGATAGGACGCGGGAGATTTGACGGAAGTTATAAAATTATTACGTGATTAAACAACTCCTGCGGTCATCATCTAGGAGGAAATAAGTCAGCGACGAATGACTATATACAGGGAAAATAATCATCGAACAGATCATTCCATATTCAATTTCAGCCCGATCGTAACACGGAACTTCGGCGTGGTAAAATAATCGTAACGAAAGCGAGAAAAGTAAGAACTGGAAGCTGTAAAATGGTATATACCGATAAGTCCTGAATCATTTGATTTGACGACTGTCAGAGAAACATCCTGTGTGTATTGTGTATGGACTTACCGTTGCGTGTTTTCCTCAATTTTGTTTAAGGTTTCGTCTACATATCGTTGCGTCGCGGCGTCGCGGCGTCGCGGGGAGGAAAAAAACATTTCGCTTCAAGGCGTCGTGACGCAATTGAATGACTAGAATTATTTTTGGAATCGAACGAGTTTCTCGCGCGTGCAGGCGGCTAGCCACCGAGTCGAGTAAAGTCTCGTCTCGTCGAGGAAGTGGCGGAACAAAGAGACCCGAGAGGCGACGAGGTCGCGCGCCCGTTCAGCCGAGGTATTTTGGAGGCACGCGGAAAGACGTCGCGACGCCGGGCGTAGAGCAGAGTCGCACGTGGTTAACCTGCTACTGGGTGACCCGCGTGGAAATCGACTGAAGTCCACTCAACCGCGAGACACGAATTAAATTTACGTAACCCATGAAATCTTTCAAAAGAAACAAATATTCCATAAATCATACTTTTAGTTCCATTTCAACGCTCGAGCCTCTGATGTCACGCGAAACGTTTCCGCAAATCTAGTGATGATGTTATTGTAACATTTATCCAATGGGATTTACACTTTTGCTCGAACGGCAGCCTCCCGCGATTGCAGACTTCCCTCTCTCTCTCTGTTTGAGATAAATCTTCCGCTCGCTCGCTCACTCTGTTCCTCATTGCGATTGACCAAGACTTCGTTTCGTAAGACTCCGGTATAATTACAGTAGCGAGTCTCGACTAGTTATTACAAAATACTCGCGGTTTCCGCAATTTCTTTGCAGTTATAACGTCGATATGCGGCAGCTTTTCCGCGCCTTTGCTTCAATATTCAATAAATATCGATAATTCGTAGTTCTGTCGCCCGTATCGAGACAAAAAACAAAAAAAAAAAAAAACACTTTTTTCTCCTCCACGTATGAGAATGAGGAGAATTTTCATCTCTTATAGTGACTCGGTACTGCAAAGTTTTCAGATTCGTAGGATTCGAAGGTGGAAACTGACACCGAGTTTGTTTAGGATCGCTCTCGGCATGCGAGAGATTTCGATGCAGCTGCCGTTTCGCTTCTTCTTCTTCTTCTTCTCCCGCGTTGGTCTCGGCCACCGGGTCCGTACGACACGCGAGGAAATGCGAGAATCGAAGAAACGGGAGCCAACCCGAAACAGAGCGGACAACGGGGCCGCAATAAGGAAGACCGAGACCCGGGCAGAAGATATGACCAAAGAGAGAGAGACGAGGAGATAAAGAATCGTCGAGGGCAGATGCCTCTGTTATTACAGGTTTCGCCTTTCGAAATTCGACACCCAGACGTAGCCGCGTTGGCTAGACCCTCTGTTTAGGTCCAGGGTTCTAGGCAACGACCGAACCGCGGGAGGTCGCGTATAACTAGACGTCCCCCCGCGCCCGTTTGAAGTAGAAATTTCTTCAAATTTGAAACAATTAAAGAAATGCTTGATTATGAGATTGGATCCGATTCTCATACCCGCTACCCGACGTCATCTCCCCAGCCTCTCGTCCACTCTCGTTGACGAGGATAAACACACACACACACAAAATTTCTACACGTATATCAAAACGTAGCGAGGTTCGTCCACAGATCCCTTTGCCAGATAAGCCGAGAGGGATCGAAAGGCGAAGCTGCCACCTTGAATAGAAACGAAGATAGAACCAGGGAGACCTGTATGTAGGGCTAGCGTGGGCGACCCGTCAACCTGGCCTCGCGTATGTACCTACCTTCCACATAGGCACCGCACCCTACTGCTTGGAGATCAAAGAAAACCCCCGATTCAACTATTCAATTCTTACCCGCTAAATCCTCTTCCATCTTCACCTACATACGCATATGTCTCTCTCGTCGCCCTCCGTAGTTACCTTATAGTTTTCCGACGAGACCGAGAAGAGGATAGACCGTGTGTGTCCCAGGGTCAAAGAAGAGCAAAATAAAATAGACTGATCCGTGAACGATGAGCGGTTCGGGCAGAAGGGGGAGAGAAAGAGAAAGGGAGAGGGAGAGAGATGGAAATTGATTGACATACTCGGCAGGCAGGACCTCGACGCGTTCCATTTCCGAAAGCGAGATCAGCTTCTCGATCGGTCCCTCTCCTGCCGCGAAGATTATAAAAAATGAAGAGACTCTGCGATAAGTTGGTAAAGCTACTCCTGAATCTCTATGGAGCGACTTGTGCTATAATAATTAAAGATAATAATGAGTGAGTGGGAAAAGTGGTGGCGGCTGATGAGTAATAGCTGGGAGGAAGCAGCATCGGGACGGACGGGGTGAAAAACGTTGCGGTTTATCCGAGCGGTTCACATGTCTCTGACGGAAAGCTGGAGCAACGTATTAGGCACAGCTCGCTTAAGCTTGAAAAAATGCCGGAATGAATCTTCTCGCGTCTTTTCCTCCGCAGGTCTCGTCGCAGCTACGCCTAGACACCAAAGAAGCTCCATAAACTTGGATAAGTTAAGCAAACGAGTGGTAGCCGTATGGAAAACTATAAATAGTTTACTATGCAGTTTCGCTGCTGATTGTGGGCTTTAATTCGAATGACTTTTGTAGCTGTGGCCCGAGGTTACTTTTACAGCGTACTTTGAAACGTGAACACGCTGCGACTACTGCAGCCAAGACAGGTCCCATTCGATGTTTTTGGTTTTTTACGGATTTTAAAGCCTCCGTCGTCTTCTCTGAGGCTATACGGGGGTGCAGCTTTTTCTAGAACGTTCGAGACGATAATTAAACTCAGCTTGGTTATAGACTCGAGCTGCTGCTGCTGCTGCTGCTGCTGCTGCATGCCAACAATAAAATAAAATGTTGTTATTTCTTCCTTACTGCGCTCTGCGATAGGGACAAAAAATATAATATGACCACAGTACCGAGAGAGATAAAAATAACTACCCCAAAGAACACTAAACGCTGCAAAAAGCTGCACAAAATAGTACACGCGGTGAAATTCTACCGGTTCTACTTGTCCGTATAGTTTTGGATTTAATTTATTCCCGGAGTACAAGCCCGCTAATGGTTTATGAATTATGCGATCTGATATCGGCGTGCTACGCGTATGTCTACATCGAGTGCTATATAATTCCGAATGACAGTTCTCTATTTTATATTACGCGTGATCGATTTGCCAGTTTACTCGCATGATAGATGAGAGCGAAGATGTTGAGGAGTCTAAGGAGCCCTCTCGATCACTCGAGAAAATATATAAAGTTTAAGTTTTTCAATTACCTCGGCGTGGCCTGAACCCCAACCTGAACACCGAGCAGACTTCCACGACGCGGATACACCTACGCAGAGGCCTTTTCTTGCCGTACCTATACACTTTTCTCCGCAGATTTGTAGCAGCATCGGACTCGGAACCTCCACTCACAGCCAGAGGTTCTCAATGAATGGTGAATCCTCGCAAAAATATCAGGAAACGGACTACGGATATTGCAACTTTCTTTTTTCCTAGATCCTAAAGGTTGATGGACCATTTTTAAGCCGGTGATACTTCAGGGCGGAAACCACTGCAGGCAACCATCGAACAATCAGATTCCTAAACACCGGCTCAGTATTCTTTTCTATCTAGGGTACATAAATGTACTTGAAAGAAGGAACTTGAACGAGAAAAATTCAACGCTGTACTTTTGTCAGATTATATCTGTATTGGCCAAGGAAAGCCTCTATTTACCTTTTTGTTCGGTTCAACGGGCAATGGTCAGCGAGTAAATCCATTCATGGCTTTCACTGGATTCTAAAGAATATAATGAAACGCGTTAGGCCCTACCTTTATTGACGAACGTACGCGTAAATACCTTGTAGGTACGCCACAGAAGTCTCTGCGGATCAATAGCAACCGAGAAACGGATAAGTACCCGGAATATTATCCACGCTAGACTTTTGCCGAAATTTTATCACGCCGGTTTTTCATCCACGTCGAATGTCCATCCTCTATCCGACCATAACTAATGAAGAAAGTGCCCTAACATAATCTGCAAACATTCACTCGAAATGGGAATTATTATACTTTGGGAAATTTTCATACATACACACCGAGTCCCGTTCAATTTATGAGAACGTTTCAATGGCAAAAAAAGTTACTCCGACAACGAAGGATTCTCATATCGTCAGAGTTGGGCTCGGGTCGCGTGCAGCTGCGACGTTGGACGGCGAACGGCGAACGGATTCAAGCGCCCTGGGCGATAAATACGCGAGGCGGGCAAAACTGGTTCCTCTTCCTGTCCGAAGGTAACGCGTGGCCCGCGGTCCATCGAGACACGGACACGGACACGGACATGGACACAGGCTCGCGAGGAGCGCAGGTAGGTATATTATACGAGGCGCACACCAACTCTACCGAATCTTACCACCGCCGTACATTATATCGTGTACATGTAGGTATGGTGTCTATGTATATCTCCGCAGGCTGGTACACGACCGGCAAGCCCGCGAACCTGTTCCTTATTACAGAATCTAAACGACCGGAAGTACGCCGAGTCCTTTACTGACGTGCACTATACGTCTACTGCGTATCACCTAGCGCAAATCTTCAGACTTTCGCGATTTCGCGAGATTCTACGTCGCCTGATTCTCGGATGGTGCGAAAAAGTTGTGTCCACAATTAGACGCGCAATTAGTGAGCAGCATTTTGGACAATGTGCACCGAGCCCGCAGGCCCGGAGTCGGCCATTAGTTGTCTACGATTCGCGATAACTTGTGAGCCCCACTGTACCTACAACGCATCGTATAAGTCTCGTCCCATGTCTTCGTGATTATATCGAGAATCGGTATTATAGCCGGAGATACGCCGGCGTATGTGATGAACTTGGGGGAGGTAAGATGCGGGCTTTGAGCTGCTGCACGGCGGACTCTGGACTCCCTGGAGCCCTCATTTAGCTCACCATCCCACGTATCTACCACCACGAATGCGGAGCACTCACACAGTGTTGATTTTCCGATTCGTACCAAAATCCGCCTATACATGTCTGGACTTGAGTTGCATATAACTAATTAGTGAATAAATTAATCCATGATTGAGGAAATAATTATCTATACACCGCCTGCCGAGTCTATCCTGAACCAAAATCGACTCGGACTTGGAATATCTCTTCGTAATCAGTCGAATCTCCGTCTCCGTCGTTACGTAGAATTTATACCCCGGTAAAGTAGGCTGCTAGTATTTATAATATTTCCGCGTTAGCTTGACTATTTTCCAAGTAAACCGTTCGAGGTCCATTAAAACTAGGCAGCGTGTAAAGGCAGTGGGTGTAATGTCCGTATACGTACGTTTATAGATTTAGGTATATGATCTATATCTGAGTCGTACCTAAGTGACGCAGAGATTTTCCTATCCGCTATAAGGACGATAATTAATCCGAGGCAGGCGGCATCGTCTTGTCCGTCTTGCGAGAGGAAACGATTGTCGAAATCCTTGGTGGTTCGCCAAGGTGAACGGAGGTCAGCCTGGAGGCACGGAAGAGGAGGCTGAGTGAGAAAGGCACACCGTAGGTACGGTGTGGAATATCTGAAGATGAGGAGATCAGTTACGTTCAACCGCAAGACTAACGATAAGAGTGAATATCGCGGCTCGAGAATCTTCGGAGCCAATTCTTGATCCTGACCATTATGGAATTGCGATATACACCGACGACTGACATTTATACCTCCTATACCCCGAGATGAATATACATAAATAATATATATGGATACATGTTTGCGTACTCATTTTGCGGTCCTTTCGTCACTGTGACGCGAAACAGATTGCAACACTTATTCCCCCCCGGGGCAGGTATATACTCGGAGGTATACGTATATCCGTACACAATCATTCAGCGTCATTAATAGTCGAGGCTTGCGCAATTAATCAGAGAACCACGCGCGATTATGAGCATGTTAGCTAACGAGGAAGACGGATGGGAGATGCCGGGGACCCATCTGAATACTAATTTCCAACTACTCCACGTTTCGTTGGTTTGACACGGCATCATGCCGCCCACCTATACCCTGGCCGAGGCACGCGCGTATCTCTTTACCCTCGCCTTATATTGCCAACAATCGCCTATCGCTGACCCATGACAGTATTCGGAGAGATTGAAGGATCCTCGGCGGGCCTCGACCCGAGTTACACTTCAAAGGAACATGTGCATAATGAGCTGTGGCATCAAAACTGAAATTCTTGAAGAAACCCCTCCGTGCTCCGAGAATGACCGCTCAAAATTCAGCCACTTGTTAGACAATTACGATCGACTGTTCACGCCGGTTAGAGCAGGACTCTGGATAATTCGGATCGTCTTATGTAGTTTGGAAAAGGGACCGTGCGGCATAGAAGGAAGAAGAACCTTGCATACGTGTGGGGTGACGCTATACTCCGAACACTAACACCATGCAGGCGTACGAGGGGGGATCCCTGCACTCACATTTAAGTCGAGTGCAGTGCATGCGAAGAAGTGGTCCGCTCTTTCCCATGGTGATTAGCCGTCGCTTGCCGATAGCCTCGGCTGGATGAATCAACGAGAGATGACGGAAAAAGGGCGAGGAATTAATTCGATCAAGTATACCCATTCGAATATAGGTCCGGTATGAATAATCAGAGAGGTTCGTCGTTATTCGTTATGCTGCGGTGGTTTACCCGAAGTTTGAGGATAATTTTTTCATAATGTTTGACTCGTGGGTCGTGGACTGCGGGCAGTTCATCCGGACAGGAAACGACGCATCGGATCAAGTTGGACCTTCCCGTTCCATCCTTTGCCCTGGAATACGAACAGCCTTGCGCCCCTCCTGAATGTCCCTCCGTAACTCGTTGGAATTTCAAGCTCGTCAAGCACGAGACTTAGTCAGGCTAATTAAATTAAATCCTTCCTGATTAATTTGAGAGGCAACGAAATGTCACATCCAAAACATGCTTGGGATTGAAAATTCCTCGAGCCTCATCACCTCGACGCCATATTTGCTCGACTTTGAGTGGAAAGAGTGCTCGACGATCAAAGAGTTGAAACGAACCGTAAGAGGATTTTCGCTTCGAAAATTAGATCGAGGATAGACGTTAAGGCTATCGATTAGAGGCTCTTCCATTTTCACGCAAATCTCAACTCACGAATGACCTTGCGAAAGATCTTTCGGGCTTCCCCCTCCCCGGCCTTTTCAATTCCTGAAAGTTTGAACCGTTATTCCTACCGTGATTCCCATATTGTTGTTGTACCTATCTGTATATTCGGCCACGTGGCGAACGCGAGCAGACATTATCAGAGACTGGGGACTTTCCGCCTATAGGAGGTGCCTGTTATGATCCACAGCCCCGAGGAACCCCGAACCCGAGCTTTTAGAATGATTATTATTATTATCATTATTGTTATTGTTATTATTATTGTTGTTATTATCATTCAGGTCCTAGAGCCGGGGGATCTGGGCCTGCGTTCTATGCCCAGGGGCGTTCCCTGACGGCGCCAGATTTTTGGGAGCAGGTGCCCCGGGGAGGCATGGGAACGACACGCAATGATCGGGTGGCAAGGATTTCCAAAAATTCTTCCCCCTAGCTGGTGCAGGTAGGCAGTCAGGAGGCATTGTTGCCTCCGCCTTGATCGAAAGGATCTGACGCGCAGGAGAGAGATTTCCGTTTTGTGCAGCCAGGAAGAATTTCAGAGCGTTTACTCCTCAAAAGAATCTCGGAGGGTCTTCTCCCCCGCGCTTCTCCCAAAAGGATCAGAAAATACCCCGTGTACTGAAAACTAAGCTGGGACGAAGGAAGCCGATACGACGGTCTGATCTGACAATATTCAAGTCGAACCAACACGTCGCTTTTATTCAGTAAACGTTAAACACTGATGACACAATTCAACGTACATTCAAGCGAAGTGAACAACGGTCTTTACGAAGAAAATTAGACCTTGGGCGAATTATCAAAGATACTTAAGGATGTGGAGAAGCAGGATTTAGAAAAGACTGCCGGAAACAAAAATATCGAGTGGTGTGTGTTTAACTGTGAGGTAGTGGTATTAGAGATATAGAATACACCTTCGTAGTACCGCACGGTATCTCTCGCCTCAAAAATTCTCCTTCCCCTGAATATTCTAGAGAGTGAGGGAGTTTTGCGATAGTGGCTTGAACGAGGGTAAAGGATGCCACCGCACCCAATTATTATACGTAGGGTCGTGTGGCTTGGGTTATTCAGGATCCGGATACAAAGGACCTCGGCTGGTTGGCTCCGGCATGATCGTTGCAGGCGGTAATCGGATCCCTGCATGCAGCAGACCATCGTCACCCTACAGGATTTCTCTAGAAACATGTATGCCCACCACCGCCCGAATTCTTCGCTCCTCAAAGCCTATAAACCCGCATTCCTAGTACGTAATTCATCATACCAGCGAAAACCATGATTCCATCTCCGTGAAAATTGTCTCCGCGACTGAATTTGGCAATCATATGTAAAGCGGGCTAGTATATCCCGTTATTCCCTGTTGGCTCTGATTATTCGGCCTACAGGTACCACGTGGGTACGGGGATTACCCTCCCTCCCTCCCTCGGCACCCCTATTTTTGGGTCCTTTCTCGCTCCTGCAGCTTCCCCAGACCCCAGTCGTCGTATACCTCGTAACCTCAGTGAACCGGGGCAGCCTGCACCCCCTGAGGCATATTTGGTCGTGTGTCGGACAATGCGCCACGACCCGTGCTTCTCTTCTCCGATCCTCAAAACTCTCGAAAGCCTTTCAAGCTCCGGCAGCATGCCCTCCCTAGTCGCGCCCGCTTTCCCACGAATCCCTCCTACGACCCGCCGACCCGTCGACCCATCGACCCACCGACCGACGACCGTTACAGGTTTCTTTTCCACTCGACGTTGGCGTCGGTCAGGGTGCGTGCCCCTTATACCATTCCTCTTTCTCCTTCTCAAAAAAAAAAAACCAAAAAAAAAAAGAACGTAGGAAGGGAAAAAAAGTGGAAAGAAATGGACGGGGAATAGAAAGGAGGGAAAAAAAAAACGCGGGCACACGTGTTCGTCGACGAGATGGATATACATGCAGCGGTTCTACCAAAAACAAATCGTGCACCGTGCCTCACACTGGTGATATTTTAACGAGGTGCATTCCTAAACCTCTGGATCCCTAACGACCTCGCACGAACACTTATTGTCACCGAATGATTATACAAATTTTCCCTTTTACTTATTCCATTTCAGACCCGGTGTTCAATATATCACTGCGCATTGCCGTAAAAGTGTCGAACTATTCACCCGCAGAGACGTGTAACAACTTCTGGCTGTTTTCCCCATTCCTGGGTGTCAGGTGTCTTAAAATATACTTTTACCTACAGTTCACTCATTATCGAATCAAGAGTTGAAAATCCTACCTCTCCAACGAGAAAAATAAAGAGCAAGAATAATTCGTCGGTGGTGTATAAGTATAATGGAAGGCATGCATACACGCTCATCTTATTACCGTCAGAGTTTCTCACAACACCGACTCGAAGGATGAATTTAAAGTGTCCTTGTAGCTAACGCGAATAAAACTAGGACAAGTTGAGTGGAATTCTAGGATTGGTTTACCCAAGCCAGACTTTGTGTATGTTAGATGGAAAGAGATACATATAGATAAATAGACAGATAGATAAATGGATGAATTAAGGACGGGATAACGTCGGGCCCAGGAGACAGGAGGCCCTGGATGGGCGAGGGGGGCAGATGGAGGAGAATCTGGAAATTGAAACGTGACCGGAGAGCCGTACACTTTGGAAGGTTCGGTTCGCTCTGGCTTTGTGCTTGAAATCGGGGGTACGTTTGCGCAACAGAATTTTCCCACAGGATTCAGAACCTGTCCGGGTCTCTTTTCCCCGGACACACTGGCACACTGGCACACTGGCACACATACACATACCCACACACATGTCAATACATCCCTGGAATTCCCCATCTCGGAATGGATTCCCGCCTCGGGCATTGTACCTAAGCTTCCTATCCGAACGAGGGACTATTTCTGATTCAAGTTCAGCATTTATTACGATTTATATTGTATTATACCCAGCTAGACGGGTATATAGGTGTGAGTATACTGGGTATAATACCTCGTGCGGTTGAGCCCGTCAATGTATGTGTGCAGTCCACCGAACAATACTACTTCTTCGAATCGGTGGACAATCTGGGATGGACCGCGTTGACCCAATGACGAACTTGAAACGACCACACCAGACGATAATAGAAGCATGGGTGCCTTGCCCCGATGAAGATACACTTCCGGTTGACCGGAGATAAAGTGAACGAAGATTGCTTCCATTAGCATGGCTGGTAGCGGTCCAGCTTTCTCAGGAAAGTGAGAAGAAGTGCTGACTAACGTAAGAAGAGAATAATTAAACAAAAATCGACGAACCTTTTGTTCCGCATTCTTTCAGCTTTGATAGTAAAGAGAAATAATTAGGTATAGTTGTTTTCTCGGTGGCTTTGTATTGACTTTTCACATATTCACTTCCTATCTGGCCAATTCTCAAGATTGAGTAAAGTCATTCATGAACACGAAAGTATGTAAAAAATTAAATTGAACAAAGTCATCATATCATACTGCTTGAATATTTTGGTTATCTCAAGTTCTGCCAACATAGTCGTATAGCATGGCGTTCGACTTGAAGGAGCTTCTAGCTGGACCACTCGATGGCAGAAAAAAAAAAAATAAATAATAATGAAGATACCTAAAGACTTGGAGAAAGTCTCGTTTTCCGCACTTGCTAACTAGATCGATAATTCGCAGTCGTCTTAGCTGCACGAATAATTTGTACGTAAAATTTTCCGAGGATCAGCCGCCTCCGCGGCTTTACTGCCGGAGTAGACATCACCGTTGCGTAATATTCTCGCGCCAAGGAGGCTCTTCGCGTTCGTCGAGAGTGTTGGGCAATCACGTTGTTACTTCACGAGTGTTGTTCCACACGGCAATGCCCAGGCTGGGTCCTCTCTGTAACCCGTAGGTGCCGAGAGCACCGTTGAACAAGACGCGTCCACGCCAACGCTACCGATTATCAACATTGTCTTTCTCTCGCGATTCAATTAAATTATTCTCCGGTGACCCTATACGCCGCAATAATGGTTCCGTCACGTTCTTCTCTTCTGAAGAGCCCTGCGGCAACATAATATCGCAGAGTCAAGCTGCGAATGTGCATAAGAGCGTCCCGGGTCGTGCTTGTTCATCGAATACCTACGTATAGTTGGCCCCGAGTGAACGCGGCCTAACGCAACGCTGTACCTACGAGAACGTTATATCCGCCGAGATTCACTGGAGATTATTTCATAAGCGTCCTCGATATGGAAAAGTTCATCCACTCGTGGCGGCGAGGTGAACTCGCAAGGATTGCGTAAGATGAGCTAATGGCTATCGGGGAGGGAAACGGAGGGGATGTTGCAACGTGCAAACTGCCAAGGAAGAACGAATCGCTGTAGATGTCCAAAGAGCACTCTCTAAATTTTCGGAGTGAAAAATTCACTCTTTTTCTTCGACTGATGCTATTTTCACTCCGAAAAATTGAAAGAGCAGGTCCTCTTCTTCTACGGATTAGAGCTGCCCCAGGATTGACACCGCCTAACGACCAACAACTTTCATTTTATATGCAGGTCTTAGCGTTAGAATTTGGGTGGAAACGATCGATGATGACGCGCGGAGTGTGGATCGATACCTGGAGATTGCTCAAAGTCAAATTTGACCGAATTAATCGGGAGTCCGTTGACCCGGATCGCAAAATCTTCGAGTTACAAAATCGAAGTTACAGAACAGAGGATGAGTCGCGACGCAACAAGTGGGATCATCTCCGAGTACGAGATGGGAGGTAGGCACCTATAATAGCACAGCGTGCAAACGATTACGGCCTACATAGACCCGATCCGATTATTTATAGTCCAATCATTAATGTTGCTGCGTTTCCGTTCACCGGTCGACAGCCCGATCGCTCACCAATAATCACCTCACGATCCGATGTGTCTGACAAAGCCCCGTTCCTCGCCCCCGCGGGCTTGCCGCGACATTCGAAAACATATTTATCACCTGAAAAGCCAAAAGCAATACCTACGCGCGAAGCAAATGCGGGCTCCGGGGACTGTTTTCTGTAGGCAATAAGGAAATTCCCCTTCGAGAAAGGCCGCGGGCTGACCAGAAGCTCAACACCATTCGGCGAGTATAGCTTGACATCACCGTACATCCATAACATTATTCTTCCACGAAAGAGGAAAATTTATTCCTTAAGACTGTCACTAGCGCAGGTGCAGTCAGCATCGTGCAGGTCTGCGTGGGCGACATCTACATATATACACACCGAGTCTTCGTACGTCTCATGAATCGCAGTTCTCGTCCTAAGAGCGGAGAACCTTTTTCAGGTTTATGTTTGCTCATAGGCGAAAACGTCGGACGGAATATCCGTCAAACTAATATCTGTCAGAGTCGAGATGGCAGGCGCCTACTATCGTTCGAGCTAGAAAGGGAATTCTGCAGCAGGGTGAACCTGCACGGTCAGATGTAAATGCAGCGACCGCTACGTTCTCCTTCTCATCCTCGTCCTCATCCTCATTCTGATCCTCCTCCTCCTCTTCCTCGGACAAAAGCCGGCCACTCTCCTCGCCCGATCGCATCTTCTCGAAGAACCCGCAGGTAGAAAATTTCTCCCCCTAAGAACGTCTTTCTGTTCTTAGAGGAGAATATTTCGCGCCCTAAAACGCTCGGGATCTTAAGAACGCACAAAATCTCAAAGTCATTGCCGCCGCCGACCAACCGAACAATCGGTGCCAACCGTGAGACGAGCCACGTCTAAAGACGGTGACAACCGAGGCGTTATAGATCCCCATAGATTCCCTCTACGATCCTTGTAGATCCTTTATAGCTGCGGAAGATCCTCGTCGCTCCATCCTCCTCCCCGTCCACGCCTCCTTGGCTTTAACGCATTCATAGTTTATATGCCATTCCTTATGTACACGCAGAATGAATGTATGGTGGTGTAGCTATATTTTGACAAAATTTAAGAAACCTTCAACCATCCAAGAAGTACTTAATAACCTTTTGTCACTTTAAAACCGACAGTTCCTTCCCTTACTTCTCTCCTTGTCCCGAAGGTGCGATCATCTCGTCCAATTTTTTCCACGAATCCCGGGGTAAAAATTTTCCGCACTTTTCTTCCGGGGAAATCCTTGTGATGGGTGAATATTCCAACGACCCCTCTCCCTTGTCGCGTATATACTATATGGATTTGAAAAGAGAATCTAATTATGAATAACACGATACGGATACAACTATAAGTAATTAAAGCTTGTCAAACAACGTAGACCCGGTAGACCCGAACCTCATAAGTAATATCTCTTTGTCCACCCTGCAAGATCTCCTCTTTCTTTGTCCGAGACCATTGGCTATGTTGTTCGGAGGAAATATCCAGCCGAATACGTAGATATATCTACCTACTACTCCGATTCATTGTTGCCGCTACCCTACGTCAAGGGCGACCTGTAACCATTGCGCGCAATCGGTTATGGGGTGGTTAGCCGCACCTATATTGTAATTGAAATTTTGATAAAATTTCAGAGCCTCTCTCTCTCTCTCTCTCTCTCTCTCCGGTCTCAGCTCTGCGCTCTTGAGTTGACTACGAGACACCAGGCTATGTAACCGGAAGCGAGGAAGTACACACAGATAGACAAAGAGATAATGAAAGACTATGAGAACTGTAAATATCTCGGGCCTAGAGTCAATATGTGGAGAACGTGGGCTAGAATTTACTACACGCGCGTTCACGGAGTAACGCGCTCCTAGATTGTTTGCCTGGTGTTTCTTAATTCTTTTTTACTCCTTTTCATTTCATTTTTTACCTCACTTTTCCATCTCTTTCGCGGTCTTTCGCAATCCCAGTTAAATTCAGTCGAGTTGCGCTATTGGCTAGTTTATAAAAACAGTACGTGTCCCGGAGGATTTCTCACGAACAACATGTTCGTATACCGGCTGCCTACTTGAGTTGCAATTTTCGTAACCGCTTGTACGTACGCGGCTTGTTATACGCGCTGGAAGTCCTGCTTCGCAATTCTTTCCTGCAGGCCACGTCCGACGATCGGTTCGTCGTGACGAATTTTAAATTTCACCTTACGGAGTCAATGACTCAAGTATGAATACGGGTATACAACAGCAAATTCTATACGGCGTGATCCCGGTGATTCATTTCTAAAAATTGACCAGAATAAAAAATCTTATCGGTTGAATACCTTCCTGTCGTCTGCAGCAGTTGTTGTCGAAAGGAATGAAATTATTGCGCCGAGGTGGCTCCCAACCTGCGTGTACCTGTACTACGGGGCCACATACAATTTCCATAGCAAATGCGTTTTTGCCCCTTTTCGTATTGTTTTTTCTTGTTTTTTGAACGGTACTATTCAGTTTAATGGTTTGATAGCGCGGTCAACCGACTGACACAAAAACACGATATAAAAAGATTTCTGGTGCACCTCGACCGTGTTCGAATCTGACGGCGGAAGTAAGCCTAATTTGTTCCAGCTGAATCATTACCCGTGAATAGGTATAGACACAAGCGAGGGATGGATGTGTGTGGGTGAATAAAAATCTGAGACACTGTTGCGCACCTACCTATAAGGGCAATGGCGTCGCGTCGGTTCGAGGAGCGAAACGGAATCCTCGAGGCGGTAGATATATATATATAGTATAACGCGGTGAGTGACTGGACCCCGATTTCGTGGTCACTCGGGCTGATCGCAACGCCAATAAAAAAAAAGCTTAAGCAAGACCCGACTTCCTGTGAGCGCACATCTCGGGGCAAGTTTTTACTACGCGAACCCGGTTCACCGTCTCTTTGTATTTAGTCTCGCGCGACGACGGAAACGCCTCACCTCAATTCCAGATAAATTTCAAACCCGAACCCAAATCGAACGGATCGGATCCTTCCTTTGAGGATGAGGCTCCGTGGTTCGAAGAACATGATATTACACTTTGTTCTACATGTAACTATATAGGCGGTCAGTTACGTACACGGGGTACGTATCGAGTCGAGTTGCGCGAGGAAGTATACATCCATGAATATACATAGATACACCAATTGGTGAAGAACACTGTGCTCTCGAATCGGGGTGATTCGTCGTTTATATCATCAGATTTATTACAGTTTCAAGCCGCATAATAATATCTTACGGAGAGCTATCGTTGCGTAAGAAAAATTCTGGATTACTCAATCGATTACGGGGTCCAGAATGAAGCCGTAGCACTGGAACCAGTTGAACGGCCGCAAAGAAGTTCTCTCGCATAAAGTGTAAAGTGTCTTCGGCACAAGAACTTTCATTCATAAATGTCACGGCAGACCAGCAGCAACAGCATCATCCTCCGATATATCTACCTCCCTCCCTCTCGCCCTTCCTCCCGTTGAGGGAACCTCCGCACCTTTCCCTGCCCATCGACATCCTTCGCGACTCTCCCGCCTCGCGGTAGGTATATACGTATAGCTATAGCTGCTGAGAGTTGAAACGAAACGGAGTAACTCACACGACCGCATTACGCAATCCACCTCGCTTTCCTCGTGACATAATATTGTTTAACCCAGAATAATACCGGCTTTACTGCTGCTTATGCTCTATTGCGTAAGACGGGCTGGTATTTCATTTCTCGACTATACTGCTACCTACTTTGGGGTGATTCTTCGTTACATAAACCGAAACTGTGGTGAACCTCGGTCATCGAAGAGCAATTTACTTCATGCACCAGCAGGTGGTGGTGCACTTGCCGGAGGTAAATACATGTATAGGTAGATGTAAAGGTATAGGGGAGGGGCAGGCAAAACGGGGACGGTAAGGAAATAATGGACCTTCGTGAACTCAACGCTGGTACTCCGTTCTGCCCGCCGCTCCCCTGTATGTGTAGAGAGGTAGGTCGACTGAGGGGAGTCTATGTGCGGTGCATGTCCGCTGCCTCATCAACATCTCCGATCGCTCTCCTCTGCTCTGCTCTGCTCTGCTCTGCACTGATGGTGACTCGACGAATAATGAATCACGCGACAAATCCTCGGATAAATTCCTGTTGCCAATTGATGTAGGTTCGAATCGAAAGCCTTCTTCGCATCTTCCGGATTTAATCTGGTCCAAACCACGGAGCGACGATTACCATACATATACAGTCGATGCAGATGACGTGCGTATATGCAAATACGTATCTGCCTATAGATACCGTCGTACGTGACTTCATCCCAATAACTTGATATCCGATCTCTGGGAAGCCCGTGTATGCACGAGTCTGCGAGAATGAACCTTCTCTGAATATAATTAAATATCTCTATACGCGGAAGAGAATACTTGAATTTCTGCAGTACAAGAACTTGTCACCAGATCGGAGCTTATTGATACTTTGGTAGTTACAGCAGCAGCAGCAGCAGCAGCAGCAGCAGCAGCAGCATATTATTTTTTGTTGGGTTGTTTCTGCGCCATGTTGAGATGATGCTCTTCGCTATTGCCATACCTATACCTGCAGCCACGTTGCGCAACTCTCACTAACCACAATACCGGCAATACCACCGTCCCCTGACCTTACTTCGTTTATCTAACAGTCGCAGTTGCAGTTGCAGCTGTCTATTGCAGTATTTTGCCCACTATACAGAGTGAATAAAATCCAGTACACGATAACTGTTGTGCCAACAGGCACCGCATTGGTATATCGATGGATACACTCGTCCAGTCTGTTACGCAACTCTATTAGCAAAACGGTAGGTAGGTACTGGACGTGGCAACGGTTGTCAAACCAGTAATAATATGAACCAACTTGGCTATCGAGTATTAATAGGTTTCGCTACATCATTGGTGTGGCTACCGCCCATAACCTGTACGGTATACTCTGCTCCATGCACCCTAAAGTTACCGCGAGCTATTGTTTGCAGCAGAGTTTGTGGATATGAAAATGTCGAGTCATTAACCAAAGAAGAATCTTACCCGTGCCGATCTCGGACTAACAGGTTGAGCAATAGAGTCGACAGAATGTCGAGATGGATTGAGGAACAGGCAATATGTATAAGAGAGGTGAAACTACCGCTTTGAATTGACCGAACCACTGATTGTGAGCCACGACTCGCGGGAGTACCTACGTTGAGTACTTTCATCGCCTCTTGACTGCAGAAGCCTTCATGTTGTATTACAAGCACCCGCACCTACACTTACCTCCGCATATATACACATTATTGTTATAGAGACTTGTACATGCCTACAATATTATATATCATATCTTCTATGGTACATACATACATACATACATACATACATGCATGCATGTACCTATATGTGCATTGCAAGCGTTGAGGGAAGCGTTGACGTGACGCTGGTGACCTGACCGTTAGAAATCCATTGACCTCAGAGATATTTGTCGGATGATGTAAAACGTTGCAAAGTAACTAACTATACTAAGTACACGTCGACTTCTGCAATCGAGTGACGAAGTAAAAAATCGGCTACTTCCGGAACGGATGTCGGTTCCAGCATCGAGGTTAGTCTTCAAGAGTTTCTTTCCATTCGTTCATACGGTGGGAAACTGTATGGCTGCTGAATCGGAGAGAGATAAATCTTGAGGGATATTTGCCTCGAGGGTATTATGATAATCGTTAGAACACGCCGTGCGGCTGGCTGGAGGCTGCAGGAGCGTATAATGAATATGATTAGTACGACCAGCGAAATATCAGCGTTACACAATTATCAGCTTCCGTTGCGTGGCCATAGTATATCTGCACATATATACCGAAAGGCTAATGAGGACACAGGTGTGAAAGAAAATAAAAATGAACGTGTGCAGCGGTCGTCATCGCTACTAAAATCTTGAGTTTCTAAAAAAATATACGAAGAATAAGAATCGGAAAAATAACAGCTACCGATTTATGGTATGGTTTTGATTTTGTTCTCTGGTTGACGCGAACGAATCCCTTTGTCATATCGTGCAGCGTTTGACAGACAGACAACTCATTTCTCTTCCACTTCCTCGTGTTCTAATATTTTTCTGTTTCTGCAGTAGCGGCTAGAGACTAGCGTATCGTCTCAATCGCTAGATCCGAGGCCGAGTCGTGAGAGAAAGCGAGGCTGCGGAACCGCGAGCTTCTCTTCGTAGATTGCGACAACTAATTGCGCATCGCATGCGGTAACGCTCGACACTCGACGTTTGATGCGACGACTGCATTGTTCGTCTGTCTTTAGCCAGCTAGCTAGTGGGTTCAATTAAAATTGCAAAAAATTAATATAGCCCGTGGGAGTGTCCTTCCCTTCCCTTCCCTTCCTTTCCTTCCCTTCCATTTCCTCATGCCTTATATTCTTGGTCAACGTCAACGTTATGCCACACGAATGTTCGGTGATAAAATCATACACCTGCGTGTAATGTGCAAAGTTCAATCGAATCCGTGGAGAAAGAATATGCAATTCCACGTGAAGGGGTTTTCCCATAAACTTTACCCGCTTCTGAACGCATGCCATTATAGATTTCGCCACGAGGAACGCAGAGGATCCGTGTGTATTCGCATTTCTATTTGTATTCAAACTAGCCATTATGATTAATCGTACATACAACTACGATTACAAGTATCGTTATAGCTGCGGTACAATAGACTCGTTGCTAAGAAAGAGGTCGCCCCCGCGGCTGATTTTAAAATTCCAAACGCGCTCTGATTTAGACGTTCGACGGTCGGGCCGATGTCCCTCCACGCTCGCGGGTATCGATCAGTACAGGTTACGGGTACCTATACTACTGTTCGCCACGGTGATCATAATATTCTATCGGGTACGGGGGGTGCGGGGATGAGGATCGGTTAAAAAAATATTAGTATTCGTTCGGAGTTTAATGTGTTGTAAGGCAGTTGTAGGCTCCCGCTACGTGACGGCGTGACCAGCTTGTCATCGAGTAGCTGCGGTGCGTGCGGTGCGTATTTCAAGACCCATTGTCCGCAAGATCGCGGCCCACCTCTATGTACCCAACGGGCCAAGGGGCCTGAAAAACCTGCGATGCGATGCAACGCGGTGCAATGCGGGCTCCCTCCTCCTCGTCTTGCATAACCGGAAAAACAATTACACATGGACAGGTGAATGCGGCACGGCACGCATATACCTCTGCAATGCAACAACCATGTACATACACCCGTATATCGATTGATTCTAGCTTATTCTCAGATTTCTTAGAACAAAAACTGACGGATATCTTACAGTTTTGTCCCACGGTAATGCCTGCGCAGTTATACCTATCGGCTAACAGGAATGAAGACGATGACTCTTGACGTCTGGCGATAGATTGTCAGGTAAAGTAAAGGAAACCGAAACGAGCTGTTAATGGATAAGTATTAATCACGTAGCTACGTCAAAGTGTACGGTTGCCTGAAGCATAGCCCGAGACCGGACCGCAACCTTTTGGTCATACCTGTATACACGTATAATACACCTTCGGTTATTTAGGTTGAGATAGAAAAAGGAGAAGAGAAAAGAAATAGAAACTTTATAAGCAATATCCAACGAGGAAGAGCAGTATGACTGATTGGAAGGAACAGGTAGGTAACACCAGCTGAGAATTACCCGCCTGATTCTCACGCGAAGAAGCCGTGAACCCAAGACGTATACCTATATCCGGTTATCATATAATGCGAGGAACTCCATATAGTTTCGACCGAAGACCTGCACCTCCTCGCCTTTTGACGGACTAACCATCATTTATTTACTCAACATCGCCAATGACCCGTGTATATAGGTATGTACGTTGGTATGTACATAGGTATACGTATATAGTATATAACATTGGCCTAACGATCAGTGAGTAACGGTCCTCACACCTTCGCCCACTCGTCGAACCTCTGGATTATACTAAATCTCTGAACTGGCATATGTATATCGTCTGGAAGTATTTCTTCGGGAGAAAAGATAGAAGGCGCGTCGAACCTCCGTATGGGATGAAAAATCAAGGAAATTGACCGAATATATGTATCGGGCGAATTCTCTATGAGTGATGTTCGTCTGCGGAAGTGTCGAGAGACGCACGAATGGAAATACGTCACGCGGACCTTATAGCTGCCACCGATCAACGGTCTTCTGGCCCGAGGCTCCTCGACCTCGCCGAGGTGATATTGTCGGTGGAAGTGGCAAAAGGTAGAAATACACACACAGTAGTGCGGCACATGGCAGGCAGGCAGGGTCGTCTTGTTGTTCCAAGTATTACGGGAGCAACAGGACGGCGTGCACAGACTCGCGATCAGACGACACCCACCCAGTATACCTCCCGCAGGGTGTGGCGCCTTTGTTAACCACATCGACGTGACGAACAAGGGGCGACGTACTCGCCGTCACTGCGGCCAACTGTCATTGAAAATTCTGCTATAACTATAAGGCTTAATGACACTCGACTTCAGGCAGCGTGGGTTGATGGATTCTAAATGATGAGCGCTCGTATAATGATATTCCCTGATAAAAATCTTAAACCGTTGAAAGTTAGGTATACGCTATCGTAGGCAATGCGTTTTTCGAGCAAAGACCCGTACTTCCCAACGCGTGTAATTGTCTCCTCGGTATAAGATAATCGTACAACCATTGCGGGAGATGAATCTGATCGGCGTGCCCGCGGGCGCTAAAAACAGGCACTTGCGCGACGCGACTCTGAGGGACCGGGTCGGCAGTACCGCGAGGTGGCTTGTTAATATTCATGCCACATTATTTCCTGTTACGTACTCTCGCGCACCAAGTCACTAGCACTACCTCGCCGTACGTACGTATTTTCACGTGCACGCAATACGTGGGTATACAGTGGTCTGCTACAACGGGGGGTAAAATTCAGTTTCTCACATCTCAGGTGGTCGCGTTTCGACACATCGCGTTCCTTGATACTCGTACCCTTTCAGGGCTGACGGAAAACTGGGTCATTTTTCATTCCGGTGCGTGGAGCAGAACAAGCGAGCGAAGGAAACCGCAGCAGCGTATGTGCAGGCCAACATTATGATTATCAAAACACCCGATTTGCACCATGGAGTTGAAAACTTTGAAAATAACTAAATACTTCAACGTTGGGGGCACCGTGAACTCGTATGCATATAATTATATCGAGGTGTATATGCAAACCTACGCGGAACTGGATCAATTGTCTCGACACCTACGGGCAATGACGATTACTGCGGACCAGAGCCCAGGACGTCGAGTATATGATTATAATTATCACAGTGATCGTGCTGAGCGAAGATTCCGGTTGAATTAACTAAATTTACGGTCACGGTCAGTCGAATAAAAATCTAGTCGATGCAGTGGAACTGAGTACTTGTTGCTGGGGCGACGAATAATTATCTTTCTCAGTCAGGAAGTTAGTGATTCGATTGAGAAAAGAAAAAAAAAAATAGAAGAATTTGAATTTTTCTTTTTTCAATTTGACTGAAATTGACAAACGTAGTTTACCTATTTAGTAACAAATCCATGAAGAATTGATGTTAGACGGGGTGTGCAATACGCACTTGTAGACAAGTATAAAGCAGTTGCGGAGTGGCTGGATATATTACTGCAGGCGTACGGCACCGCAGGAGGAGAGAAGTGAGTGGGATATAAGAAGAGAATGGAGTTTGTATGGACTGTAAATGACCGTGGTTGTAATACGTCCGCATGCACACAACGCGAAACGGAGAACACCTACACCCGCGTCGTATGGTGTAGTAGACATTTGAGATTCAAGGAAGAGGCGTTACGCAACGTGGCTTCTTAACAGTCACGAATATGCGGAAGAGGAACGCTGCGAAGACGCGAGGACACGTCACGTCCGACAATATCCATTCTCATATTAGCATTAACATGTATGAAACTATAATAATCGCTACGACAAGTGAACACGGACGGGCCTTGCCGAATGTATCGCCTCTCCACGTACCCCACGATATCTAGCACATAGGTATACATACCTATATATACGTATATCGGTGTATGCTAACGATATAATACATTATATCACGTGGCGGCTGGAAATTTTGCCCGTTAATTTCCAACGTCAACCGATCCCGTTGCGGAGAGGTTCCCTCTATTGCCATTATATCTATATATATACCATGTATGTATAGATGTACCGTGAGGGTACGAAAAAATCTTGTCCATTCAACTATTAAAGTTTGTGTCGCGGTTGTAAGTCGGTCCAAGATTGTTGTTAGTTAAAATATTGAAGATTTTCACAAATTCAAAGATTAAATCACCGGCCCCATTAAATCACAGACGAGGAAGTATGAAGTGTAATATAAGAAGAGCGGTGCGTCGCGTCGGCGTTATCCGATCCGCGAATCGTAACAACGATGAACCGTAAAAATGAAGATGTAAGCCCCCGGCTTCAGGGTGAAAAAAAATTATTCAAGGGTTGAAACGCGCATATCACGCGAAGGAACGAGAAATCGTGAAAAAGTTTTCAACAAATGTTGAAGTTCGTAAAATTTCGCGTAAAAAACATCCCAACTTTTTTTTCTATCATTAATTTATAATCCGCTAGATGAGTCCGAAGTTTCGCTACCTCTAAAAATGTGAAAAGCGCGCAGAGCACCTCTGCCGCCGCCGAAAGAGATATCAGCCACGCTATCCTCCTTAAAATAAAGAGGAAAGACGAGAGAAAAAAACGTACGTAAACGTACCTGACATATAAGATATATACTTATATTATACGGTCGACGAAAGAATGGAGAACGAGCGATTTTACGAATTCAAAGCCTGGCGAGAAGGCCAGAGTGCGTCGGGTCCGAGTCCGTTATTGCCTTACGAAGGAACGTCCAGCTATGCGCTTCCGCTCTAGTGAGAATCAGAGTCGAGCTAACATACAGCGAGTATGTTGTGATGCCGAAGAAGGGCGTTGTGTTTTAGAGAAGGAGGAAGAGGAGTTTGAGAAGGAGAAGGAGGAAGGCGCGGCACGAGGAATTACTAATTCGTCGCAAGGCTACATGCAAGGTCCCATACGTGCCCATACACGCTTATGTATACATATAGAAGTATTATATTTATATACCAAGACACGCGACACATGTGACACAAATCGTACACGTATACATAATATACAAGTGTGGCGTACGGGACGCGCCCCGATCGTTCGTCGTTGCTGGCCTTCGAAGGAATGCACCGTACCGTGCCGCGTATATGCACGCCTTCGGAGAACGATTGTCCAGGAACTCGACGTCGACAACCGATTCCCACAACTCGACAAACTAGCAGCCAACGTGTTCGGACCTGACGCGAGTATCTGGCGGAAGTGGTTATTGACTCGAGGACAAGGCCCACGCGTCGAAAAATTCGCCGTTACAATATCGTATACGTATGTAATGAAGGAAATTTCAACGTTTCATTCAGCTACGTTGATGTCGATCCCATACCTGTGATGGGGATCCTTTTCGATAGTAATATATAGGGACAAGCTCGCGACAGTATATTATACTGTAAGTTATATGTACTGCAGGCGTGGTCGCGCGGACGGATTCTAGTTTCTTCTTCCCCCGCGCAAAGAAGAGGATACGACGCGGTCCGTGAAGTAAACGCGCGGTATGTACAAACCTCTCCTGAATCTCAAACTGCTGCATGCTACGTTGTAGGGAATGACAAAGAAGCGCTCCGCCTTTGGTTAAGAAAGAGTCAGTCGGACGAGGGTACAAGGTCGTTGGACTCGTCGACAACGGGCGTTATACTCCTTCGCACTCGGAAGAACGAGGCGAAGAAGCGTATGTGTTTTTTCATCATTTTTTACTGTTCCTTATTCCGGGTATTCCAGAAGAGAGTTGTTAGTCACCCTGCAGTCCACAATAAACTCGAAATGTGCTGCAGGGTAGCGGGCGGGGAGATATTGCCGAGGTTGAATCACCGCAAGAAATCAAACCTGTAATTGGCAGGTACGAATTGAATCTCGATCGAAAGCAAAACCAAGATCTTCGGGGATTGAGACTACCTGACAGGTGCTCTTACCCCCTCCGTCTTCCCCATCACCGGACACGAGATCCGTAATCTCATGGAAGACGGGCGGACGTAGGACGCGAAGAGCAGCACAGCGCGGGAATGCGTGAACCGTAAGCAGTAAGCCGTAGGCAGTGACGCCCGTGCGTGGTATCACACATACCTGGGTATAATAGGTATTCGATGCGTACGTAGGTACCTTCTATAACTTGCTGCGGGCATTTAGTCGCCTATAGGCCTGCGAGTCTTGAGAAGGAGGAATCTGGTCTGCGATACCAACGAGATTCAGCCCAGCCCAGCCCTAAAACTACATACTACTACACATTTATACTTCGCTGATCTTCTCCTATCTGTATATGTAACTATTATCCACGAGCTAACGTAACCCAGTATGTATACTATATAACGAACATAACGTTAGAACGGTACATGCCCCACGTATGGGTAGGTATATCGATTTGTGTGAAGAACTTTATCCGGCGTATTCTTCCTCCTCGTCTTTTAATGTTAATTAGAGTGATTCGAAATTTATCTTGCATCACTTTGTACAAGGAAAGATCGGTTGTTGTCCGAAGATTAATCGATGATTCAATATTATTTTAGAGAGGAAACAACTTTGTTTTATTTCAATGGAATTTCCGAACGAACTAAAGATATATAATATTATTGCATCGGTGATACATAAATCAGAAAACAAATCACATACGTAGAATTTGATTTCAAAATTCCCCACATACTTACGGTTATTATCATTCGAAGATTGTTGTTTCCGGATTTACATATTAACAAACTCTATGATATCATATTGTCCCGCCTGAAAGTTGCATCGGTCGTTGTCGATTGTCTCCACACTTATAGTTCCTCAAACTTTTAATAGTTAATCAGTTCGCAGTACTTTATAATACCAATCGTTAAAAATCAATCTTATATTCCTTATTTTGACTAATATTCAAAAATACAATACGGACTCGAATTTGCTTTTCGGTTTCTACCAAAGTCGCAAGTACCTCGCGACCTCTACGAACGGGCGAAGCAACTGGCTCCAAATGCCGTAGAGTCTGTCAACGACACTACTTGCTTGCGTGAGCACGTGCAACCATACGAACACTTTATCGACGGAGACTACCGGCGAGCAGACTTTAAAAGTGAATAAAAAGTATCTTAGGACTTGCAGAGTAGTCGAAATATAAATTTGATTTCTATCAAAGGCTAATACGAGAATGCTAATGATAAAGCGCACCTAGAAATGGGTTTTAACCTAATAATTATCGACCAAGTCGTGAGCGGGATGAAAGAAAAAGATAGAGTATACTTGTACTATAGGTATGGCACTTACTCGTCGAGGGTTACAACCTCCTGAACACCGCATTCCACACAAGCATGCCACGTAACTACCATATTCATTGTATGAGTATTTCACTTCGCCACGATTCACAGAACGGTATGTATCTATGTCCATGTACACAGAGCAGGTATTGTCAGAGAATAATAATCTACTGTTATCAAACGTTTCGTGCGTCTGGCGGTGTCGCGGCCATGTTAAAATACCCTTTCCATGACTTCCTCGACTCTAAACAGCTGTTTACAAAGCGAATACACCATACTGTGGGTATACGTCCGCGTTGAGGAGCGAAATCGATCATGGCACCGTAACAGATATTCATTTAACCTACGGATACGATCAGAATGATCGAGCGCACTGCTTTACTGCGATGCTTTGTTTTAGATATAAATACTGTAGCAATAACGATTAATTCGTTGCGTCACCATCCAATGAAAAATTCTGTCATACTCTATCTAGAAAATTATCTAATTGTTGCGTTATTTTGACACGTTCCTTTTGTTTCCCCATTTTCTGCATTCAGTTTCCTATTATACTATAGTAGAATAGCTTTCATTCTGCGAACGTTCTTATCGATATTATTAATCATCAAGATGAAGCCGAAGCAGGCTTCTTCAGGGGAAAGATATCCTCTTCTCTTTCTACCATAATACACTTTGATAAAACCAAGGGAGAAAAAGTACCCTACCTTATCTACGCGGGATGTCTTTAGCGTCACTCATAGTTTCGCTAAGCATCACCAAGGGGCGGTACGTATTTCCGCAAAGAAAATGCGCGTACGTCAGAACTGCGCAAGCGCTTCAAGTTTCGATTCTTCACGCTTCGCCTTCTTCACGCCAGATTCAAGATGGTGAGTGTCATGTCCGTGCGACGGTTTTCAACAAATCCATTATTATCTCCTAGCATCCGCGTGTTGAATAGCGTTAAAATACTTTCAAAGTGTACTCTGTATACTCGAGCATAAGTGCTCGTGAATATATAATCGATAAATTCAAGTTATTGCTTTCAAATATACAATGCTTCGCATACCCGTTTTACTCTGGTTTACCTTTACGTCGGATCGAACAACGTGCAACCGATAACGGAATATCATATTAACATATTATTATACAAGCAATGAGATTGTTTCATTATTTTGTTCACAGTCCACCCACAAGAAGAAGACAAGGAAGCTTCGTGGACACGTGAGCCACGGTCATGGCCGTATCGGTGAGTTTACTTTTCGATAACTTCGCATTTCATTCTATACCTTGAAAATTGTTTAATTTGTATACCTGTATACGGACCTGGTCGACTTTGGCCACGTTCTTAACTAAGTAAATAAATATCCGAACTAACCGATGAATGTGTTAGTTTAAATTCTGCTGTCGTCAACCCAACATAACCCAACTTTTGTTTACAGGCAAGCACAGGAAACATCCTGGTGGTCGCGGTAACGCTGGTGGTATGCATCATCATCGTATCAACTTCGACAAGTACCATCCAGGATACTTTGGAAAGGTATGCTTGACTCTTGTGTTTCTAAGCTCAGAATATCTGCTCTGTTCTGATGTTACAAATATGCATTGTTTACGCAAAGTCACCGGTGACTTATTTTCTAATTTGTGTAGATCACAAGTTCAGCCACATTTTTCATTTTATTTTAATATCCATACATTTGATACATAAAACTGATTTCGCAAACAATGATGAGATACAACGCTTTCACCGGCGACCTGAAGTACCTTGAATGCAACAACCAATCTGATTTCTTGACCAATGATTTTTATTTTTATTATGCTGAACCTTTTCTCTCTTTACGACGAGTATCTTCTATTCTAGCTTGGTATGAGGAACTACCATTTACGCAAAAACACCAAGTGGTGCCCGTCCCTGAACCTGGATAAACTTTGGACCCTTGTGTCTGAGCAGACCAGGTTGAAATACAAGAACTCCACAGACGGCAAGGCTCCAGTCATCGATCTCGTTAAGGCTGTGAGTTTACCTTTTAATTTCTTTGATATGTTCAATATTTCTCTGCCGCGTCAGTAAAAAGTATCTGTCTCAACTTTGTGATCAATTAACAATGACTAACGTGATGATTATGTGAACGGGCGGACTTAAAAGTGCGTACAACACTTTCCATGGGGAATGTTCATAACTGATTATTCTACACATCAAGAATGATACTCTGTTCGTTGGACTATCGTGCTTTTGATTTCCTGTACTTTATGGCAAATCCGTTTCCTTTGCACAGGGATACTACAAGCTCCTGGGCAAGGGACGCCTGCCCAAACAACCGGTCATCGTCAAGGCCAAATTCTTCAGCAAACAAGCCGAAGACAAGATCAAAGCTGTTGGTGGCGCCTGTGTTCTCAGCGCGTAATCGTTGAGGTGAATCCTTTTATTCTTTTCTTACTCTTAAGCCAATTGTATCAGAATGGTGAAATATCCTATACTGGAGAGAAAGTAAGAAGTAAATAGCAAAATAAATTCAAATTGAATGAGAACAATGGGAGACTGGATGTATTACAATATATGACATTAAGTGATGACTTGTTGAACGGGCGGACTGAGAAGTGCGTACAACACTTACATGTTGATCGTTCTTTACTGATTCTACAATTCATCGCTTCGATTTCGGCTGAATTAACTTCAAGAAATTATCAATATTTTTTTCTCCGATTTTTCAGACTAATGGATGATCGCATATCTCAACTTTATATGTACAACAATCCATCCTGTACTGTTCTTAATAAACCAAAAGTCCTAATTTGGCTGTTCTTCTTCCAACTCCAACCCCACCTCAGGATTCAATTCAAAACTAGACCTGTTTCGTAATTTGGTGACGTTATAATAGGTGACTGCATAGGGACTAATAGACAACTGATGGATTCTTCAATAAATGTATAATGCATTTTTTAGCTATACTTTTGGCCAACTTTTATTGTTGGTACATCAGATACAATGCTGAAACATACCTAATAATTCAAACCAATTGCGTACATACATATGTGTAACGTGCGGGTGTAATAGCTATAGATAGAGTAGCTGGTATCTCTTATCGTGAAATGATAGAGCCGCTTATTATTACCTCTATTGACTCCTCTTGATATGAGTGCGGTATTAAAGTATTTTCATTCACTTCCTTATATTTAATAATTATAATAATGCAGTCTGTTGTTGGGTGCATAAAACTAGAGTAAATATTATCCTTAATTGATGAGTCATTTGCAAAAAAATGATCTCTTCGCGTGTAATTACCTAACTTGAATAACTAAGGAAAAAGAGAAACAAACATTCTCCGAAAATACTTGGTAGGTTCCTTTCAAGTCTTTATATTCATTTAACACTATCGATTATAGGTACTTTTACAAAGATGCAATGACCCGTACTAATTATCAGGGTATCACATTTTGTTTTACTTCTTCAATTTACTTAATTTTATAATTAAACAGAATTCTAGAACAGTTCGCATCGCGATTAACATCAATCCGTTGCTATTCGACGAAGAATTACGTATATTTTTCGTGTAAAATTGAGTATTTGATAATAACATAAACGAGCTTCGCGAGCTAGGGTTTTATTCTTAAGAGCGGTCGATATTGCATATAAATATATCGACTAAAGATATAAAATGGAGTAAAAACGTTGAAAAATCATCAAGTCTTTAGTTTCGTAGGAACCCTGTTCGATATAATTGGACCAGAAATATTATTACCTATATGTAGGTGTGCAGATGGAGAAACTTTTTGTGCGATTTAAGGAATTCGCAGTCTCATGAAATTATAGCATCTCGAGGTTGAAACGTTCTAATCAGAGAACGCAACGACGATTACCTTAATGGTATTGGATTTTTTATGTATTTTTCTTGGCAGTTGAAAAATACGATTCTACCTAGCAGACAATACGCCGGTATAAAAAATTTCAGTACAATAAAATTCTATAAAATAATGTAGGTAAAAAAGCTATTCTGAAAAACTGTACGTTGCGTATATAACACACGTTATGAATATGAAATGAAAGATATTTCAACAGCGATTTTCGTCGGACTAACGATAAGTTATACGCCATTAGGATTATTGAAGAATAATAATAATAATAAATCAAGCAGGATTCAGACTCTGAATCCTCGCGCTGTATCCCCTAGTTATTTTCTACACATACAGTTACATTTACTCCATGATATAGTATATCAATATTCCAATCCTAACATAATAATGAAGAAGTTATATAGAGAGCGTGAGCTTCGTATGTATATATCTGAGTATCTCATTAAACGTCTGCATACATATAGCTGAAATCGGATGCAGCTTATCCAGGTACTTTCTATCTGTCCCACGCATGTTTTGATAGAATAACTTATTGTTAGCCAACCCTCGCTCCTCCGACACATACGTATATCGTACCTTAATTACCTTACAAGAATATAATACGCAATATCAATATCATATGTACTAATTTTCTGTTTCTAAGCTACGCGGTCTGTCTTTGTCTTAATGACTTAATATATTACAATTTGATTCACATTTATACACTTACACGTATATACTATATATTATCATTATTATTATTATTGTTATTACTATTACTATTATTATTATTATTATTATTATTATTACTATTATTATCGTTTTATTTCTCACATTGCTATATACTTGTTTAACATATACGTTTACAAACCGGCGCATTGTAAAATGATTCCTTGCCAACGTTGGGTGTAAACAGATAGAAAGAGGCAAAAAACCGCATATATAAAGAGAAAAGAGAAAAAACTTTCTTTTCAATAAATAATAATATAAAAAGTGATCAAAGAGCCAGATATTGGTTAAAACTCGCCACGACTTCAATCTGCCCTAGCATATCTCGGCACTATATCTTTACTTATCCAAAAATCACAGTTCGAATAATTTCGCCCAGGCAATACATCCTGGCCGACAAGCAGTACCTTATGAGCCTCGAATTCACCAGCGGTTTGCTTCACTTCTCCGTTATGCCATACGTAATGATTAAACAGCTGCTGCATGGCCGAGACGTGTCTCTTCTCTTCAGATGTTCGAGCCACGTAAGAGCCGAGGATTGCTGCGGCGTCACTATCTACGTCTGCGAGTCCTGCCACCCCACGGGGTTGTGTAACTACATAAAATGGGATTCGTGGATTCTGGAAGGCGACGGTTAGAAGAGGACAAACGACTCGTATGTCGGACACCATCATCGCCAGACCTTCAAGAGTCGCGTTGTAACGGCGCAGAGCTTCGTTAGCGAGACCCATCGACCCTAGGATAGAATTTCCGACTATTTTTTCTACTTCGCCAGCGGTAAGGGTAGCGTTTGGTGTCCTCAGTTTTGCTGGTGTGCCGGCGTGCGCTGTCGTACCCATAACAAGCTCGACCGGAACGCCGCTTCGCTTCCAAATCTGACTGACATGTTCCTGGAGAATCACGTTGTCGAGGACTAGCCACTCGTGGCGGTTGTCTATCGTCCCCTCTCGACTATCAGGAAGATTCGTATTGCCTACGTGCCAAGTGGGTGGTACAGCGTCCATAACATCTTCGGCAGTCTTTTGTCTGAGACATGCGGCGTCGCTGCATTTTATCGACTCGAGAAACTGTTTACTTATCCGCTCCGAATCTGCCAGAGGCTTTCCTGGGAACAATGCTCCACCGCTGGATACCCAAGCACGGGAAAAAAGATTCTTGGACTTTGGTGAACCCAGCAGAGCCGTGACCAACGTGCCGCCGGCTCTGTGTCCCCACAAGGTTACGGACCTACTGTCACCCCCGAAATGTTCTATGTTCATGCTAACCCACTGAAGGGCGACGATTATGTCGGAGAGACCGTAGTTTCCGGATGTCGGGGGGTGGGTTGATCGTGACAATGGTTCTGCGGCCAGAAAGCCGAATATACCGAGTCTGAAATACAGTGGAGAATTAAATGGGGGTGCGTTGTGTGTTCATGCGATTATAGTTACATACGTGTACAAGGAAGGTGAAGAATTGGGGACAAAATATGGTAGACTAGTGTTAAACGATCATTGAATGAAAGTGGAAAAGATATTCCCATCACACCGAATAACTTTCTCATTCCATAATATAAATACCTGAAGTTGGGTCTGACGAATACGACGTCGCGGACTCTGGCGAGTTTGGCGGATGGTTGCATCACTCCGGGCGAGATACCGCTGAGAGTTTCCGCTCCAATCATAACGACGACTGGAATCGGTGAGTCGTAGCGAACGTAGGGTGTAAATACGTCCAAATGTAGGCAATCCTCGACGCCGTCGATAGCACCCGACGCTTCTCGCTGCCAACACTTTTTCGAGGGTTGATGAGCCTTCAAAGTTCCCGTCCAGCAGTCTTCGAGTCGTCTCAAAGGCTCGGCCGGCAACCATCTACGACTTTCAACGGGTGGTACTGCGTACGGTATTCCACGGAAGGCATAGCCCCCGTCTTCTAGGACGCCTTCGACTGGACCACAGGACGTTACCGCCTGTATGAAACGCGCGTCACGTAATGGGGCACCAGGTTCACGACGTGGACCGGCGCAGGCGATTCCGAGGATGATAATCATGACCAAGAGAATGAGAAGCGTACCGACTGGGACGGGGAATAAAAATTCGTTATTCTTGTATATTTGTATTTGTTGTAAACGAAAAGAATCACGAAGAGTGGCGAACGAAAGTGAAAGTAATTGTACGGGATCCATACCTGTTACGAATAAGTTCTTTCTAGCGGCGGATAGACAGGCGAATATTGCGTGTCGCTTTGGCGGAGGAGCCGCAGCGTCGGCGGCGTCGCCGTCAAGACGTACTGTTTCCATGCCGTCGTCGTTAGTTCGGGCTGTCTTTTCACCAGTGGCACCAGTGTCGTCGAGGGTTTCAACGCTAGCTAGGCCAGCGGCTCCTGTGGTTCCGAGTTCAGCGTCTCCCGCGTCCTGAAGTAGTAACGCGATTATTGTGATGATCTAATCGGCTCGACGTCGAATACAATTATTGTACCAAGTCTTTCGGTGCACTTCAATCGCGATATATATACCTAAGAAGTTGATGGGTATGGGGTGAAATATTTCAGAAGTGATCGCTCGAAACCTCGGAAGCAAACTGATACGAATACCTGGTGAGTTTGCCTGGTTGCTGCAGGGGGGTGCGGTATAACAAGGTAACAATTACCAGCACTACGCCGAATGCGAGTCTCTGTATGTATGAGTGTTTATACGCATACAGGTATAACATAACAACGAAACTTCAAGCCATATACTATATACACGAGGCGAGGGGCTCGAATTATGGCGGGTCTGCCTTTTGTCCGCGTTAAAGAGCGACCCCACGAACGTGCCCAACAGCCCTTGCGAGGTTTCCTCAACTCGCGGGATATCCCAATGAACCATGCCAACGCGACTTGGATTACAAAGTTATTACAACGGGAAAAGGTGGAGAAGATGACGCGATTTCGAACGCGCGATCGTGTTCAGTTCTGATAATGCAGTTGATTATATGTTGTCGAAGAAGATCAATTTCCTGCTTGCCAAGGACATGATGTGATTCCTGTAGTACAACGTGTAAGGCTATAGTAAAGAAGAAGTCAATATTGTGCGCTCACCTTGCTGCCTTTTTTCCGCGGAAATACAGATACGAGCGGAAGCCGTATGGTGTTTAGAATTCCGCGACGACCCTCCTTCTCTTTCCCTTCCTTGACTTCTTTGACATCTTTAGATCCCTTCGCTGGTGTCGTCGGCTTTTCTGTGATCGGAGGTTGCGGATCATCACCCTCCTTCGGGATCTCTGGATCAACCGATTCTGCAGGCTTAGTCTCGTCATCCTATACGTACGTTTATGATCATATGCTTTCTTGAGAGAATTTCGCGTGTATTCGGATACTTATATATATAGAATAATGCTTTCACACGTATACGACATGCTAAACCATATGTTCATTGCACTTCTAGATTGCATTGAAAATGTACGCGATATGTGCTCTATTCAAGATTATATCCATACGAATAGATATCCGAGAGTCCGTATAAGATAGGTCTGGAAAGGGTGGGTAGAATTTATTTTTGGAAGACCATTGAACTCGACGACCGTGACGAAGGGCGACGTAGCAAGACCTCCGACTTGGCTGCTTCAAATCATAACTATATGCCTGGAGCTGTAGCTTCTTGCAGAAGAAAGGAATGAATGAAAGAAAGAAAGCAAGAACGAAAGAACGAGAAGAAGAAAGAACGAATTTACGCGGCGGTTGCAGGCTCCTTAGTGACATGTACAGCTTATAAATTTTAGGGACGAGAGCAGATTCTCTCCCGCCAGACCGCTGTATGCTGCAGAGTCTCAAAAGAAGTTTATTAAACCTATGTGTATACAGAAGACAAAAAAGAGACACGAGAGTCAAGACTGATTGTGTCGTTCTTCGCTGCAGCTATAACGTCACTCCTTTACGCCACGTTCACATGGATACATCGCATACAGGCATAATATGTAATATAATATGCAACGCGTGAAAGCAGTAGCGGGTAATTGCAGCAATGATCGCACCTCGAGTTTGCGCGCTAACCCTGCACCGTACTCGTATATTATAATTGCGTCTATCTCCCACAAAGATGCATTACTTTAACCTCAAGTATCCAATACAACAAAAGAACCACGCACAGATATAATACACGTTTTACAAAGTGCGTATTGGTTCATGAGGAAAAACAATATACGATCAACAAAAAGAGAGAGAGAAAAGAACAAAACGGGGTGAGGTAAAAATTTTTCGGTTCATTTCTCCGAAGAGCGACGTGCACCGCGTGGCGCCTGATGCAATCGTCTCTTTTCCCCGACCCGCTTGTAGCAGCCCGGCAGGTTATGGTGTATAAAAATAAAAATAAGCCACGTGCAGCAGCCTATGGCAGGACCGACTGCCGAGCGAAGAGACCCTCTCCCCACGGTGCCGAGCAGCGTGCTCTTGAAAATAAGAGAACTTCCGACCAGTAAGTAAGTGTGTTTCAAGTGTACGGGGCAGGCCGTACGCCGTACGTATACACTTAAATATTATACATACAGCGCAGCTCTGCAGGGTTTCTGTTGTCGCTTATGGGGCTGTAAAGACCCGACGCGGAACGAACGGAACCAAGCGCTGAGCAGGGACATGAGCGCACATGGCGGGTACAAAGTGTACGCCGTAACGACATAACACGATCTTATGTTTCTGGGGATGGTATTCATATCGACGTGAGTCCTAATGAGAGAGCGTTATCTCGTCGGGCAAGTTAGATAGACGCCGTTGACGAACTTGTGTGCCGTTTTGTATCAGTCTTTCTTAGACAGCTCCCTATCATTGGGACCCATCGGTATCGGTATATGTGTGCATACCCTATACGTACACGGTAGTAAAATACAACCGAAAATTGTACATAATACGACCCACATAAAGAACTATAGCGATAGAGATAATATACCTAAGCTTGTCGCATTACGGTAGGTGAAGTAAAATGAGTGAAGGGGTCGTATTATGTCCGACAGTGAAGTGATATCTGCATATAATTATCCGGTTTTTGTTTGCCTACCCCGTATGTCGCGTGGCGCGGGAGTTAGGTTTAGGTATACGCGTGGTTCTCCCGCCTCCTCCAAGCCCTTTACCACATAGCCGAGTATATATTCTGTTATATATAATATAGTATATGTATAAAGTGTAGAAGAAGGGGAGATGCTGCCTTGGTGCACCTGGCACAGGACAGGAAACGCGTCGCCAATGCAGGGTGCTGAGCGACCGTCTCCCGGGGGAATTTCTCCGCACCAAACCGTACCGTGCCGGGCCATGGATAAAAAAAATGCAATTTTATTACACGGTCTGACGAATTCGACGTTCACCCTATATTACGTATGCGTATATACCCACATTTCTATATGGGGGTGACCTATTCGAATCGATGAATTATTTGTGCGCGCGTGGTTAAATAATTCGCTGCATATACGTTGCATGTGTATTTGAAAATGTTAACCGCATAGCATATACGTTTGAAAAGAGAAAAGAGCTATAAGGCACAAAAGAACTCATATAATATTATCGGAGACTCCCGCATTTATGCATCACTACGTATTTCTAAATAACCCGCGCTATTATTGATTGTCTGTCCGAATCAGGCGATGAATCAGCCCGCGATGACCGTACTGCACGTGCATGATCACCTGTCGGCTCTATATTCATACTATGGTATATATGTCCGGTACGGCAACTGGAAATTCGATCGAATTGTAACCGGAAGTAAAAAAGTGGAAAGCGGAGAGCGCGAAATGCCACACTTCCGGTCCGTAGCACCGTGTGCTTACCTTCCGCTGCTGTGCTTCTCTCCCGATTCGATTATAGTAAAATCGCTACCATATAGATGGAAGTTACTCCGCCAAGAGTGCAGAGCTTGGCAGACGGAAGTATATAGGTATAAAGGGCATGAAGTATCGTATGCAAAGGCCGGAGGAGAGGCACAGGTGTATATAATTATAATATGTATTATGTATCACGTATCATGTATGTAAGTACACGTATATAGTGTAGACTCGTATATATAGACTCGTGGAGGGTTTAGGCGCCGCGTCGCGTCGTCGAAGGCGGAGGTCCTTGACGTCGCGTCGACGGGGTCGATATAGTTTGAACTGCTGCACGCCACAAACGCCGGACGGTGACAGTTTAAGTATGGCTGCACTGCACCTTATACTATTCAAATATTGAATATACACAAGATGTATATCCGAAGTATATTTGTTCTACACGTTACTAAAGTGAGACTAAAATTAATTAGACTTTTTTAGCATCGTTGCCCGATTATATGCCATTATACCCAATTCTAACCAATTACTATCAATTGCTCAAGTAATTAGTCCTGCACATTTCTCTAATATAATAAGACGACTCATCTTCAATGATGCAGCGGCTACTGCAAGCGCGTGCGTGCGTGAAAGTCTAATTGCAATAAACCGCGCGTGAGAGGTGACCCAGCTCACACGTTCTTATACAATTATATACGTATATTACGAAGATATTTAGGTATTTTTATGAGGACACGCGTCCGTGAATCCCTCCACCCTGATATTGATGTAATGACCAAGACGGGCTGTAGGTAGTTGTCGCGAAATCTTCAATCTTGTCATCATTCTACCCTTGCTTCGTTCTTAACCGTTCAAATCCTTTTTTTCATCGGGCACGTACCCCAATTAAGTACCTTCACTAACTACATATATTTAGAAGCAGAGACGACGACGACGACGGCTGCGAGCAAAGGGCGACGAGTTCCGGTTCGACTGGTTAGGATTCGACTGCAGTATGGTTAACGAGGCGGATCCTGGGGCAAAAAACTTTGAAGCGAGGAAAAAACGTATACCAAACATATGAAAAAGGGATGCCTGCTGCAGCTCTGTATATAACATTGCTGCACTACGAATAAGAGACATAAGATACAGTCGAATATATATATTTCGGACCAAGATCTGACTGGTCACGCCGTGGGAAATCTAGAGCGCAGGTGCCGGATGCGGGATAAGAATTAAAAGCGGGTTTTCGGCTCTCGGACACTACCTATACCTACTTGCTTTCAGCGGTACGACTCATTCCCCATTGTTTGTACTTTGGAATCCGCCAAAAATTATAAATGTCTATACACGCACGTATACATGTTGATAAAATCTTTTATAGTACCTTGCAGGGCTCCCTGCTCTTGGTTCGGCAAAATCCTGGCATCTTGATGCCACCTATAGGTATCTTCCTCTTGGGCCGTTGCTCCTCGGCAGCATCCGGAGCATCGTGAGCAGCATCGTGCCTCGTGTTCTCGGCGTTAAGCATCTTCTCTCTCTCCTCTTCCTCCTCAGCGATCTCTTTCTTGTCCGTGCTCTTCTCCTTCGTTGTTTTCACTTCCGTAGGTTGGCTCATCTTTGCAAACGCTGCAACAGATTTCACAACACGCACGCATTATTCTTTGTTTTGCGCAGCTGTAAACAATAAGGCTATTGGAGGTGGATAAAGTCTCTCGAATTCTCCATTGCTTTTGTCCAACTCATTCAATCCACGTAACTAGATACTATATTCGAAACAAACGTATATTCTCATGTGTGTATATACGTATCACAATATCCACTGTATAGGTACATTAATCGAAGCGGGTGACGGACGTATATGATGCACCAGATTAACGTTACAGATTTGATTTCATTGTGTGGAAGTTATTATAGACTGTAATCTCCGCACACCGGATGTGTGGGATTTCTCATTTCGTCGTCGTTGACGAAACGTTGGAATAAGGCATATACGTTATACTATACATATAACGCTGAAGATTATACCCATCTAGGTAGGTATACATATAACGCAAACTCAAAAGCCCCTCGGATATATTAACAATGGATTTACCGAACCTGGTCTCCACTACTTCTCATTGCAAGTAAAATTCTCTCGCTCTCTCTTTCAACGACCGGGGGAGCCGCGCTGCACCCTTTGTGTACGGCGTACATACACACAAATATACATATAGTTCTGTGTGTACAGTGTGTGTGATTCAACTCATGCCATTCGAATAACTCGTTCGTCGATACCGGAGTAGCGAGAAAAATATTTCATACAAAAGCGTCGAACGGTAATATTGACAATAATTATATGAAAATAATTCTACATCATTGTGCCCAAGGGTTTTTTCAAATAAAACTACCTAATTTTGTTGTTCGTAACTGTGTCGAAGCTGGTTGAAAAAAGAGAAGGCAGGAATTTATCAAGTGTGTAACAGACAGCCCGTCCAAACGGTTATTCATGTATTAATATAGAGATTCAAATACATTATACATGCATAGAGACAGATCTACCGCGTATACCTGCACGTTTTTATTCCTCTAGGTATATTCCAGGCGCGTCGCAACTAGTGCGCAGAGATCGATCCACTGGCTAACACGTCTGCCGACCGTCGAAGGGCGTCGCGGGCGTCGAGAAGGGCACGTACCCCTCATCGAACCGAATTCCCTGAACTCGATTGCATATCGCGATTGTCTACCACCGAATGCGCGAATTGTATACCTATCATAACAATGCACCGTTCTTTTTTCTTCTTCTTATTATTATTATTATTCTTTTTTTGTTTTCGCCATAAAAAAGGTGCCGAGCCTTGAGAGTCTCGTGCCTCTCTATGCACGACTGTGTCATCATCGTAGTCCCCTATTCTCGCAGATTCGAATTAAAACCCTCCGACGCCGCCGCAATTTCATTCGAGTGATTATATTGTGAGGACTCGTCAGCTGGCGACTAGCGCGCTGAGGCACCCTCTACGTGTGCTATTCATGTGCATGCATACGTACATAGGGTATAGATGTATACGCGCAAATGTATGGGTTATACCTGTGATATAACAATGGAGCTGGAACAGACCCGAGGGTTGAACCGTTGACGCGGGAATATTAGAAGCGTAGGCTACGATTTACGACCCTCAATTTCCAAAAGCACATGAAAGGGGCGCTAGGCTAGGTCCAGGTATATGCGAGTTGCAAAAAATAATAATACGGGACAGCGAATGAATACTTACAGTCGATTTTTAACTATTCAGGTATTACATCTAAGCGAGAAAGTCGAAGTAGTTACACATATTAGCATGGACTATCACGAAACGCACAATTAATTTATTCTACAGCCGCGCAAACATGATCAAAGTATTGCATTTCACAGATTTATGTACCGTTTATTATCAAACATTTCGAATGCATTATTTTTCTGTTCAACTAAACTTCGACGCGTATGTAAAGTTTGATGGTTCACGAGCTCGTCAATTATTCGTATATCCACCAATGTCTTTCATGTTTGTTTCTCGCTGTTTATAGACATCACAGAATTGCTCCCATCAAATAGTAAATAAACCGTTCCAATCGGGGCTCAATCGTATAGAACATACGGTTTCAAAAATGCGAGATAGCGTAAGGACGCCGCGTGATTCGAAACGAATGTACTGTTTATATACAACAGGTCTTATCAAAACATACAACGTATTTACTACTAATAGTATGGTATTTCACATTTGCGAGCAAGAATGCATCGTAATATATTCGACGGGGAGCAACTGGATTGCATTTTCGGAACAGTTCGCAGCTCTCATCACTGTTATAAATGAATAAAAGAAAAATCTGGTTACTTTCTGCAGGATACACGCCGCAGTAGTTTACGAATTGAGAATTCCGAGATTTACTTTCGAATCTACTCACAAATGATATGATGATTATACTTACTGTATCTTGAGATTGTAACAAGCCGAACCAGTAATTGTTGTAGTATACTCGTAGTCGACGATCACTTAGTTATTCACGTTTCAAATTTTCTCGGAACGCTCATCGAAGACGATGCATACGCGTCTGACGCCGCGTTGCGCTGCAACGAAAGTACTACTGCAACTCGCTGTGTAGCCGAACGTAGGGTTTGAAACTATACCGAATTCACAGCAATTGACGCGCACTCGAATCTTCCTTCCCGCTCAACTTCAAATCACTATTGTTATTCAGCCACTGTTCAAGTCTCCTTTGTCGCTGCATAAGTACGTAGATGCATACGCACAGCACATGAACAATGCAGTCTTGTTACTGACGCGATTCGCTACTGCAACTGGAAACGGAAAGTGAAAATGGAAAATGGTCGGAACCCCGGCGATAGGGGAGAGATTTTAGAAAAGTTCTCGACCGTCACGCCCTCGGTAGGGCTTAAATCTAATTAGTCGAAAAACCGCGCAGCACCCGCGCAGGATAGGTACGAAAGGATTGTGGCAGAGGGACAAACCAGTCGACAAAATCTATCGCTGGGTCTATAATCTATGGCTTTGGTGAGGAACTGACTGCTACCGACGACGCAAGTAAATTGTTTTTATTGACAATCATGTAAAGGGAAGCCGAGAGGTGTGAGTTCTGAGTGAAATAAATCAAGATTCAATTGGTAAGTGAGCAATGAAAACCGAAATAATATGAACGAGGTGGATCCGCGTTAGTTCATAGTGAAGGATTTTTCAACCACCCCGTGAAATATTCCCACCGTGATTAGGTTAGGTTTCTTATCTGTATACGATTTTTCGTTAATCAAGGTGTCAAACACAATGGGACAAGGCACGGAGACTTGCGACAGACCAACCGAAGTCAGTGTCATCAGATTTGTTTCACGAAATCGAACGATAGAGGAAATCGCACCGAAAAAGGTAAGCCAAGTTCAGTGACAGGGTTCATTGACCTCTGAATGAAAACAATTTAGTTAGCTGCCGATATTTTAATTGAGATATCACTACCAGTGCTCCAGACAACTTGTCAAAGAAACACACGTGGCTTTAGATGTCATGTTTCTTCTTCTGATTATATAAATAGAATATCTGTTTTATTGTCTCGAAATAAAATTCTTACACCTCACACAACCGATCATATTTCATTCAATATTCACAGGAGGTTTACACGTGCAAACAACGAGGATGTGGAAAAATATTCACCAATCAGGATGAATATCGAACTCACGAGGCTCTCGAAGCTTTGAAGATAAAATTTATGTGAGTGCAATGCCAAGATCTGACAATATTATCTATTCAATGCTGTTTTGTAAAATTTTGAAATATTTTCTCCATTCTTTATGTACACTCGACTCTAGTTGAAGTTAATTCTTTTATCAGGGTCACTTCGATGCTGAGAAAGAGAAAATTTCAATTGTCTAACTTGATTGTCAGACTCTATGAGTATTTCTGATTTTATCCAGCTGTCGAGAACCAGGATGCGGGGAAGAATTGTCAGATCCTGGAAGCATGTGGCGTCACTATCAAGAATGGCACAACAACGAAACGCATGTGTTTGCTTGCCCCTATACAAGTTGCGGCTCTCTTCAGGCTACAAGCAACAATTTGGAAGAGCATATAGATTCGTGCCACAGGCAACCGCCGAATTTGCCAATAGAACCAGAAGTTATATGCCTCGAGGGACCGGAAAGCATCATAGATGATGAAATTTCAAAGAGCGAGGAGGAGGCTTGTCACAAGAGCAACAAATCCGATATACAGTACGACAACGATCTACAGAATGACGAATTCACAACGGATAAAGAAAGCTTTTCAAATAATACTGAGGAACTTCCGGGGGAGAATGCGTCCTCTGAGTTTGAGGAAAGTCGAGAGTACACATTGAGGACGAACGAGTTTGGCCTATCAATCCAGAAATCTGATTTTCCTTTGAAATCCGGAGAGTATTTGCCTGATAGGGAACCGTTTCCGAGTAATACAAAGTTCCCTAAAAATGAAGACTTGTCGATAACGAGGGAAAGCTTTTTGACTAAATATAACACGCTCACTCCAAAGATGGACAATCTACTGGACAATGATAATTCGTTGGACGAAAATATTGTGTTTGTCAATAATGAAGTAACGATTACTAAAAATACAAAGAGTGATTTATCGTCCGGAAAACCATATTCTCAATCGCACAGAATAGACCTGGGCAATTTGGAGAAAGTTTTTAGGAGCGGTTTCGAGTGCGACTCGCAGACAATAGAAGAAAGTATTATTGAAACAAATAGCAATTATTCCGAGGATGAAGAGTACATGCCGAAGAAGCAGAGAATGTCAAGAAATAAACAAGAATCTTACAAATGCGAAGTAACTGGATGTGGAAAAGTGTATAAATATATATCACATTATCGACATCATCAAGACAGTCACAAACTAGCGGTCAACACTACCAATACGAAACCTGCAAAACCGCCTAAACCCAAACCAGGGAGAGCCTCCACAGTTAGCTTCTTCCTGTAAGTTTCCACGATCAAACCTTTTCGGATGCCCATAATAAAAGTGTCCGTACAAATAGGTGATACATTCTGTCTCATTGGAATTTAGGTGCAAGATGCCTGGTTGCGGTGCTGAAGTAAACAACGTCACTGGTCTGTGGAAACACTATCAGGATAATCATGCAAATGCAAAGCCGCCCACGGTTCCCACGTCTAAAAGCATCGAGATATTTCGGTAAGATATTTAATAAACGATGACCTTGATATACGATTATGTTGAATTTTGACGAATCTCATGATCCCTCCCTACTTCTGCTTCGACAGATGCAAAGTTCTCGGATGTGAATTGGAATTCAACACAACGTTGGCGCTCTACAAACACTTCAACGAGGTTCACAACAGCAATTTCAATGGAAACGCTAAGACTGGAAATGGGAGTAACTTTCACTTCACCAATCAAATGTTCCATGACGAAGTTACTACCCAGCAACTAAACTTTAAGACTGACTTTAAGGCCAACATTAAGATTAACTCGAACGATTGCGTAGAAAGTGACGAAGATCAATCATCGATAACTACCGTCAAGGAAGAATCTCACGATTGATTCATATTTGAATTTATAGATAACGACGAATAGAGTTACTTTTTTCAAAAAGCTCATATCGATTCAAACCTTTCTATACAGAGCCACATTAACGACGTGCAGACAAATTTCAAGTATTACATTTGAAATATTGGGAATTATGTTCCGCTTATCCGTTTCTAGTAGCTACAAACTTTTCAAAATTCGATTTTGTTTCCGAAAGCCTAATACTGAGTATATATTTGCACATTACATATGATTCATACTCCCAATCGATCCGCACAACTCTACAATTACTGCTCGTGTACTCGACTAAGATACTTGAATAAGCAAACTGTTGCTCTGCTAAGATACTCTGAGAGAAATAATAATCACAAATACGATCTACAGGTATGCATGTAAATTAATTAATTATTGTAGTTTACTCTAAAAGCTGGTTAATGTTCAAAGTATTATACTGTGGCGTGGGAAGGTCTTTGCCTCTCGGGGGTTTAATTGAATAAGGAAGTTTTCATCATTTTCATTTCCATCTTATTCATATTATCCTATATTTTGATGCGCCTCAATTTTTATGAAGCAGTTACATTTGTGAGAAGAAATTATGAAAGAAATCTTAAACCTCTTCCTAATACATAAAGAAACTGAGGTGGAACATGATATTGACATCCTCTGCGGTAACCCTTTACCTCTTAGCTTTTTAGAATAAATAATTACGGTCAACACGGTTCCTGCGATACGTTCTCAAGGTGACATTATCAGCGCAAACCTGTGCCAGTTTAAATAAGGAATACTATAAGGCTTGAAAATTTTCACATTACGTAGTTTTCGCGGGCAAACGATCTTCTTTTTTACGGTGAATCGATGAACGAAAAATAAGGATCGTACATAATAAAGGCATTTTTTCGCGAGCCTCTGGTATAGGTGCCAGAGTGTACCGGCGAAATAGTCTGTGTCACTCAAACTATATATATTGGTACTCTTTGGTACCTATACCAAACCTATACCAGAGGCTCGCGAAAAAACGCCTCAAGTACATAACGTATGTAACTAATGCTTCTAAGAGAAATCTTTACTTCTTTCAAATAAATCGAATCTTCAATGTATTTACATTCAACTACTCGATTATGTGAGTAAGAAAACAAATATCAGCAATCTATTGTATTTCCAAACCACATACTATGTAATCTATTATATAATATGTAAAAATTTTAAATTATTATTAATTAATTAATGAACGTACTGATCTTGTCCAATTTTATCGTTAAAAAAAAAAAAAAAAAAAAAAATGTGGCGTCGTTTTACTATTAATATTGTAACATTTGTGAAAAAAAAAAAAAAAAAAACAACCATATTGTTAAACTAGGATACAGTATATTGTATGACATTTTTATCGGTACGCGTGTATGTTCGAAAATAAAGGTGCAATAATTGCGTACCATATACTTGCCTACCTTAATCCAGAGCTATTATCCGGCTCAACATTTTGAATAAAAAATATTTCAAATTTGAATGAATGCCCCTTGTTTATTTTTTATTTACATGCGCGAGATCGATGCGCGTGCGCTAACCACGAGGAAGATGTCTCGCGTCTTTGTCGCCGTCGCGGGTTTTCAATCGGCGTTATCTCTCTCCCGCCAAATTTCAGTGCTACGTTACGCGTGTGTGCGATGAAATTTCACGGCACACAGTCGCCACTGGATCTATGTATAATAGCTACGTAATGCTGGAATAGTGGAATCGAAATCTGGAATAGTGGAATCGGGATAGTGGAGTGAGCCTCAAAGGTTCCGACCGACCGAACGTCTACCCGCGCGAATTTAGCACGCCAACTACGCAGGCTACATTTTAACAAAACTGATAAAGCCTAGCCGTTGAAAGATGGCCGCAGCGCCGGTAACTGTATTGCACTAGTTTTTCACGTCAGACTCAGTTTCGTATGTAAACAGGATATTCTTCAAAGACCCCTCGCTTTCTACTAAAGTCAAATGTTAAGTATTACCTATCACTGATTCGCGACCATTGGCAAGATCGAGCCGAACAATTGACTCACTCGTTCAACTTGTTTATCTCTCTATCTATTCACTCCTAACAATCAAATCAAGTGATTTTTATCGATTTATTTACGTTTTCAGATGCCGATTGATCCTACGAATCGCGAGCTGGACTACCGTACCAATAATTACAAAGGTACATTTCTTTTTTTTTTTTTACGTATACCTGATTAACTGAGGCTTGTTCGACTTCTTTCACTTCAAAACAAAACATAGACTCTAACAGTAGTAGAAAAAATACGTTTCACAAATATAAATCTGCTGTTTTCTTGGAGTGGTTTAAAAAAAAAAAAAAAAAAAAAAAAAAAAACGATTGAATAATATTATGCCATTCAAGTCCCTGATTCGCGAATGGCTTAGAAGACAAAAAAAAATTGTACGCACATACTATAGTTTCAAACGTTTCGAAAAACTTATCAAAATATTATACAGGCTTTATCATGATTTATAACGTGAAATACCACTGATACCATTTTTTTTTTTTCCTGTACAAGTAAGACGACTTGTTTTATTCTTTCTACCTGTCAATCGGACAACTGTCGATCCACATCGTTATCAAAAAGTATTATCATCTCTTGAACTACTGAGCAAAGATTACTTAACTTTGTTTAGATGTTTGAAATCTTGATCGGACTCTTGAAATTTTTCAGAATTAAAATCCATTGTACGCAAGCAGATTGCTTGTGCAACATGTGGGAAGAATCTAAGTGCCAAATTAGAAAAGGCTGGTGGCGTGTTCATCCACCCTTTTATGAGCACGTTGCAGTGCAAGGTAAGTTTCCATTTTCCGGTTGGCTAATGCAAAACATCCCAATTACACCTCTGTCCCAGTTTAATACGTGATGCAATTCTTTGACCAATCTAGCCAAGCCATTTGAGATTGAGAAACTTCGGTCTATGTTTTATTCCGACCCTGATTCGGATGGAGCACAGCAGATTTAATGAACATATTCTACAATTATGTTACAGAAATGCCACGATTTTTATGGCGATAGTGATTTTAGTATGGACGAGGATGGCGAAGACAAGTACTGTCGCATGTGCGGAAACGGTGGCGAGCTTTTTATTTGTGGGAACAAGCCTTGTCCCTACGGATTTTGTCAGGTACATTCTTGATCTACTCGAAGTACCGGAATACCTCGTTGATTGGAACTTCATTTATTATACTATGGTGGACGTAACGTTGAGCTACTTTATTTAGAGCCTAGAACAATCAGATTCTGCCCCACTCAGGTTTAAACTTTTGTTACAGAAATGCATCGAGCGATACATTGGCAGGAATTCGTCTGAAGTCAAAGCTGATGACTGGAAATGTCTCCGCTGCAATTGTAAGCCTCTGTGGGAGGTCAGAGCCGTTTGTGCAGTTGTCCTGGAAAAAAAAAAGTGAGTTTTCTAGAGTTGTTTCTCATAGAGTTGCATTCTACGGCATTGGATCATAAACCTTATGGTTCAGGAAGGAAATGGTATTACTTTCATTGCATGGTACTTTGGGAATTCACAACTGTCGGTTTACAGCATGTAGTTATTTCAGAAATATGTAGGCCATGATGTTTAGCAAATCAAAATGTAGCCATTCCTTGTATTGTAGTTTGTTGACGGATTAGTTTGTCTGCCATTATTGATATTGCATGGTCCAGATGGTTATCCAACACAACGCGCAAGCTTCTTCAACAAGGTGTGAAATATCATTTACCTATTGAAAAGTTTAAAGATTACTTTTCAAACCCCCCAAATTGCCAATGTACAAAGCAAGAGATCACATCGCATAAACTTGGATTAGCTCTACTGCAGAGTCATTTTCAGCATCTAGCAATGGTTCAGCAACCATTGCACACACACCTGCAACTCGATGTCTAAGGCACACTGCTTTACTAAACACAAAAGCCGTTTGATTCTTTCAACTACGCTTATTCATTGTCCCTAACAGTAGCACTCCATATTCATACTCATTTTAAATATAAATTGTTCATTGCCAAGTTCTACTAATGGGTCTCATGCATGTGTTCGCTGGAGCCTTTCTATTGCACGAAATAAATTCATTACGTATCGCTAGTCTCACACAGTGAACACATTGCCATGTACATATGTTTAGAGAGCATTAGTGCATGATTCTCGTTTTCTTGCTTTGGTCTTTTGGTCTCCTAGACCTTTACACCGTTGGTTTTAAATAGTTTTGGTCAGAGTTCTGAATGAACGCCCAGCAGCAATAACGATCTAAAGAATCTGGAGTCGTTCACACCAGCTGATAGATCATAATGCAAAAGCAAGAAAGTGGGAAGATTTTTGAGGAAAATGAAAACGTTCATATATTTGAAAAGTTTTGTCTGAGTTATGGAGATGGAAAAGGATGAAAATGTAACACAGGATTGGAACTTCTGTGTTTCAGAAAACGGATCAAGCACAGAAAAAAACCATCTAGAGCTGAAGTCTACGATTCAGACGATGACCGCAGCCGCTCTCAAGAGTTGGACGATGATTTTGAGAATCATAGAGAAGTCAAACGTCGTTCTCTGAGATCTATACAAAATTCTAAGAAAGAAGATAAGACTTCGAAAAATTTTAAAGAAATCTGTGTTACTAGCACCGATTCCCATGATAACCCTGTACCGGTACACGACTCTAAAGCTGGCAGAACGGATTTACATACAAGAAGTAGGATTAGAGAATCCAGCGCTATTCACAATTCTGAAGAGAAAAGAAATCGCGCTGAAACGTCTAAGAGAGGGAAAGGATTGCGTGAAAGAATAGCATCTAGCGAAGATGAAACTTCTGACTTTGATGAAACCCAAGCAACCCGTACAAAGCCTGATGACCCTAAAACTCCCAATCCATTTGCAGAGCTCAAATCCAAATCTGCAAAACAAAAAAATTATCAAAGTTCTAGCCAGTCCTTGCGACTCACCCGGAAAACGGTGAATCTTTCACAGAAGCATCCAAATGGAAGATCGAAATCACCAGAAAGTTCGAAAAATCCAACAAGAAGTTCTGATCCTGAATCTAGTAACGAATCTGCTAATGAATTTGTCAAATCTAAGAAGAAGAAGAAATTTGAACCACAGGAAGCCAAATCAAATAACAAGGATTCAGCGAGTCAAAAGAAAAAACCTGATGATAATGAGATCCCAAATTCGAAAGTTGATCTAAAACATTCTAATACGAAATCTGGAAAGGTAGAAAAAGACAACAAGATCCGCGAATCGTCTTTAGAGCCAAAACGAACAACTCTCAATCATTCCGTCAAAGATTGTGGTACGAATACGAAACGAAAAACAAAAGTAAGATTGTCAAGTGAAATGAATACTTCGGAAAGTGACGTGGAAAGGTATGACTCGAACGAATCTATCCCAAATATCATCCCAAATAAAGAGAGTGCGCTTCATGCAAGTAGAAAACGTAAACGGTCTACTGATTCTATAAATGAAGAAGGTGAAAGTCTGAAAATTTATGGAAAAGTTTCAAAACCATTAAAGGTGAACAATGAGTCAGGGCAAGCAATTAGGACTAAGAGATTGTCGACCAAACCACTCTATCCAACTTCACAAACATCTCAGGCATCATCCTCGCTGGATTTCCACGATAAGCTTCTTGATAGAAAAAAAGCCTTGCTAAAAAATTCTTTTGCAAAATTTTCAAACACCAAAGATTGTTTGACTAAGGGTGATGCAACAATAATCAAGGATCATGTGGGTCACTTACATACCCAAATGAGAATGTTTGGCGAGAGCATATGTACCGGTGTTAATGTTATCTGCAAGGAACACTTGATAAATGACGCAACAAGCGTTCAAGCTGTTTCTAAAACAGTACTAAAATATTCATTATTAATGATTCGTTGTAAGAAAAGTTTAAACATTATTGAGAATGAATTCATAAAATCCTACGAGAAATGGTGTCAAAGTTCCAAAGTGAAGAGTATTTTTTCAGATGTAGAGAATAGTGACGCTGCTACAGGCAATCAAGTAGAATCAATTACTCAGGAAGAACCTTTTATTAATGGCAGTAAACAAAACAAAATTGGACAGGACTCTAAGAGGCAGAAGGTCACAGATGATTCAGATGCCTCCAATGAAGATGAAAATTGTGATGTTTCGGGTTCAATGCTTGAAAAAAGCAATACTCTTCCGGATACTGAAGAGAAATCTTTAAAAACCAACGAAGAGTGGAGCGATTCCAAGCGTCCTGAAGAAATTGACCGTAATATACAAGAACCCGTTGCCAGGGATAGTGACGGGAACTCAGTATATTTAGAGCATGATGCAATCTCGGACTGCGACAGCAGAGAAATATTTTCAGAGAATGGCAGTGGAGGGCAGAGCGATGAAGCAAACAGATCTATGACCAAGGAAGTTTTGGAAAAATCTCCCCCTCTGAAAACATCTAAGAAACGATCAATTGAATCGGACTCTGATGAGCATGAGACGGTTGAGACAGAAAATTTGGAACGGATGAAGGAAAAATCGTTGCAATCGGATAACGTAATTGAAAAGCCAGAATGTGTACCAGAGAATCACAAAGGAGCTACTGAGTGTGCAGCAGACAAGATTACTGAAGAATCAACAGCGACTGGAAATTATATTGAGGACACTGATCAACCAGACTCATCTTCGGAGAATATTCATGAAGATACAGTCGCACCTGATCTCCCTACTACTTTAAATTTGAATGAGGAGTCAAATTATTTGGGTGACGACGATCACTTTGTTTTAAATGATTCGGAAAGCACGGAGAATCTGTCTTTGGATGAAAAATCAACTCTACCTGACACAGAAATCACAAAGAATAGTATCAATGATATACAAATGGATGATGATGATGACACGTTGGAATTGTGGGATAAATCCGCGGCTGGTAAACAGAAGTCAAGCCATACATCAAAGCATAATGATGAGCGAAAGTCTTCGCCATCGGAAGCAAATGAGAATGAAGAAGAACTATCGGACTGCGACCCGATGATATTTACTCAATTACCATCTGACGAGTTAGCAACTGAGTCTAATCCTAACAATATTGCCGAAACCAACAACCTCGTGGAAAATTTAGGTGAAACTGAAGATACGTGCATGTCTGATTTACATATAGGAAGTAGTAGAGCGGTACCATCACAAAGTGATGACAATTGCACAGTTAAAGTAACAAGTCCACTAAAGGAATCATCTTATTCACCAGAAATGATTCCCAAACAACATGAAGAAGCCGAAGATTTGGATACCAGTAAAAAACCTCAAAATTTATCCAAGGGTCCGAAATCCTCCAAAAAAATCCACGGGAGTAAGAATCATTCGGAGAAGGATAATTCCATCCCTCTGTTGTTGAAAAAGAAAGGAAGTGATTTTGAAGAGAGTGCCGGCGCTGGTACAGTTGAAAAACAGAAAGGCCAGGAGAATGATTCTGATTCTAAGAAGAATAATTCTATTTCTTTGTTGTCTGAAAACAAAGGAAATGATTCCAAAGACAGTCCTGATACTGATATAGTTGAAGAAGAGCAAGGCCAGAACAGTGACAATGATTCTGAGAAGAATCATTCCATCGCTCTCTTGTTGGAAGACGACGGAAATGATTCCAAAGAGAATGCTGGTACTGGTACAGTTGACCAAGACGGAACACGCGAATCTCAGAAGAAAGTGGTCACGGCTAGTGATGATGATTCGGAAGAGGCAATTAAGAGAAAGATTTTAGAATCTGATTCCGAATGGTCCGATGAGAGTTCACCGGTATCTAATAGATCCAACAGTTTTCAGTTGAAAGTAAACTCCGATTCAGAAGAATATCGCAAGGAATTAATTACTATAGATACTATTAAAACCATGGTCACCTCAAGGAAGTCGAATATTGGCGTCAAGTCACAGGATTCAAAGATTAAAGTAAATAAATTGAAGCGTGATCCAATGAGCTCTGCACCCGAGAATTTTGATATTTCCGAATTGAACAATCTTGCTAAACATCGACTGTTGGCATCTTCCGATACGAGTAGCTCAGACGACGATGTTTCTTCCAAGTTACCTGCGAATCTTCATAACATGGATTTGCATTCCACATCTTCTCAAGAAAATGATGAAATCGATTCTAGTTCTGTAAACGGAAAGGATACTACAATTCTCAGCCCCTCTAAACCTAAGACAAAGAAATTTAGTCCAGAACAAAATTATTACTATATAACAGACAAAAAATTGCAAATGAATTGCAAAGTTGTAGTCAGAAAACTTAATGACAAAGTTTTGGATCAATTCAGACAATTGCTAGGCAAGTCTAGGGAACGGCAAGAATTGGAGGACTTTAACAGGTACAAGAAGTTATCAAAGTAAACATAAATATTAATCCCAACCATTTAATAAACTTTCTGGAAGGACCGCTTGCAATTCACGGTGATCAGTAGCAAGTATTTTAAAATTTTGAATTTTTGTTTCAAACTCATGGCAAAGATACTCATTCACAAATGTCTTAGATTCATTCATGGTGTTGGTCATTGTTAGTTAGCTCGAATCGACGAGTCATTATATCGCATGCATACACGTAGCTACGAGAATCTTTCTGGTGTTATGTTCCGTTCTGTGTTTGTAGATTGAAAAACTGATTATTACGCCTGAGATGAACAAAACCCATGAAAGTCAAGTGTATAAAGAAATCTTTTGAATTATCATAGAGGCTGATACATGAGATCAAAGTTAGCAACGTGGATAGAGACCAAAATTGCTCATCGCACAACCTATTTGTTTCGTGGATAATTTTTCAAAACCATTTCTTCACATGCACAGCAAGTTTTGGAAAATTCCTAAACACGTATAAAATATGGACATAAAATTTCCTTCTATCATTGTATCAGATATTGAATATCTTTCGAAAATTTTTGTCTTTCAGTCTGGTCGATTTGAACAACATAAAGAAACGTAAGAGAGACAGTAAAGAGAGCAATCAAAGCGAAAGCTCAAGCGAATCGTCATCATCAAAAGGGAACACGAAGAGGACACGATCTAAACAAGTCCAGGAGAAGGAAGAAACGCTACTCGATCATTTGGAGAAAATGATAAATGGGGAAAACTACTGTAAACCTTCTGGCGATGAAACGGAAGAGAATAACGATATCCTGAAAAAAAATTTAACAGAAGAAACCGACCAAGACGAGTTCCTAACTGAGGCTAACAAATTAGCCAAGGATCTTCTCGTTGAAAGTTCTGACTCCGAAAATGGTGAGTTGTTGCTATAAATTAATAGTATTGTTTATACTTCGGTCAGAATTAAGATTTTCTATCAACATTGTCGTCTATTCAGAGAATTGGAAGATAGCTTCATTCCTTCGTTCAACAATTAGTGCGAGCTGAAATACAGTAGAACCTCGATTATCCGAATCAAGTGGGACCGAGCCTAGTTCAGATTAGCAAAGGTTTGGATAATGGAACAGTAATATTGGATTAAACGATGTGACATAGTAAAAAAATACTCCAAACATAGGATAATAGAAGTTCGGATGAAATGAATCGTGGTTCGGATAACAGAGGGTTCGGACAATGTAGTTTCGGATAATCGAGGTTCTACTGTATCCAGAATAATACTGTTTCACAGAGATGAGAACCTCGACTGGAAATGGAGAAGAACAAGAACAAGAGGAACAAGAAGGGGAAGAAGAGGAGGAGGAAGAGGAAGAAAAAGAAAAAAGGGAAGAGGAAGAAGAAGAGGAAGAACAAGAGGAAGAGGGAGAAGGCGAGGAAGAGGGAGAAGGAGAGGGAGAAGAACAGGAGGATGAAGAGGAAGAGAAAGAGAAAGACAAGGAGGAAGAGGAAGAGGAAGAAGAAGAGGAAGAGGAAGCGGAAGAGGAGGAACAAGAACAAAAGCAAGAACTGACACTGAAGACACAAAGAGATATGCAGAAGGAGAAAGATATTTCAGATGGTGAGTAAAAAAAAGATTTTCTTTTACAATTCTTCTCGTCGAGTGCCATTCTGCTCAGCGACAATACGCAAAGGCTTTAGTTTTCATTTAACTATTCTAATTTCGGTTAATTAAGCAGTGCGGTACAATATGTTATAATTTGTGATACTTTGCAGAGGAAGTAGCGGATTCAGAAAGCAATCATGAAAATGGATCAACCACGGAAAAGGATAATGAAGAAACAACAAATGTTGAGGAAAATGTTGAGTCGAAGGAAAATGAGGATACCGACAGTGATAGGACGAGGGAACGAGATGTGAGACGATTTTTTTTTAGTATTTATAATGTTGTAAGAGAGTACTGCGGTTGATGAAGAATACGAAATCAAACAATTGTATCCATGTCTATCATCGTACAAAGTCCGTTTGTTATTTTTGCTTGACATGATGATTTGGATGTCATATTTATTTTATGAAAAGAATTATTTAATCTATGATTGCAGAGGATGAAGGACGGGTTGGCTAAGCGTCACTGGAGACTGACAGATTCTGACAGTAGCGACGAAGAAAAAAAGTGGAACAAATCACAGCTGACAAAATCAGATGAAAAAAAGTAGGCGCCAGCGTTGATGTCGATTATTATTTGTCATATGTTTTAGTTTTTGATGATACTTAATATACCTCATCGACAACCACGATTTTTTTTAGGACCGTAAAACAGGAAGAGGGATTAAAAAAGAAAAAGAAAGTTAAACGAAGGGTGCTGGGATCGGATTCTGACTCTGTTAAACTAACAGACGTCAGTGATGATGAGTCTAGCGAGGTTGCCGGTGACAAAAAAAATTCATCTTCCGATAGCGATGATTCAGCGGAATTATTTAACAGTCTCAGAAAAAAAAGGTCGCAAAAACGAAATGCACAAAAAAGTGATTCTGATCCGGATTCTGACCAGGATGAGAAACCGTAAGTAGAAAACCACTTTAGTTATTGTGATTGAATTAAAATTGTCTTCATGTTCGTCCCTAATTTTTTGGTAATTAAACTAAATGCAAATTACCTGGAATCTCCTCAGGGCAAAACAGAAAAGAAAACGTATAAAGAAGATGGAATCTGACAGCGATAGTGATCCTCTAACAACTTCGCAAGACACACCGGGAAAACTTCATAGGAAAAACATTCGCAAGGTTTTGAAAGACAAGCAAGTTGCAGACGTGACGAAAATAGCTGGGAAAGAAGAAGAGGAAAGGTTGAAGCGTATCGCCGACCGTCAAAAACTGGTGGGTTCACAATTTCGAATTTCGTTGTCATACCAAATGGCAAGAAGTTCAGATTGAAAGTATTGAAAAAATAAAGTAAATAATGGCCATGAAAATAGTATCAAATAATTATAACAACTATTCTGTGCGTTATCTTTTCAGTACAATGAAATGTACGAATTAAAATTGGCGAACGAGGCTAAGGTGGAAAAATTGATACTAGACTTTGACGAAGAAACCAAGAAGATATTGGTCAGTGTACACGAGGATTTGGTGAAACGATTGAAACCTCATCAGGCGCAGGGTATAAAGTTTATGTGGGATGCGTGTTTCGAATCTCTGGAACGTACGAAGTCTACAGCAGGTTCGGGCTGCATCGTAGCCCATTGCATGGGCTTGGGAAAAACTTTCCAAGTTGTGACTCTAGCTCACACGCTACTTACTCACGCCGAAACTGGCATTAAGACAATTATGGTCATCTGTCCGCTGAGCACTGTTCTTAATTGGGTCAACGAGTTCAAAAAATGGTTGGGTGACATCAACAATGACGAGGATGTCGAGGTGTTCGAAATGACCAAGTGAGTACAGTCCTTGAGTTACTTCTTACTTTGAAACGAAACGAGCGTATTCATATTATTGCATCAGTCTCAGTAATCTATTCCCTCCGACAAATGCAATCGATTAAGAATTGTCGTTAAAATTTTTCAGAATGAAGAAAAACTTCGAAAGAAAGTACCAACTTGAGAAGTGGCACCGAGCCGGTGGCGTAATGGTGCTCGGGTACGAAATGTTCAGACTCTTGAGCAACCAAACAGGGAAAAAGATGCGCAAAAGTTTGCACGATGGGATTTTAAAGTGCTTGGTAGATCCCGGGCCAGATCTGATCGTCTGTGACGAGGGCCATTTACTCAAAAATGAAGACACTGCTTTGAGCAAGGCTATGAGGCGTGTAAAAACCCTGAGGAGAATAGTGCTCACAGGCACGCCGTTGCAGAATAATTTGGTCGAATGTAAGAATGGCTTCATATATTTCATACACAATTTGGGAGTGCTTGTTATATCTGTGAGTTTGACCAGAAATCATTAAAACGTTATCTAATTCTCTCTTTTTTTTTTACAGATCATTGCATGGTTCAGTTTGTGAAACCGAACCTTCTTGGTACAAAGAAAGAATTCTTGAACAGATTCGTTAATCCAATAACAAACGGGCAGTTTGATGATTCGACTGAATACGACGTTAAACTAATGAAGAAACGTGCTCATGTATTGCACAAAATGTTGGAAGGAAGTGTTCAACGCTTCGATTATTCCGTACTCACACCGTTTTTACCGCCTAAGCAAGAGTATGTCATTACCGTTAGACTGGCAGACATACAGATCAAATTGTACCAGTATTATCTGGACAATTTGTCAAGGTAAGTTCAATTCTAAACATTTTGATCATATGCTCTTCGCATTCCGCGCAGCAGTGCTCGAATAGTAATTCGATGGATTTATTCCAGAAAAAAAGTTGGCGCAGGGACTTCCTTGTTCGCTGATTTCCAGGCCCTGCAAAGAATATGGACTCACCCCATCGTCTTGCGTATGAATGCTGAAAAGGTGGAGAAAATGAATGAAAAGAAACGCATGGACGCCAGTGATTCTGAAGGATCGTTGAGAGACTTTCTTGACGATGGAAGTGAAGAGAAGTCAACTAGCAGCGAGGACAGCGACATACAGTCTGCTCATTCATCGAGTGATGAGAAGAATGAGAAACCAGATAAACCAAGACGTGGAACGAGAGCTAATCCCGTTGGTAAGATTAAAATTCTATACGATCAGATCTAAGACGAGAATCTTTGAATGAAAGGCTTCAGGTTATATGAAACTAAGATATAATCTGATCTCTTGTTTATCCCTCAGACCTTGCTTTGACTTCACTAGAGGAAGAAGAGCTGCCACAATCTGGTGAATGGTGGAGTCAGTTCGTCGAGCCCGAACATTTTGAAGATATGAGGATATCTTCGAAATTGGTTTTATTGTTTGCCATTTTGAATGAGTCTGAGCAAATTGGAGATAAAGTGTACGTATTAGCTGATTGGAGATTCACCCGAAGTATAGTTCTATCCTTGGTTATACATTCATCTATTTTTATGTACTTTGACTTGCAGCCTTGTCTTCTCACAGTCATTGTACGCCCTGTCCCTCATCGAAGAGTTCCTCAATAAAATTGACGATGAAACTCAAAAGGGAACGTGCAGTGAACTGGTCGACAATCACAGCGGGAGCTGGTCTCTGGGATTGGACTATTTCAGACTCGATGGTCAGACGCCGCCCGAAAATCGAAGTCATTATTGCAAAATTTTCAACAACCCTAAGAACAGTAGGGCCAGATTATTCTTGATATCAACCAGAGCCGGAGGCCTTGGAATAAATTTGACTGCCGCTAATAGAGTTATTATATTCGATGCCAGCTGGAATCCTTCGCACGATGTACAAAGTATATTCAGGATATACAGGTGAGACCTGAGAAATCTTTAGTTAGGTCAATTTATTGACCATTCTCCATTTGCACACAGGTTTGGTCAGAAAAAGCCTTGCTACGTTTATCGATTTTTGGCTCAAGGCACGATGGAGGAAAAGATATACAACCGTCAGGTAACAAAGCTTTCATTGTCGTGTCGCGTGGTAGATGAGCAGCAAATTGAAAGACATTACAGTAACCACGACTTGGCCGAACTGTATCAATTTGAACCAAATGACAGCAAGGATAAACCTACGCTAAATCTACCTAAGGACAGATTATTAGCGGAAATTTTACGAAAATACGAAGATAGAATAGAAACTTTCCACGAACACGATTCTCTGTTAGAAAATAAGGTAAAAATATACAGTTATGGATGAAGTGAAGAGTGTCCTTTGCACCAACGGAAACTTAGCTCTAATTCGATGAACAAATGTGAAGAAAAATATTCGATTTTACAGGCAGAAGAAGAGTTGGATGAGGAGGAACGTAAAGAGGCGTGGAAAGAGTATGAAGATGAACGTACGGGACGAAAGGTGCCTATGAACAACTTCGCGAATCAAAACTTCAATATGCAGCAGTACAACGATATGATGAATATGAACCCAGCTGACATTGCTAATCGAGCTACACTCTCTGGAATCAATATCGAAACTCTGCAGTCCCTCATTAGAAAAGATGTACGTAGAGTTGACCGTTCACTCACATCATTTGAGTATTTTACCCTTGTCGAAGGATGATTGTCATCAGAGTCTCTAAGTCCATAGATTTCGTCTAAAATTATTCATTATTTAATTTCCAGTATCCAAATTCGACTCCAGAGCAACAAAAAATGATGACACAACGTGCGATTATGGATATGTACACTTACATGGAGAATGAAGCTATTAGGCAGCAACAAATTGCAGCGGCTGCAAGGGTAAGATTTTTTAGCAACATAACTGACAACTCTAATGTTCAAATCAACACTGTGAATTCTCTACGTTGCATTGTTACAGACCTTCACTTACCCAACTGTGAGCAATCTTGGCACAAGCAACTTTATGGATGGGAACACTGTGGTGCGTAGAATGGAAGCTGAAAGTCTCGTTTATCCTGAGACTATTGATTCTGTTTTTCTGTTATCAGCAGACGTCGGCACAACGGCAGTACGCCATGCAGCAGCATCATCAGATCATGGCGCAACGTGAACAGCAAGCAAATTACGCTAAACGATTCGGAAACGTGAGAGGACCTGGACTTTCGGCCACCGCGACAAGACCACCGCCAATTATTAATTTGCAAGACGACAGTGATATCATAGAGGTAACATACTGTTTTATTCAATGTATCATCAATGTTTTTGATTATTTTCTGATTCAGCTAGAATTCGTAGGAAATTAAAATGAGATTTAATATTACTTGTTTCAAGGTCCCTACAACACCCCCAGCAACGGCTGGACCTACACCATCATCGTCCGTTCAAACACCGTCGGTTTCAGCACCCGTTGTTGCTGAAAATAGTAAGAGGCAAGAGGAATGATGTGAAAACTAGAGGATCTTCTCAAAGTGTTGACTTTAGGGGCTGGAATAAAAAATGAAACGAAAAAACAAAAAAAAAAAGATATCGTTTTAAAACCGTAAGGGAGCGTCGCATTTCTTGAATTTTAGTAAAATATTATTTTGTGGATAGGCGGTGAAATCCGCGTGAAAGTGAATACACAAACACCTATATCGCCGTATCAGGCTGCACACCGTTCTTACAACAAAATTATGTTGTATCAAATTATTAATCTTAGTTTTTCGACAACTCATTTCTCTGGCGAGCTGAACTAATTTATTAAAATGATTCAGCGATGCTTGACTATGATAGGTAGTATGTAAGTGTAGTAATTGTAAGGAACTATGATATTAAGTGGATATACTTCATGGTGGCTCCTCTCATAATTTAAATACACAGCAAAAGACAAACTTTCATTTCTATGGGGAGGGGTTTTAATAATATACCCTGTATTGGAAATATTTATCTCCGATTTATTTATCGCAAAAGCTTACATCCCCGTCTTAGAGTATTTCACAAATTCGGGCAGTGCTTCTCTCCAACCGGATTTCAACTGTGTTTTCAATTCGATCTTTCTCTCGTAATATTCTTCTTCAGTTGCTAGATTGAAGTTTTCATCCACGTCTAGTTCATGATTATACAATTCTTCAGCAATAGTAACGCTCCAGTCCGCTGTCTCGGTGCTATGATTAAACGGAAGCCATGCAGTGTAACGGTACTCCGATATTCTAAGCGTGTAACCCATAATAGTTATTTGGTCCAGTCTTGGCTCATCGCTGTTCGGAATTAGAGTCGGCACAATACCAGGCCTAGGGTATTGACTGAAAACGCCGGTTTTCCAAGGGATGCTCTGCAAAACGAGGGAGAAGAATTTGGCTATAACAACTCGACTTTTCGCAATGTTACATCCCTCGTACCTTGCCAGACATTGCTGCATAGACAACGGGCAGAAAGCTAACACCTTCGCTGCAAGGATTTGAATCCTGTGAGACCCGGTTATCATTGTACCAGCCACTTGCTTCATCGGGGCATATCGATATAGGCAGATTCACCAGTTCTGCTATCGTTGGGAAGATGTCTACCAATTCGATCATAGAATCTGTAGTGATGTAGCTTTTCTGTGTTACTTTCGGATACTTTGTCTCCGAGGGAATGCTCCAATGTGTTGGATTATACGTCACGCCTGGAATGGAGATTATAACAGGAACTTTGAGCGCTACTTCAAAATTACTGTATTTTGCCCATTCTCCGTGCTCACCTAGCGACCAGCCTGGAAATACAATAATTCCAATAATAATGTTAATCGGATATGAAGTGGTCTCATCCTTTTGTTGAATTAATCAAGTACCATGATCTGATATGAGGATAATCGTAGTGCGACATTGTAGATTATAAAAGGTCAACTGCTTTATCAGTAATCCGATTAACTCGTCAATATATGTTACTGCACCGTAGTAGGATTGGATAATCAATTTCGCATAGTCGACTGAAAAACATTCATCCAAGTGAATACATGTGAGCTCTTAGAAGATTGTTACATGATCTCCACTGCTTTTAAAAAGGAATAGAAACGAACATGGTATTTTTTCGTATGGAAATTTCAAATCCAAATTTTTTATATCTTGTCTCTTCCGAAGATCCGTCCATGGGTTGTAAGCTATATAACTGACGTTATCTGGCCACTTGTAATTATCAGGTACAGAAAACTTTTTCAATGGATGGTGTTCTGTGAATAAAGCGATAACGAACCAACAGTATAATTCGAATATTTGACGAATAAGACAAAATTACCTACTAAGATATCTTTGTGGATATTTCAGTGGGATGTGAGGCTTCTGAAAGCCAACTGCCAGAAAGAATGGCTTCTTATCCCCGCGATGTTTGCCAATGAAAGATTTTGCTGCTATCAAAGTTTCTATATCTGGTAACGTCTTATTGGGCATCTCAGAAACATACACAGGGCAGACCTAAATCCCAGGTGAATTCAACAAGATGTATAGTTTTAACAATCGTTTTTTTTTTTTTTTTTTGAAAGTTCAAAATTCACAATAAATGCATTACCACATTGCGAGCAAGCTCTGAGTTGGGAGTAGCATGACACAGCGGAGTTTCTTTGTAACGGTCCGTAAATGGATGAAATGATCTCTCAGACCAGGAGTACGGAGAATCATCCGATCCATTGGAGCTGCGCCCTGAGTTGAATTGAAGTTTGGATAAATTTAAAAAATATCTAAGGATCAATAGGGAAGCATAGAAGAGTCATTGGTCGGTTCTAGTTCCAGACTATTACCTGGATGGAAAACTTTGCCGATAGACATAGTGGTGTAGCCATTGTTTTTCAAATGCTCCGGCAAAGTAGTGAAGTTTCCTACTTTCTCTCTCCAATAGCTGTAAAAGTCGTAAAGCTTTAGCGTGTCTGGTCTTCTACTGGTCAGAAAAGAGTTCCTACTCGGAGCGCACAATGATTGCTGTAACAAATTCAAAACCAGATAAAGAATGGGATCCGTCTCCTTTGCTGCTGTAAATTTTTTAGCATGAATTATATGTCTGTTTATCTGGAGAATACAATGCTTATGTGTACCTGAGCATAGGCTCGAGTGAATAGTACGCTTCGTTTGGCCAACAGGTCAATATTTGGTGTATGGGCTTTGGTATCTCCGTAACAGCCCAGTGATGGCCTTAAGTCGTCAACGATTATCAATAAGATATTCTGCTTTCCAACTACACTATGTGTCATCATATTGATGAGGATTAAGAAAATAATCATGATATAATATCAGGATTACAGGGAATGGAAGCTTATAGCAAACTCCCTGTTTTTCAAGTGCAAGCTTCTATCCGAGACCTTGTGGTATGATTATTTATTATACTCCTGTTGAGAGTTCGCCTTTAAGTCACGAATCGTACCCCCAGCTATGAATCAGCATTAATTCTTCTCTTTGAAAAGCCTGTAATATAAGTCGATGGATGCATTGAGTTCGAACCATGTTCAAATTGTTTCCCGCCAGCTTGATTGCGGCAAAAGTAGTTCGTGAACTGAAAATACGGCGCTATCTCCTTGACGGGTCACAATTTTGGCGGGTGATCTTTGGCGCGGCGAAGCGTGACGTAGTAGTGACGTCAGCGGGTGTGTCAATTCTCATTTCTTCGTGCTTGAGCGTATTGTCAGAACGAAATAAGCGCACGAACGACGATCTATGAACCGTATGGTCCATGGTCAAATCAGCTGATTATTGTTGTCATTGTGCAAGAAAATTAGTAGACACTTTACAGTCTACATTCTTGGGAGGAATCCCACCTCGCTCGTTAAGCTCGGTAATTATCAAGGGTAGTGAACGTGATAACGGCTCGAATTGTTTTGAAACGAAGGTCCCAATGGGAGGATAAACAATCCTGTTAAAATCAACTCGGTTTATATTTCCCCGTCGTTTTTGTATTGACACCAATGTCTGCGGACTGGGGAGCTGTCAGTCGTTGCAAAATGACGCAGTAGACCCTGGATGGGGCTAAACAGGGACAGACGGACTAACGATGCTGCGCTTCGCACGATGAAAGGAAACTTTCGATTTAATGTAAGTAAAATATTAACCAGTACTTATACCCGTGGATATAATATCGCGTTCAGTTTTACACTGCACAAATATCAAATAAAGAAGAGATGAGGAGCTCGACTTTAAAAATATCCCCTTTGTTGTGATGACAAGATCTATTTTCTGACCTCCTACGTAACAACGCTATACACAGTTGTTACACCTACGCGGAATAATTACGCTCACGTTTAATAAAAACGGAGTATAGACGACACGATTACGTTACATACTTCTCTTTATTTTTCATTTATATTTAATATACTTAATTTAGTTATCTAAGAACTATTTTTTCCTCCTCCAATGTTCGTCAATCTGATCTCACAAGCGTTTCTGAGACAAAGAAAATGAGACATGTAATTTAAAAATTGAGTGACTACCTTGGAACTCCACTAACAGCTGTGCTATGTTGCGCAATTATTAAAGACAAAATAGACCTTTTACCCCCGCCACATCCCAATGTCTATAACAATGTTAAATAACGTTATGCATTCGAGCTGAAGCTATATATGCTATATTAATTTCATAACATTCTCTTGTCGCTTTTATATCTTTATTTTCTCCTCCAATCAGTTGGATAAAGAACAAGCTTTTGTTGATGACCCATGTATTTTTGAATAATTAATATATTGCTCAACTACTCTGGGTTTCATGCACTGCATTCTTTCACAGTATTTAATCATAATTCCCCATGTTAGATTCATTAACGATTTTCTTTTATTTGAGATTTACTGTTCAGGTCTCTCTGTTGATTTTCATTATCCAGGAGCCAGATCAGTGTTCAGGAAAAGTAAAATGCTCGAAAAAGGAACTACCCAACTATAAACAATCTACTAAACTAAAGTAGATAAATTTTTTTTTTCCTTTTCTTTTCGCACTATTTTTAGAAAAATTCATTCTGCGTTTCAGAGCAAAGAAATAACTCTACCAACGAAAAATGTCCGCCGAATCTCCGAGACGGGGAATACACAAGGGGGCCCAGGTCATATCGCCCCAACCTGTGAGCGATAGGTCGATAATTGAGAGCGTAGCTGGGATCATAAACGACATAGTTCCTCAAGTTCGTATCTTAGATTTTCTACGTTTTCTTCAATGTATGCCTCTTATACGTCCCAAGGATCGTTTCATGCAGGCAAATTATTGAATTTCATAAGCCATTCAGCAGCTTGTATCATTTGACAGCTATTATTCTATGTACAAAAATGATAGAAGCTCAAACTGGACCCACAACACTTAAAATTCACTCATCTAAAAATAATTTACTATGCTTGACACGTTTATTGCTTGTTTAGGCTTACACCGGAACCCCGAACCTGGACAATAAGGAATCAATAACATGGGCTAGGTTTGAATACGCCGATGTGAATGACCCAGCTCTATATCCAGACTATAATGAAGGTTCGAGCACTCCTCCGTTGCTACTTGTACTTGGATACGGAACTGGTGTACAGGTGATACATGAATTTTCAGGAAAAGTTGTGATACACGGCGAGCACAGATATTGTCGAACTGGTGTCTAGTTATTCTTCAATTTTACTTTAGATTCTGAGCAATTGAATACCTGTTTTTTGATTAGGTCTGGCTAGTGACTGCTTCGGGTGAAGCTACTGAGGTTCTTTCATGGCGTCAAGGAGTTGTCCGCACTTTGAGATTCCTGCCAAATCCCAAGGCAGGAAATGAGCAAATTGATCTTTTCCAACTTAAGCGACCGATGGTTGCTATCTGTGATTCGGCCGGGCCAGGGCCTCAGTTTTGCAACATTGGATTCATCTCCCTCAAGACTGGCGAACAAGTGAAGAGTATCAAGTTCAAAAATCCTGTCAATGATGTACTTGCCAATAGGAGATCGGTCGTTGTTACTTTCTCGGAAAAAATTGCCGTCTTCGATGCCAAAAACTTGGAAGATGTCCTTACTGTTACAACCTGTTATCTCAGTCCTGGACCTAATTCTAATCCCGTAGCTTTGGGAACAAGATGGCTGGCGTACAGGTAATTCAGATAAAAATGATTAACTATTGAGATCCACTCTCATTCATATTTCTATTCAGGTTTCTCTGTATACGTAGATAACAGAGATCCTGTCCTTTGCCAAGATTATAACAACAATAGTCTTGGAGCGAACACATGTGTTTATTTTAACATCATCTTTATAGCGAAAAGAAACTGATACCAACAAGAAGAAGTAGCGGCGGTAGCGAGGGAGAGGGGGCTCAAAGTTATACAGCAACTGTCTTGCACGCTGCCAAATCCCTCGGGAAAGGATTGAGGGGTCTGGGCGAGACAGTGGCATCAACTTTGACGGGCAAGTTTTCGGCTTCAATTACTACAGTTCCAAAGTCCTCAGCAGTTAATTTGCTGCGTATTACCAATGCGCTTGAGATTGAAAAATTTGTTCTCAAGTCTGGTTTTAGTTTGGGAATATTCCCGAATCAGTTTAACTCGTTTTTCATTCAATTTTAGGAAACTCTGTGGCCCCCCCAACTCCCAACAGTGTCGGCTGCGACACAAACCAGCCTGGCGTTGTGACTATACTCGATCTCCAAGCTGCCAAAGAAGACAAAGAGTCGGACGATGGAACTGTAGAAACTGTACTGGCACATTTTACAGCCCACAGCGACGCCATAGTAGCCATGACATTCGATCTAACGGGAGCTTTACTCATGACTGCTGATAGACGGGGTCATGATTTTCACATATTTCGGATACAGCCACATCCCGGCGGACCAACGCTCGCTGCAGTTCATCATCTCTATGTACTGCACAGGGGTGATACCACTGCCAAAGTTCAAGTATGTGGTGTTCTCTCTCAGCTTCCCAATACACAGTATTGTACATAATGTTTTGTAATTCCTTTTCCCCGATTTCATTAATTGTATAAACGTGCCTGAGATATGTTAAATTTGCCTTTCATTCATACTCTAGGACATGACGTTTTCGAGCGACGCAAGATGGGCAGCTGTGTCTACTGTCCGTGGCACGACCCACGTCTTCCCTGTGGCTCCGTACGGCGGTCCTGTTGGTATCAGAACTCATTCAACTCCGCATGTCGTCAATAGACTATCAAGATTTCATAGAAGTGCTGGGTTGACTGCTGATGGTACGAGATCCCATTCTCCAGTCGCGCATGCCGAGATCCCATTGTCGGTTTATCCTTACTCTAATCCCCGGCTGCCACCGTATCCCCATCCAACGATACTTCATCCTCTTGCCCAGATAAGACAACCGTCTACTTTGAATCATGTCAATAACCAGCCACAACCCAGGTAAGAATAATTCAATATTCCATTTATCATTGACCACTCTCTTCCTTACATTAATATCTGTCATATAATATAATATCTTCAACAGACCGCAGCAGCGACAACGTCTTCAGTCAGAAGACAGCGGGAGTTTGCCATTGAAGATCTGCTCCTGTTTTGCACCGCAAAGAGCTTGGCTATACGCCCAAAGGGATACCGCAAACAAAGTGATTAAACGCCCCGTTGACTCTTTGTTCATAATGGCGTGTCACGGAAACATGATACAGTACGATTTGGAACCAAAGCCAGCAGCAGGTAAGCATAACTAGGAACAGTCATTCACAAACAATACTCAATCATCACTTCTGTAAACCTGTGATACTTTAAACTACCTTTCCAGGAGTTCCGAAAGAAAAGGTATGCGACGATACTACCATCGAGCTGGAAGTGGAAGCCAAAGGGCAATGGCCGCTACTTAGATCTGCAAGTTCTCTTGAAATCTTGCCACCGCTACCATCGTCCAGTCCTTTGCTCGGTATATCTATCACTCCAAAGAGTAAACCTGTTGCCGATTCAACCGAGGATCAATGGTTGAGTCAGGTTGAAATTGTCACCCATGCTGGACCACACAGAAGACTGTGGATGGGACCGCAGTTTATATTTAAAACTTATAACGCGCCCAGTGGGTGAGTCCATTTATTTATTAATTTATTTCACTGAACGGAAGCCTTATCTCATTTACAGAAGAGAAATGAGAAGATAGTTCATGAATTTTTTACCATAAAAATCAGATTCATTTGAATCATTTTCTTGCTCAGAGTTGCGGTAAACCTGGTAGAAGCAGAAGCTGTGGAAGTTGGTGTGACCGGTGGATCACGACCTGCAAGATCTAATCCTGTGAACATGCCTCATGCCACAACAAGACCCTTGGTTCCAGTTGTTATAGATGGTTCAGGAAGTGAGCTCCATACCTTTTAAGATTTAGCTTAGATTTGTCCCAAGTTATTATGATGACTAGGTCACTGAAATCATTCATCTATTCGTTCATGGCGCAAGAACACATAATGAATGATACTGTATTATAGGTAGCTACGAGCAGTCTCCCAGGTTCCTGGAAGCTTATGGTGATTCGTTGGAAAATGAAAGTATAGTTGTTGGAGGCGGCGAAAATCAGCTAAGAGAAGACCTGGCCGAAGCCATGCTGGAAACAGCCGCTGCCCCGCATCGTGTTCCAGGTAAACTTTTTCACAATATTGATATAACGGAAATACAGAGGTTTATGCGACTGAGATATGCGTTTGGTTACGCGAGTTAACTAGTAGGTTGAATTTGATCAGTTCGAGTTTAAGTAGCTTTGTCCCGAATTTTTTTCATAATTTGAAAACACCCCATTCACCCTGTTGTATGCAACTCTTTCAATCTTTTTATTTGATGTGGCTGATCACTTACACGTTATGTTTACTGTTTAATATCATCAATACGGGGCTGCTATGAGGCACATCCCTTTAACAATATCAAGGGCCACATGCTATGGCTGCCAATGCAAAACGATATGTGTCAATGTCAAATGATATGATAACGTAGAGAATAAGATTTATCAATTAAACAGCAATAGAACTTGCAGTCACCTCGATCAAAGATCCTCATTGACCATCCACACTTCTTAATTCAGACAAGTAATAAACAGTAACCAATGTTATTTCAGGAATATGTGTACTTTTGTCAACTGCTAATCACCAATTGGCAAGTAATTGGTTTGCGAGTACATACACAGAACTAATAGCTTGATCGTTTATCACTCGTTTATCGTGTATACGGACAACTATACATATACTTTATAGACATCTAACTCTGCATGTGGCACATAATTATTCCTAGTATTGTAAGTTTTCATAAATATATACAGAACTGGCCAGTGGCAGGTATCTCAGTTATGTTCGTGTTTTATACTATATGGATTTAAATCCGTCACTAACAGACATTGTTCAAATTTTTCTGCACCCATCCCGATGGCTCGGCTTCTTATTGAAAATCATTTTTACCCTTCGCTGAGATATTTCAAACAAATCGCACCGAATTATCCCAACCATTGCACTCAGAGTAACACACCGTACGTCGGATGTTATTTTCTTTCGGAACGATTGTAGATTTCAATGAAAATTTCTCCTTGCTGCTATATTTAATAAAAGAATGCACACTCCACAATCATGACAAAATAATACGCCCTGATTAAAACGGTTTGGCTTCTGTCAAAATATCCGCCAAATCGTATTTTTCATAATGTTAATTTATTGATCCTCGCGCATAGTGTGCAACATGTTATTATTTTGCAAGTTAAAAACGCCTGTAATTCTGTTCTGAAAGAAGCAAAAAACCTGGTTGGTTATTGCTGAAGTTATATTCTTTTTATTGTACTTGTACACAAGATACTCGTACTTACATAACACTGGCGAGCATCTTCTTGCCTAGATCATATCATCCAAGTAATTATCTACTCAAGGCTCTTTCGGTATGCATGCGATCATCTAGGTTCCTTGAAAAATTTACAAGAAATCGTTTTACAATTAGATTCATCCAATAACCGACGGATAATTCCTCTCATTTGAATCCCCCCTCTTTTATGCTTCGTGCAACGTTCAGTTTGCTTGTTAGAACGCTTCGATTGATACCTGCCAATGGCTTTTTCTGTTACTAGGGAGGAGAGTGGTAGTTGAAAGAATGGGACAGCCCGTCGCTAAAGTTGTCAACCCTCTGGGCACCGTTATAACAATCTCTGCAGACGAGGAAGACATTGTTTCCAGCGATAGCTATGAAACAGACAGCAGCCTGGAGCCTCTGAGAAGTCTTTGCGCGCAAGAAGGTCCGGCTTCGCTAGATGATTTCAAACAGGAATCACAGCCGATTAAAAATCTAACTGAAATTTGTGCCGAAATGCGTACAGCTGGTGATTCAGGCATCGACTCTCTTGCCAACCAAGACGTTAAAGAAGTTGTTGAAAAAAAAGCACTTTATGCTGAACCGGCGAAGCTGAAATCAAAAGGTACACTCAACTTTGATGAACCCGCGTCTTTTACTGACGTTCAAATGACTCTGAATTTGTGTGCGGAAGCCGGCAAGATACCGACCAGTCCCATGACTCGGGCTAAAGAAAATCCTTGGAATCAACGGACAACGTCCACGGAGCGGAAACTTCAAGAAGCTAAAATTGCCAAGGCTAAGTATGTTGTTAATTATGACGAAGAGACAGTCGTTTTTACTGACAATAAGGCATCAAAAAATGAAAGAACTACAACAAACGTCAATGAAATTACACAAGATAGCTGTACCAATGATAAAAATATTAACTGTGGCGCTGACAACGACCCCCAGCAACGACCAAAGCAACTTAGCTCGAAGAACGCTACTTATCGCAAGAAAAGTGCTAGGGCAGTTGACAGGAATATATCTGATGCAGAGAGTTTGGCTTTTGAACCAATTCGAAGCGAGGAACTGGAAAGATGTAAACCGAAGAAATCAAACGAGAGCAATGTGGAAGAGAATGAGGTGTATGAGGTACTAGAAGTACAACAGGTTGCAGAGGCCGTTGTGGTAACTCCTCGTGCAGCTAAAGACGTTCGGGAGTCATCGCCAATCAAAGAAAAACCTGGCAAGAAAAAAGCAAGGAACAAATGCAGGGATTCTGAAAGATTGGAATCGACTTTTGAAACTATCAAAGATTCGGAAATACATGCCATATCATCGCAAGACTTAGATTTTAAGCATGTTAAGAAATTAGATGATAAACTTCTCGAATTAAAGACCGATGCAGCAACAACGAGTCAATCGAAGATCAAATCCTCGTTGGTACAGTCAATGCATATTGACGACGTTGTTAGCGAATATTCGATCTTGGAAAAAAACGAGTCGTTTGACAGACACAGTAAATCTTCTGATCATTCGGACGAGGATTTGGAACACATTCATACCTCCGAAGTAACACTGGTGAAAAAGGTGACGGATGAAACTGGCGATTATGAAGGAGGCTGTGACTCTGATGGGGTGCCTACGGCCAAACGTAAGGACGTAGTCTTTCAACCCAAGAGAAAGTCGAGCAAAGCCACTTCGTCAGACGACGATATGGAACACATACAATCTTCCGAAATACCGGAAGAATATTCGAGGGAAGTTACTCCGCCCAAGGCTCAGCCAGATGCAACAGCAACTCGGCAAAGCACGGAGGGCAATGGGCGTCGAAATGTAACGAAATCTGTGGGACGAATATCTACAACTCCTCGCATTAAATCGGAAGGTGGTAAATGCCCTGTGAGAAGTTGTGGCGCCACCAAAGTTGCTTCATGCAACCTATATGAAGATACCAATGAACCGAAAACAGCAGGACACCAAGTGGTGGGGACCGACGATGCTAGGGGTGCAGATATTGATAGAATCTCCAGCCAGGGAGATTGTAGGATTACAGACATGACTGTGAAAGCCTCGGGATTTGAACAAACAGTTGAATCTACCCTGGATGTAACTAAAGGAAAACAGAAAGTCAAGCCTAGCAAAAATAGGAAGAAGAAAGATGATGTTCTTGTTGTCGTTGTTTCTGGTGATACGGGAGAAAAGGAAGCAACTTTGATCAGAGGCACGGACGACAATCATGTATGGAACAAAAGGAATAAAACATCGGAGATTGATTTGACCGAGGAGATTGACAAGTGCATAGAGCCAGCGTCGGGAGAGTCAGCAATGTCTCGCCGTTTCATACATAGAGAGAGCAAGACGATATCCAATGAACCAACTTCGTTGGATAATATTGAGATTATTGATATTGATGCTCTCCGGAGAGCTGAGGCTGAATTTGAAAACGATGCAAGTCTTGTGCACGCTCCAGAACGTAGAGCTGTAGAATTAAGACCGGAAGTCTTGCTAGCTAGATCAAAAAAATCAAAAAAATCAAAGAAGGTATTTCACGGTGATGTTAGCGAGGACACGATGCGTAACCCTAGTCCTTTGAGTTTATCCAAGCTAAAATTGCTGGAGACAGAAATTGCTCAAAGAGATACTCAGACTTGTTATACTTCTGATACAAATCAAAGTGAAACACAGAAACCTCCCAATTCTTGGAGCTCTATTGTTAAGAAAAGTAAAGATCAATGTAGCGTGGAGAGCTGCGGGAGGGCCGGAGCCAGTATAAAAGAGTTTGAACTTGAAACAAAGGCAGTAGTACAACAGTTGAAACAAACATCAATAAATCTTCCAAAGATGGAAGAAGAGGAGTCCAAAAACATTGACGAGATGATCGCGAATTTAACAAACGAAGAGGATTGTGCAAACACTGAATATTTCGAGCCGATTATGATCACTGGTAAATACACGAAGTTGAAATCTAATTACAAGCCTGAAGAATTTTTACAGCTTTCTGGTACATGCTTTGATTACATTTCAGAATCTCAAAACACCGAGAACTCAGATGCAGGTGGGGAGTCCCGGGCTGAAGGGGATTATTCATCCCTAAATAGTAAGGATATTAGTATTCACAGCGATAATAAAGACACAGTTGTAGATGAAGGTGACGATAATTGTACAGAGGAGTTGGAGGCCTTGCATTCTCCCCTCCATTCGTCGACACACGAAAATGATATCTTAGAGAATGTCTATGAGGCACAAAATTCAAATATCGAGGAAAATCCCGAAGAAGAGGATTTGGCTCAGCCGAAATCTGATCCAATTGAATTTGAAAGGGAGGAAGCAGCGTATGTAATTGGAAAAAGTGGGTCTGCCAAGGAGTCGACAGGAACTAAAGACCTCTCCTCTTCCTCTTCCCGTTCTTCTAAAGAACCGTCGCCTGAAGTTGAATCGCTACCGTCCAAAGAAAACGATTTTGAAGGAGCCGCCGGCGCAGAGCCTTCGAACCTTTCTGACGATCTGAATGCAAACGCTAACGTAATGGACACTGAAGAAGATAATTCGTCTAAAGAAAACGTTGAAAAATCTTTTGGGAATGGTACTTCAAGTGTTAAGAAGGGAAGGTCAAAAAAGAAACGGCGTAGATGAGTAAAGGAATGCGTAGACGTGCAAAAGGCCAGCCTTGCCTTGTACTTACTATTCATGCATGTCACTGGGGTTGATTAGTTCATTGATATTTATAATTTAAACACTTGACTGCCTTTAAGCAGCTAACATCTACATTATCATAATGGAAAGTGAGATATAGCAAAGAATTTTAAGATAGTGTGTAAATTTAACTTATTGTGTTCAAAAAAAACAAAAAAAACAAAAAAAATAATGATTGTGTACCCAATTCGACGTCTCTTAATCGCAATTGATGTATTCGAAATAAGAATTTCCTAGCCAACTATTAGAACGGCAGCATCATTAGAAATTGTATATTTTGATGTTATAATTGCATATCGATAACACGGGCAGCCTAGATATTAGACACGCGTACTAAATGAATATGTTGTGTGCAAAGCTAGAGCACCATACTCTACCAGTTGCTAGTACTATAAAGTATTAATACCATTATCTATATCATCTTAGGAGTTGCAACAATGTGTTTTCGGAACATTGCTGCATAAAAGCAATAATTATCATCGATGGCACACCACGGCGCCAAGAAATGTACAATTTGTCACATTTTACGACTTTCATTGGCGTGGTATTGAAAACTTGACAATTCTGTTTAGTTGTTTGATTTGAAAATGATCGACTGACGTTGATTGACCACTAGGTGTTCAACAGAGATGAAAGGAGTGAAAATAAAAATAGATGCAATATTTAAAAAAAAGAAAATAATAAGACATGCTTATAAAACTTATCTCAATGGTATTCGACTCTAGGTATTAGGTATAGGTATAATCTTAAGGAACAAAAAAAAAGAAAAAAAAAAACCACTTTTATTTTTTCTCTCTCTCTCTCTACGAATCGTAATCATGTTATAGTGAACGAAAATTTTCTATATATTTGCCGCTCTTGTCCTCATGAATATGGCATGTATCATTGGAATTAACAAAGCAGTCTCCAAAATATGCATTATCAATATTCCAACGTCCGCTTCTATACGTTAAAAAAATCTTTTGAAGTAAAACCACACACCCTGTACATAACAGAGATATTTTATTTATCAAACGATACGAAAGAAATATATATTTTGAGATACCAAAAAACAAAAGCTGTAATATATCTGGTTATGGGTACAAGACAAAAAGAATAAAATAAAAATCAAGTGCTGAGAGATGAAACAATACAAATTTAATGATAAAAAAGAAAAAAAAAGAAAACTATACAATATTAATATACTATAACAATGAGATAGCTAATTTAATTTCTTTCATCAAACGATGGAGACTGTTGAATTTATTCATACACAGATTTTCCTTCAATCACAATACTCTTATGGTCGTATTATAATATAGTGATATGAATTACTTCATTCAAATTATTTATGACAATTAACATTAATTAGAACTATTCATAGTTTATTATAGTATAAGAACTGTGTTCTTGAAATTTGATATTGGGTATTATCACCAATTATTTAGAAGATCTAAAAGATCTTATCTTCGGTATTTGAAGGGTATAACGTGAAGATGTATACTAGGATTAAATGCATATATGTAGTAAGTTGTTGAACAATGAAAAACTCACTGAAAACACACGAGTAAGTTCTGCACAAAGTAAAACTAACTAAAATATATATATATATATATACCCATATATCTTTTTTGGGCATTATATTCTCACATCCTCCACTTTTACCATTGACTTACGAATCACTGACGTGTAAATCCTCTGGAATTCAATCGAACAGTATAACCAGGCTAGTCTTCATAGCTAGTCTTACGAATTTATGTATGCGACGTATACCACCAATTGGCGGTGAGATTATCTACCGTGTGTATAAATTATTGTAGAAAGATTGATGCACAAGTTATTGAAGTTGAACACTTTCAACAATACAGAGCAGATTGAATTGTGTCATATCATAATCTTTGCACAGATCTTACACGTTATTAAAATTAGGGAAACGCCGTGCTGGTAATTTGCTGGTAGTACTCAGTACGGCAGCTTGATTATCATGCAAATGATTCATCAGTTGAGATATATGCTCTTGTGAAAGTGTTGAAACATGCAGGCATGTACCTATTTAACTTACATATTTATTTGTGAATTTATATTTATTGTGCCAGCGTGTAGGTATATGTATATTTGTTTGTGCAGTACTATGGGCACAGAGAGTGATTGATTAATAATGAATATGAGGAGAATGTTTAGTGTTAGCATTTTGGTGACTGTAGTCCTGTCAAGGGTGTACAGTCGTCCATTCTCTTCAAATAATCAACCGTTTAAACAGATAGAATAACATTATGGCTGAAAAAAATCTCAGTAATTCAGCGAACAACGTACCTGGATCTCTCTAGTTGCCCAATGATTACCCCGTACGAATCCGTGCATGCCGCGTAGGTATAGATCTACATACGCATATGTAGAATAAGATGTTACATGCTATAATCTAGCTATTGTGCAGACTCCAAAGATATTACAAAATATGTGAAATATAATCTGACGATCATATCCAGTCGCTTTTGCTTAGTTTACACGTGAAAATTGTTCTTATTTTGACAATTTACAATTAGGAAATATATTATACAGAAAATACGAAGTATAATACCATGGTAAATCAAACCTTATAAATATTTGTACATGTAGTAACGCAATAGTCGATTAAGCCCACAACCACCCCACCCAATTTTTTGATTTAAGTTTTCATGAAAGGAAATAGAGTACATTAGATTGGTATTACAATAATAGTATTTATTAACTCTTTGACTGAGCGGCAGCAGTCTTTATGCCATTGCGCTCAAAGGCCATTACTCCACGAGATTGGTGCTGATCATGTTTTAGGTGATTCGTTCTGTTTATAATTTCTGATTTGATATATTTTTGCTTCGCATAATAACATTGCTGACCTGTACCAGTCAAAGGGTTTGATGTGTAGCTATTTAAGTTTGTCCAAACTACAGTATCATAGCTAGTAGCTACCAAACAATCACAGTCTTACTTTGAACCGGCGAAATGAAATTGTAAAAAGAAAGAGAATTTCGTTCATGTATAAATTGTCAATTATATGTTTCCATATGAGAATCTTCTCGGACCGGTACGCGACATAAATTCAATGAAACAATAGAAAAAAAAATGAAAAAAGAAGAAATAAACCGTTGAAACGACAATATTATCTTTGTTATTTTTTTCAATGATGCCCCGGACCATTAATATCTGTATTGCACCATATTCTATAGTATTTCACATCTGTGGATCCCTCTTTTCTCTCTTGAACTTTTCCGAAAAATCTCACCCTCTTACAGATTCATTGATTCCTACTACTGCTACTTTTGCCAGCATGCTATTGCCCCCAGAATTTATACCATGATTCACGGTCTGTTCATCAATTACATACATACTCGGCATAAGTGCCTATCAAAAAATATATTCTGTGTTTCAGGAGGTAGCCAGTCGGTAGCAAGCTATGAAGACTTGAGCTCCAGTAGCTTCAGTTCGGCAAGCCGAGCCTCTCTAGATGCACGAAGTTCACCAACTCCGTCATACGGAGCTGAGAACATGATGGTCTTTCCTGGCGATAGTAGCGGGTCCATTTGAGATTATCTGAGGTGCACAGCCATGTTACCCAATTGGCTGCGCTGCCTCAGATAAAGACGGGCATTTATTACAAAAAAAACATTAGCCTATATACCTATACACATAAGTATATAAGTATACTTATAAATGTATACATACATATTATGTGTTCAACGTTTGTTACATTACCAAGGGTCAGGCCGATCATCTGGGAAACCATGAGACGTAACAAGGCGACGTAATATAATGTCAACAGTTTTTATCCAGCTGTGTTCTCTCGACCATGGCTTGTATCATTCTTACTCGTGTATATTGAATTCTAGCCATCTCTAATCGACCAATTTTTAATGAACCAATTCTACCATATCAAATTTTCAAGTCCCTACATCGTTCTCTTCTACCTTGTATATGTTTTCAAATAATCAGCCTGAGCCTTGCGAATGGGCGCACGGTATATCAGTAACGTTAACAACGCACTACACAAAATAAGATATGTATATCAAGTATATTTAATCTACAAATGATCGCGATTTTCATGGGATGGTGAGTGCAAATGAATTGTTGCTCTGAAATTGAGGAAGCTAAGGAGAGTTGAGCAAATAATTCTGTTTAATATTATACTAATCTAATGATGAAATCCATAAGTGAGCTTTATTGCTTTGGAAAATATGTGCGTTAACGTACCGATACAAAATCTACCCTACCACCTAAATTTGTATGTGAGGAAAAAATACGACACAATCAACAAACAAAAAATATAATGAAATTAAATTGTGAAAGAAATAATCAGTGGTTTGGGTCGACAAGCATTTATTTTTTGCATATAAAATATTTTTTTATCATCTCAATTGTTATTTTTATATAATACTGGTAGTTTTAAAGATTTTCAAATAGTCTATAAGTCTGCATTCGAATTAGATTTTTTAAATTCTTGTTCAATATACCTAGACTTATAGTATATCTAATTCTATGTAGTTTCGTCTAGTTGCGGTTTGTGAAGTTTATTATTAAATATACAACACACAGAACACTTCCTGACACGCGATACAAATAAAGTAACTGTACCAGTATAAATTCTTACGAAAAAATCCATACAAACAATCTACTTATATATCTATTGAAGAATACTTCGGTGCGTGTATGTGTGTACGTTGAGTTTTTCCCAAATAACCTTTACAAGAGACCGGATCCGAACATTACGCACGAGCTTATTATATATTCTTTGTTAGCGTTGCCATGAGATTTCATTCAATTCATTGGAAAACAATATATATACTAGATGAATTTATAGATACAATGGATGTAGATTTAGTACATGTATATCATTTTTGAATATGAACTTAACACAGTAAGCTGTGCTGGCATAAAATAATGAAGCACATTCCATATTATTTGTTACAAAATTTCACAGCTATACCTAGACTTATGAACAATTATAGATATACAATATACCTAATAGGTTTTTTGCACTTGAAATGGTTTCACTGTAAATACATGGATTATTTTCTTTGTAAATTATATGATTCCATTGGTGATTCGAACATTTATTAAGCTGTGATTAAGAATGAATAATCGTATATATGATACTTATTATAATGATTATGATGATGATGATGATTTAAAAAGAAGAAAAATAGTAGTAACAATGATAGTAACGAAAACGAGTTGTAATAATCATTGATATTATAATGATACTTAATTATTTAAGCTTTTCTATAATACTACACGGACATGATAAGATGTATACCTATATCTACACAATAGCAACTATACTGGACTGTTGATACTTGCGTCAGGATTAATGCAAGTGCTACGGGATGTGATAAAGATTTTCAATTGGGTTTTATTGCGTCATTTCAACCCGTATGTATACCTAAATCAACTATAACACCCTTTAGACCTGCATCACCGTTATACTTATCATTGTAATATAAAACTTTTATACATTTAAATATCACGTTTTAAAGTTTCATCAATTTCATACATTTGAAACAGCCGGAATCATCATATCAGATATTATAGAGATATAATTATTTAACTATCGGGAGGGAAAGTTATAATCAATGCGAACATTATATTGGGCATACGCATGTATATATTTCATTTTGCATTAATTCCGGTATACATCCAAAGCCTAAAAGTTTCATCATTTCATCTAAATTCAAACACATGTTATAGCTAATCCCAAATATTGGAAGATATTTAAATTCTAGCGGTGAATGCAACCATCGCATGCCTTACTACACGCAACTTGCAGATCAGGTGAATTGCCTCACCTTCTGACAATTTTAGGAACCATTTTTACCACAAGTAGAAGCGCGGGAATTAGTAAAAATACTCAATCTACGAATAGCATATCAAAGAATGTCCAAATCTAATGGTTCTTGGGGTGAATTAATTGAATACAGCATAATTAAAACCGCGTGAAATATATATCGTCCTTCGGTCACGCTACACTTAGCTATTATTCCCATAACTTAAAAACTAATTGCCTTTCTGCCTTCACGGATTCTATGCATGTTAAAAATAAGGAAATCGAATCCTTATCCTGTATCCTGTTGAAAGATGAATGAAAAAATTTTTACAGGTCTATGTAATTGGTCTTTATTACTGAATCGACAATTATTTTAGTTCAGATGAGGAGGTGGTGGTGGAATTTGCATTCCAGCTAATAATGCTGGGGGCGGTGGTACCGGGTTAAACATTGGAGGTCTAGGTGGTGGCGGTACAGGCATCATTGGTGGTCCCATTCCGGGTCGTATCAGGGGTACAGGAGGAGGTGGAACCTTTCCTATCGATGGTTTTTCATTTTTGAATGCAAACTGGAGGAAGAATTGCTTCGTATCCTTGTTCCAATGTGTCCAGAATTTACCCTCTGCTTTTTCAACTTCTCTGCTGGGCACCTTGGAACATATTGCAACATGATTAGAATCGAAAAGAGAATGAATAAAAGAATTTCACATTGTTTATCCTTGCAAACAAATTACCTTGAAGGCAATAGTCTCGTAAGGTTCAGCGGCAAAAAGAAGATATTGCCATTTACGATCAGGTGGTTCAACCCTCTGTTCATACGCGGACATAAATCTGTGTCTCGGAATGACGTTGTCTGCAACTTCAGGGTAGTCTACTTGAAATAGTAAACTCTGTTGACCAGATTCGGGATCTCTCTGTTTGGTTACTCTGTAACCTGGACGACCAATCTTGACAAATTTTTTTGGCTCGACTCGCGGTTTTTCTGGTGCTAAAGTTTGTGGGGCTTCTTTAGCCTCCTTTGCAGCTCTCCTCGCTAAATTGGCCTGATGCTTCTTCCCTTGGGTATGTGCCAGGTAACTACCCTCATTGTTGTGTAGGGTCAGACACAGTTTACATTCGTAAGAGCCCAAGTGATTTTTCATGAAATATGGATCCTTGTTTAAATCGATTGTTTCTAAGGCAAGCTGTCGGAGCCGCTCTCTTCGGTCACGATTACTTTCCGACCAAGAGGCGACCCCACCGCCGCCGGTTTTTCCACCAGGTCTGTTTTGGAAATCCATAGTTTCCGAATAGTCTAGAACTGAATATTTTTAATCGTTATCAAAGCGGCTGGAGTTTTGGAGAATTTGTAATTAGTAGTTAACGAATAAAGTGTAGAAATGCCATTTGAGGTTAGTTCGGCGTTCCACTTTCCAACTAGTCTACAAGTTTTTATGGAATTCCTAATTTATAACTACAAAATTTATACGTATAATATGGTGTGCAGATTAAGAGTAATAATGAAGTTGAATTTATACCTCCAGTATCAACGTTTCACGAAGTTTTTTGACAGATACACGTCCCGAACCACCCGAAAACAGTGAAAACAATCAGGTAAACAATCACGGAGTATACAGCATTCTTGTCGTGCGTGTTTTTTGTCCAACAGAAAGCGGGCTGCTCGAGCCATGCTCAGGCACGAGTCTCCGTAGTTTATATACTCATTGCCGAAGGTTGTAAAGGAAAAAGAAGAAGAAGTACACACGTTGTATACGATTGTATACCTCAAAGAGGATAGGAATGTCTGTAATGTTATGATTCGTCCATTCTTCTTCTTCTTCTATTCCTTTTGCTTATACCCTATACAAGGAAATCCATATGATTCATCCAAGAGCCGTTGAATAACGAGGGTGCCTCTTGTTACGTGCTCTCGGAATCTTACGAGATATAAATAGTTAATCGGTACATAAGAATTAAAATATACTTCATATAGACAATAATCGCAATCAGTGAAGAAAAACGAGGGCCGAGTAGTTTAATCCAGCTTAATCTACCTTGTCTGAATGAATCAGACCAAAAACTGATATCACACGTATCCCGCGGGCAAGATGGAGGACTGAGAAGAACCTGCACACGAGGTCCGAAAAGAAGAAAAAAAGCACTTCGGGGGTATCCCCAGAAACCTTCTCGACTTGGTTACCTTGGAAAAAGGACCAGGAAAATCTAGGAATCAGCCAAAGCCCAAGTAACCTAACATAACTAATTCAGTGCACTGCTATCTCTTCGCTTCCATCCTCCATTTCACTCTCCTGGTAATATTAAACAACGTTCGACCTTGATTGTCACGGATTATCCAGCTTACGCTTCTTGCTTTACCTGCACAATACACACATTAGATACCCTAAGTTCAGTTCAATATATTACCCGCTATTAGCCTGTAACAGTAGAAAAGACTGATATACCCTCTTTTCCGACCTTGCCGTGTCCACTAACAATCCCTCTGATAATGCTGAGAAGGGATAGGCCGGGAAACAATAGCTCAGAATCAAATGAATCGTACAACAATACTACTTATATTGTAGAGAAGAACCCGGTCACCACTGGCATCCCTTTTACCAGCACCCAGTTAGAGCGGGTAAAATCAGTCTCGACGGATAATAGATACTCCCCTGAAAACAGAGGCCCTTTCTTTGTACACCTTCACGATGCACGAAGAGAAAAATTCATTGGGAATTATCACTGAATGATAGAGAAAATATTGAAAGAGCATAACGTTGGGAATGACACAATACTTAGGGGGGGGACTGACAAAGTTGTAGTATTGTTCAATTCGGGAATAAAAGCAAATGAGTTCGTGAACAAAACTGCCAATCTAATAGACCCGTATTGGGTAGCCGTTATACCAGACCAAGCAGTGTACCAGGTAGGAATAATCCGCGACGTACCTAGGCAACTTGAGATAGATGATATTTGGGAAGGATTAGATGAAGAGGCTAAACAACTAATCATTAAGATAGAAAGATGTAAACCAAAAGCCAAAGGAAGGGATAACCGAGATGAAATAATCTGGGAAGATTCAGAAGCCATCAAAATATTCTGTGAAAAGAAGATCCCATACTACATCGAAATATATAAATATGCAATTAGAGTGCAGAATGCCCAAGCCCCAACTAGAATATGCTTCAGATGCCAACGCTTCGGGCACAAAGGTAATTCCTGTAAGCTCCAGTCACGTTGTGTTCGTTGCGGAGAGGCTCACGAAGGAAAATGTAAGAACCCGAAAAAATGTGCCAATTGCCTAGGCCCTCACACGGCAGATCACTTTGAATGCATCCTCTATTTATTCCATCGGGAAGTCAACAACATAAAGTCTAAACTGGGGAGAAATAATTTTGAAGCCATCCTAATTGTCAAAAATAGATTCAGGGAAATGTTTGAAGCAGAAAAAAGCCAGGCTTATGAATTATTGATGACCTCAGCAAGTGAGGATCTAATGAACCTCAGTCTGAATATTTAGTCCCCATACACGATAGCTCCAAACCTCCACAGTACAACCATCCAAGGCGAGGAGGCGGGACTCGACAAACACGTACGCTAGCGATGACACAGACAGTATCAAACAAATCGCTAAAGAAGTGTCCAATGCACTAACTCAACAGGTCTTACAAAATACGGAGAACTCTTCCCTCTCGGAACATATAAGGCAAAAAAAATTGATATTGATCACGGCAACGGCAAAGAAACACGAGGAAAGAGCATAAACTCAAGAGATAGCTTGGATAGTTAGGAACCCTTCTGAAAATAAAAATAGCCCCCTCAATTAGATTAAAAATTAGATTAAATCAAAAAAAAAAAAAAAGAAACAAACTAGAGGCAAGCTAGGAAACTCTAACGAGTTAACACACAAGGTCCCATACCTCTTTTCCTAGAACAGACATTCCCGCTGCATGGCTTCAATTGGGCTCAGGCTTTGGTAAGCATGATATGCTTTCTCACCTAGTAGATAGCCTAGTTATGGTCAGATGAATAAAGAGACCTCCCATAGAGTTGAACCTGGATCAGGAACAAACCGAACGTACTTCGTCTTGAAGTCCCATCTCGAAGAAAAAAGAAATAAAAACATATAACACTCGCTGACTACATCCATTCACGGGAAAAGCCTCAGGAAAACAAAGAAGAAGGAAAATCAGAACCTGTTATGTATAGAAATCACTGGTCACCCGTCAATGAATCAGACCGTGGTAACATACACGTCTTTTGTGAAGAGCTGCAAACAACAATTACTTACTTCTGGGTGACTTGTATACCGTAGAGGTAAATATTATCATTCATTTTATGAATGAAAGATACCTCGACGCTTAGCATTTGAGATTATCTATTCAATACATTAACAATGTCGAATTCTTACTGAGTGATTAGGCATGTGCTACAGCAATATGACACTCGTATTTCATAACTTAAAATTTACAGGAAATGGCATCATCTGATAAGTCAAAGTATCACAGTAAGGTTGCTGAAGAGAACATTGTTGTAAGTTGAGTTCCCTTAGCTGAAATAAAAATGATTCCCTAATTCTATAAAAGTAGAGCAAATTTATTGTATTTTTGACTGTATTTTTTTTCTAGCTTGCAGGCAGCGACAAATCAGATTTAGAGCCTCGATTCGAATGCCCCATTTGTCTAACTTGGCTGAGGGATCCTGTCCTCACCTCTTGTGGCCATAAATTTTGTTCCCAGTGTATCAATATGTGGCTAAAGTAAGCATACTTCAATTTGAAAAGATCTGACACTTGTTGATCATACCGAATAGTTGGTGGAATAAGAGGAGAGAGAGACATCTATTTAATCCCCGTTGTGATTGGTTCTGTTTATTCTAGGAAAGAAGGTGCATGCTGTCCGCTGGACAGTCAACCGTTACAATCTGAGAGTGATTTATTCAGAGATCTGTTTACTGAAAGAGAAATATCTCAGCAGAGGGCGTATTGCCCTTATCAACAGTTTGGCTGTACTGTTGAGCTGTCTCCAATCGATATAAACAGTCACGTACATGAATGTGAATTTAAAACACGGTTGTCTGAACATATTTTATGCCCCTTCAAACCGTTGGGTTGTTCCGATGTCAATCTTTCGGAAGAAGCGTTAAAAACACACTTGGAAATCTCGACGAGTTCGCATCTTATTGTGAGAAAATTAACTAAGCTCTGAACTGAGCCTTTCTAATACCATGATAGGAATAAATTGGTTAATAAATATGAAATCTTACAGCTGCTAGCTAAGGCCATACCAAAACTTACTTCGTTGGAACAATCCGGGTCCAACGTCAGAGCTGTGGAATCTAAATGGTGGGATCCTCCACCGAAAAACAGTTCTGATTCGCAAACAGCCCAAGTTGAGCCCAGCCCGGATTGGCAGGAATTAGTAAAGTAAATTGGCTCTTGAATCACAAAACCACATCTTAGCATCAGAAGAAAATTCAATTAATTGCTTCATTTGTAAATGTTCTAGAACACTCTATGAAAGAATAGTAGTCTTGGAGCAACAGAACCGAGAGCTTGCTATAAGCCTATCGAATCAACAAAACCAATTATCCACTCTCCATACTTCGCTGCGATATAACGACGAGGAAATGATTCTCCGATACTGCAACGGTCTTTATATTTGGAAGCTGGGTTCGTTCAGGGAAAAGCTTGTCACGATGAGAACTGATTATCTGAAAATGTTCTACAGTCCTGGCTTTTACACATCTCCGAATGGCTACAAGATCTGTGCTAGGATAAACGTGTCTTCAAAAGATCCTCATTACTTGTCTCTCTTGATTCATATGATGCATTCCGATAACGATGACGCATTAGACTGGCCTTTTAATGGCACAATTAGCTTCGTACTCGTTCATCCAAACAATTCAGAAAGAAATATCAGAGAAACTACTTCCTCTAAGCCAGAGTTGGAGGCCTTTAGAAAACCAACTTGCGAACTGAACAAAAGAAGCTTTGGGTATACGGAGTTCGTGTTAATTAAGGATTTAGAGGAATTTTCAAGGGAAGATACGTTGATACTCAGAGTAGAAGTTAGACCAGTATAGATATAATTTCGATGGCATTCCGTTAGGATATTAAGTGCACTTCAAACTATTTCATGCCTTTGTCTAGGATGTAATTAATTATATTGAGATTAGTAATTTTAATAGAGGGTGTTTCATGATTGTTGATAGATTATAGACGTGTTTAAGTTTGATATAATACCAAGGAAAATAGAATATCATCTAGGGAATATATTGGAGCTTCAAAACTGCTCTGAAAACTGAGAATATTGACAATTTGGGCCTTTAAAAGTTACTGTTAATAACGGGTGGTGAGAATAAACATCTTGGAATCCATACCCAAGTCTGAAAACTTGATAATAAACTCGTATGATAAGGGGTGATTTGGATCATTTAGGAATACATTGCTAATAGAAAAATCAGCTCGCTTGAGGAAAAAAAAAATGCGTAATCACTAAGTAAGAAAGTTGGCTAACAAAAATAAACATAAAATTGGTCAAAAGAAAGTATAACAGGAGAAGTGACGGAATGTTCTGAGAGAAGGTTCACTCTGAAAAAAAAAAAATTAATAAGGGTCGATAAGATTAATACGGTCAAAAGAAAGTGAAAATTATAAAGTTATTAAATCAATATAAAAATATAACATTAGTAAATATGAATATACGAAATGATAAGGATTAGACTACATGCTCTCTGAGCGATAAGTCGAATGAGGACAGAGAGAAAGAGAGAGTAACTTTAATCGAAAAAGGATCTTATTCTGCGAATCCTCAGGAGGATCTAAAGCTCAAAAATAGAATATTGTAAAAGTTATAAGACTGGAAAGGATACAATCTGGAAGTCTTGTGATTCAATCAAAGCAATTTATTTACCCACAATTTGTAATTGTGTAAATTTCGCATGTTCGTTAATTAAACATAAATATTGTTCCATCAACAAGTTAGTGTGATATTAACGTTAATCAAATTACTATGTCGTACGGTTCTATAATTAATTTATTACACAATCATATTGCAAGCGTTGTTAGAATAAATAATTGATCGAAATTTGTAAGCAATAGTCTTACCTCTTACGACTAATAAATACTATCCAATTGTTTTTACCATCAATATAAAATGACTTAACCACGATCCATTCTTTTCTTTTTCAAATTGCTGACTTGCGATTTTAACAAGAATGGATAATTTTCAATAACTTCAAGTCTTTCCCAGAGCACAATAGTAGTATAAGATAGTGAATAATATTTTTCCAAAACCAAAAGCAAATCTGTTACATTTAAAGTATAAATTATTCGAACAATGCAAATTCTTAAGAATAATCAATCAGCTAAATCAGTATTTCCGTTTGTTTTCTTTAATTACTTCACAATATGAAACAGAGTCATAATTTTAATGAATATCATGAGGCGAATGAAAAATTCATGGTGTTCAAATATTCCTAAGAATTAAAAAACACTATGTACACTAGTACCCATGTGTATAGCGTTGCCTAGCTTCAAGACGACTTTACTGTTTTGTTGTATTTGAAACATTTACATTCTACCTACGTAAAAAGAAAAAAACTTAATTTCAAATAGTAAAGTTCATAGTAAACATCCAGGAAACAGGACTAGGCGATATTCATAATAGTTAAAAATACAACATAGTACAAAAATGTCTGTGAGCTAGATGCTCGTAAGTCTTGTGCCGCCAACTAGACTAGGTGCTAAAACCAATGTTGACTAAACACCATTCTGCGAGGTGGCTAGATACTCGTTATATTTTTTCTCCTGAGCCTGTTGGAGCTTTTGGAGTTTCTTCATCTGCCCTTTACTAATTTCTTTTCCATCTATGTCGTGAGTTGGTAGACCCTAAAAAATAACATCATATCCATATAAGAATTCATGCAACAAGCGACTCGCAAAGCATTCATTCTGCTCTACTTTCACATCTTACTTTGTCGTCAAATTGAGAATACTTGTTCTTCTCCAGCCTAAACAATTCACTGGGTGGAATCTTTTTTTGAGCATCTTTTGCCGCTGTCAAAGCCGCAGCCTCTGCCTTCTTCCTTTCCTTTTCTGCAGCTTTTTCAGCTTCTAATAGTCTTTTAGCCTCCTTTTCTTTCAGAAGAGTTTCTTTGTTCACCATCTTCACAATGCTACCTTCACCCTCGTGATCTTCCAGCCTCACACCAACGTTCGGTAACACATCATCCCGCAGTCTATCGCACTCCAAAAGAATATCATTGGCTTTCAAAGTCCTAGCTTGAGTTCGCACATTTTCTCTGAAGTCTGCAAGGATCTCCAAATACGGCATTACCAGATCCTCAACCTGAATACAGATAATTAAGTTGAATGCGTTGCAAAGAATGCGTGTACAATTCTGAAGACATGTTTGTCTGAAGATGATACTTACGTTACTAGAATCTTTAGAGTCGCAAGCAATGGGAAACCCGATTGTGTCCTGAGAGCCAGTAATAGCACCGAATATGGAGAGTATCTTTGTGATGTACAGACCGATATCACGAAGCAATAGATTATTCGGAGATTTACTATCCCTCAAGTATACATTACTATGCGCGACAATGTCCCTTAAAGCATCTAGTGCCGATCTCGTATCGATATTGTCTGTAAAATATGTTGAAGATTAATAAACTTGCTGCACACATGTCGAGTCTTACAATCATCTTACTTACCGCATAGAGCAGCGTGAACAGAATCCTTGGTAGCACAAAATTTATTATAAAGTTCTAGCTCAGCCTTGTTCCACTTACTAAAAGTATTCAAAGTCGTATTATTGCTCATTTGCCTAATCTTATTCTTAACATTGAGAAAGAATTCCTAAAAAGAGAAAGAGCAGAAATGAAACAGGGTCTAAGGAAACAAATATTATGAAAAGAGGGTTCAACACGTTGAAATAAAATTACTTACGTTTAAAAACTTCTCATATTGGACGGCCATTTCCATAGTATTATCGCTATAATCCAACGTGTCCTTCCAAGAATGGAGAAGAAACGCTAGTCTCAGTTGTCTCGCGGTGTGTTTTCTGAGTGCGTCTTGTATGGTGACAAAATTCTTCAGGGACTTGGACATCTTGCACCCTGCTATTGTCAGATGACCCGAGTGCAAGAAGTATCTTACCCAATGAGAATTATCAAAATACGCTTCTGCCTGAGCTAATTCATTGTCGTGGTGCGGAAATTTCAGATCTACACCGCCCGTGTGGATGTCTAGGCTCTCGCCGCAGATTGCAGACGCCATAACGGAGCATTCTATGTGCCAACCAGGCCGACCTTTACCCCATGGGCTATTCCACCAAGGCTCACCTGCCTTTGAGCATTTCCAGAGGGCGAAGTCTGTTGGTGAACGTTTTTCCGAAAGACGATCTTCAGAAATGCATAAATCTCCTGTTGATTCGAAAATAGAAATTCAAAATTAGCACATAGTCAATAATTTTTGTTTTTCTATGTCTTTTCGAAGCTCACTAAAACGTGGGCAAAGTAATAGCAGTCGGGGATCTATCTTGAAACTGTTCTAAAAAAGTTTTATACATTCATATTCATTATCTCATAGGGGTCTGATTAGACAAGATAGAATGTGAAGAAATATTTGACAATGTTGCATCATGGAAGATAGTATTTATATTATTATTCGAATACCACGAATAGATTGACTTGAGGAAATCAGACATTAAAATGTTAATATGTTAAGCTTGTACCTTCTCCCTCTTCCAAACTATTCGCATCGCCGTAAGCTTCAGGGACGAGTTTGGCATAATGATGATTATCCCGTTTATCAAAACTACCAACGTCAAAATAAACAGAGCCGTTACTTTCGTAGGCAAGTTTATTGGCTATAATTTTTTCTATATAATCTATTATTTCAGGTATATATTCGCTAACTCTCGTTAACACATTTGGTCGCAATACCTGAAAATAAAAAAGGAAACACATTCAGTAAGAAGCAAAGCCCAACTCAGATTCCCCTAAAATCAGGGGAATAAAAACCGTATCAATTCTCACGTTTAAAGCATCCATATCTTTGTGATACTCTGTCTCCCAATACTGTGGCAACTTGCTGAATATAGAATTTTCCGTAACAGTAGACCCTTTCTCTTTGTCAAGCCATTCTGCTAGAGGATCTCTTGCCTCCCTGAGTAGAGCCTGAGAAGTAATTATTACACAATTTCAGTATTTATCGTACGATGATCATTTTGCTGAGTCTGCTTGAACATAAACTGTGCGCTTACGTTTCATAAAAAAATATCAAACAGATAAGAGTCTTTTCTTACATTCTGGGATTCCAACAATTTGATTTCATCCTTCTGTTTAACAGCCTTTTCTAGATCTTCAACAGCGGCAGTGACCTTGCTCAGCATTTTTTGCATCATACATTTTTTGTCCGGGTCAGAAGTGGATCTCACAGTATCCTCAAACGCTGCCATAACGCTCTTAGCGTCGTCTAATACTTTGTCAAGATTATGATTTTCCTTTATGTATTCTTCGTACAAATGGTTCTGTCTGGCTCTCTTTATGATTTTGTCATCGATATCAGTGATATTCATTACGTACAGAACGTCGTATCCAAAATAGTCGGAAAGTACACGACGAAGAATATCAAAAGATATATAAGACCTTTGAGAATAAAAGAAACGTGCTTAAACACCATAATACCATTGCATCCAAATTACCTCATCAAATACGTCGATGTATTACTAATCTGTTTACAAGAAGAGGTATTTTCACGTTCACTCAAAATATTTGATTACACAATCTGCACTCAATAACGAATACTTGGAATTATAATTCTTATGAAAATATTTTTTAAAATTCAACATATGGAAGTAATGGAACATTTGATCATGACGGATTAGAATGAGACTGAGACTTAGGATTTTATTCAATGAAATAATTGATAGAAAATCTTTATCAATTTACCTGGCATGGCCCATGTGGGATGCGTCATATACAGTAGGACCACAGCTGTACCAATAAACTCTGTTTCCACTTTGTGGTACGAATTCCTCTTTTTGACGAGTCAAACTATTGTAGAGACGCAGCGTTAGTCTGGACTTAGAATCTGGTGGAATCCATGAGGGTTGAGAACGCTTGTTGTAAGACATCTCGAAAACTGTGAAAAAAAGAAAGAATGATGAATAAGTAATGCAGGAAAAGTTGATTAAATCCCGTCAATTGTTGCACGGGATTTCCGGAGGCAGGATGTAATGTATTAAATGACTAGAGTAGGTGGATAATAGATTATAAGTAGGTGAATAAAAATGAAATAAGAGAAAACAATCTTTACTAACCACTGAACACGAAAATCCGATAAAGTCAAATAGAATCTGACGAAAAATGGAGGAAATTGTTCGAAGAGATGAACGACGCGACAGTATCGGCTTAGTCTCGGATATTAAAACGTCATTTATAAAACAGGTAAAAATGGTCCGAGTAAACGTGCAGGCGTATTCAACATTTCCTTCCTCTCCCACCTGATTTTTTCTCAACTACATGAATATAGACTCGAGTTAAATGTCCGCTAACCAGATTAACCGCTCTGAACTTAACCACATGGACATGACAGCTGTCAAAATTTTACATCGACTCCCATATGCCGAAGAATAAGGTGATTTTATCGATTCCAGGATTAATATCAGCCACGGATATCCACTTATCTTTTATATTCACATCACGTACTCAATAAATACTCCCAAAACTATACGTTTCGCTATTTATTACCCGAATTGATTTTCGCTCAATTATTACCGTCAAGTTTCCCAGCCTGGTAGCACTGCCAACGAGCGAAAGCAGCCAAGCAGCCCTTTTGGAAGTGTCGCTGATAGGAAACGTGCTTCCTATTGCTTCACGATGCAGGTTCCCGCAGTATTTATCGATTTGCCCTTGGAGGATCAGGTAAAAAGCTTTAAAATTAGTTGGAAAAACTTTTCGCGAGCGTAATTACAATTCTAATATACTCAAGATGCAACAATCTCTTCGATACCTTATCTGCTGACAAGCTTTTAGGTTAAGTTAGGTTAAGCTACTTCCGAATTATTAATTACCTTTCGAGTTCATTGACGGTTGTATCATCACGCTGTGGAGAACTAACGCTAGAAATGATCCATATAAGAATTACCTATGTAGAAATGCTCGTTTCCAGGCCCAAGAATTGCGAGTATATTTCAAGAGTTTGGGCGCAGAAATAAGCGAGGAAAAATCGCCGAAAGGAATCGAAGATGATTTACATAAAATTATTGGAGTTTGCGACGCCTGTTTTAAGGAAGGAAACGAGGTGGAGATTGAAACGATCCTCAACGACATAGTTTCCATCATGGTTCTGGTAAGTCGTATTGTTTACGAACCTAAAATTCCAACAAAACATTTAAACCACTTCACCTTTCGATATCATTTCACATTTATTTTCACAGATTCCTATCGAACGTGCAGAAAATTTAATCTTAGCATTCTGCGAAAAGCTGACCAAAGCTCCAGGCCAAAAACTTGGACTTGTTTGTCTCAAGGCGTAAGCATAATCCACCCGCAAGCTGAAAGCTTCCCTATTCACTCGGAAATATACTATTCTAATAAAATAACGAAGACTATTTCAAATAGATATATAAAATAATGAAAGTGGTGAAAGAAATGATGTTCTTTCTGCCGCTGTGCTCCCAAACTGAATGGACAAACTCAAACTGCTCATGAATCACCAGTTATTTTTAAATATCGAATTTTCTTTACAGATTGTGGCTCTTGTTTCAATCTTTGGATGAAAAATCCCCGATGAGATATCACGTGTACTATCACTTGGTCCAAATCGCTCGTAACGTGGATCAAGTTAAAGCAGTTTATGGTGGAGTAGATCAACTGAAAGCACAATTCGCCCCATGTCCGCCGTCAAATGAGCAAATGCAAAAGCTGCTTCGTTTGTTGCACGAAGTTTTGCTCAGTTGTAAACAAAGGTGAAACATCCTGGGTCATTTTCGTGATTGGGAGAAAGAAATTCCTCCTCTTCTTGTGGCCTAATTCATTCCAGATATTTCATTCCTTGGTAATAATTTTCAGCGAACAAGCAGCCGCAGTGATGGTCGCACTACTCGGCACATATACGGCTGAAAGTGCATCTGCTCCGAGAGAAGATGCCCAGCGTTGTATTCTGGCTGCTCTAGCTGATCCAAATACCTTTCTCCTGGACCCACTGCTGGCTTTAAAGCCTGTGAGATTCTTGGAAGGGGAATTGATACACGATTTACTTCTGGTTTTTGTTCAAGAGAAACTCCCTGCTTATCTTCAATTCCATAAAAATCATAAAGAATTTGTCGAACATTCGCTAGGTGTGTTAAGGGTCAAAGTTATGGCTTTGCTTGTGTATATTGTTTGATTATCCGAGTAATTTTAATAGTCATACAATTTTTAATGCACAGGACTGAATCATGAACAAAATATCAAAAAGATGCGACTACTGACGTTCATGCAGCTCGCTGAAACAAATCCCGAAATGTCGTTCGATACCATTCAAGCTGAACTACAGATCGAAGAAAATGAGGTCGAAAGCTTCATCATAGATGGTAGGGATAAATTTATGTCAAAATCATCTCCAAGGTTTTCCTTATTCGCATTCCGCCCGTGGCTTATCATGCGCGAGTATTTACGATGTAGGAAATATTAAACGAACCAGTACTGGCTCAACGGAATTTTGATTGCTGCTGAGTTATCGAAGAGTTCAACAAAACCAGAAATCATTTTCTAGTGAAATTTCTGCAGCAAACTTGTCTCCAGTTTATTTTTTCCTCTGCATCTATTGAATTAAACATTTGGTTTTTACAGTTTTAAAAACGAAACTAGTTCAAGCCCGAATGGATCAGGCTGGACGCAAAGTATTGGTTTCTAGTACAATGCACAGGACTTTTGGCCGCGCTCAATGGACACAACTAAGGGATTTGCTCGCTGCGTGGAAAACTAATCTTTCCGCAGTTCAGGAAGGGATGACGACCGTTGCAGCTGCGCAAGTTGAACTTGCTGCCAAGACTAAGTGATTCAAATGAAAAAAGCAACAATTTTTTTAAATCACATGCCAAGACGTCACAACTGAACTGGATTATTTTTGTTTTTAGACAGCCTGTATAAGACCAGCCAATATACGCCGCATTAGATTTTTTAAGAATTTGAATTATTTTTATAAATCACTGTATCGGACATTTCCGATATGTATTGATTCAGTCTAATTTTTCTCATCATTGTAGATAAGTTTTGATTATTCCATACCATGTAATGCAATGAACTAACTCTGTGAGAATCAACTAACAAAATTGTTTAATAAAAGCAAATTTCTATCCGGGTAAATGACTGATGAATAAGTGAAGATAGTATGATTTAATATTCTTATATTCTCTTTATTTCAATAGATCCTTCATACGATACGTGATATAAGATTATTCATTGTACACTCATTAGCCGTCTCTTATTACCAGAGTGAGCAATACTCATACAAGGCATTCTTATAATCGTTCATAATACAATCTGTTAACACAATGACAAAAGCTTAACTGTAGATACATGTTTCTTAATCAATTACTTATTAGCTGTCTTTCAGGCTTATTTCTAGAGCACAATAATCAATGGACATTGTTGAAACTTAACTCAATAGAAAAAAAGACGAAAAAAACTTACGAGTAAAGAAAGTTTATCAAGTGCAACTAGTAAAAAATGTTTGTCATACTCAAAAAAAAATTCGAGCAAATGTCTGCAAGGAAAACAGTAGATTGATGTTTTTTTTTTTTAATAAAAATCTTTACCAAAATTTTTTTGGTGATGGTACGGAGAGCACAAATCGATATTATACACAAAATTAGGCTACTTTCCCGGTAGGGATATAAGCCATTAAAGGATCGAAGAAGAATTATAAAGAAAATTCAGAATTTATTACAGTGTCTCCTTATTATTGTTCATTATTTGCAATTATTTTTCATCTCTTTGAGTCAATTATTTGCAGACATTTAATGAGAAGATAAAAACTAAAATCTAGAACACAAAGTACAGGTGGGTACATATACAATTCGAAAAAATAATAAGTTATATAATTCGTGACGAATGCGCGCCAGGTAACGCATGTTTGTTGGAAAAACTTGCCTGCCGTTAAATCACAACCGCTGTAATGGGTCTTGTTTGTTTCTCAAAAAATAAAGTTGCTATGCTAAGTCTATGCGATAGAATCGTATAACGATGTATCGACACAATACGTCTTCATAACTATTGAATAAAGTGTTAATTGTTCACTTAGAAAAATAAATGAATAATTCATTTAGTTTAACGCCATTAAAATTAACGTGATATATTCTCTATAAGGCCAAATCAGGTCATAATAATCATATACTCTTAATTATTGGTAATATAAAACATCTGGATATAATAATTTCACCACAAAAGTACGCGTTTCTTTAATAGAATCAGAACGAGGACTGAAATTTAGCTTGAGAAATTCAGAATTTCGGTTTCAAATATTTTACTTGTAATCTACTGGAATTATAATATTACAAATATTGTTATTTTGATATGTTCAGAATTATAGTGTGGAAATTAGCAGCGCATAATCACGAAAACGGAAATACATAACATGACATAACATTATTTTAAATAAAGCAGCGACTCTATTAAGGGATCTTGATTAGATGTATGTACGTAGAAATATCAGGGCTATTAAGCAATGTAATGCAATGCATATTCAACACGCTATTAAAACCTTTCATCGACCTTGTCTTTTGGCATCAGAAATGAATGAAAAATAGTACATGTATATATATAGTTTATGAACAAAAAAGCAACAATTTGAGCACATTACACATTACAGGAAAGAAATTATCAATATTTCAAGATCAATTACTCAATCTGGAAAAGTCACGTTTAGTACAGACCTCGTACGTAATAATATATCATATCGAATTTTATTTGAAAATAATTTGTACACAGCTTGAAATTACTATTTCAAGGGAACTTAATCGATAGTCCGAATTTATATTGGCATGCCATTATTATTTAATCAGTTCCGATGGCTTGCTAACTACTTTTTAAACACAGGTATACAATTTTTTTTTCTTTCTTCTAACTTGATTCTGAGGTTTTTTCATATATATTTTTTCTTTTTTTTTTCTAATTTTGTAATTTTTTTTTATATAGTTTTTTTTTTTGCTTTTTTTTTTGTTATTATACACCTATACAAAACTAGGATCTGAAATTAAGCATAATCTTATTATCATTTACTACAAATATGCAAAAATATCCCAAAAATTATACGCTCGACGTTTTTTTTTTTTTTTGTTTTTTTGTTTTTTCATCTCACTTTCACCCTGGCTAACAAATTCCAAACGATACTATCGTTGGACAATTGTTCGCAGATGTTTTGTGCTGAATAACAGAACAAAGCGTCAATTGGGATGCAGTACGGATTCGTATAAATACCAGGTCAGATCTGAGTGGAAAATCGTGGGCGTGGCAAATCGCCAAAGACTGTATCTCCGTGAACACTCTTTGCCAAAGCCTTCATTGATGCACGAATATTGTGTGGGTCGTGGGGGTCCCTTGAAAGCTGAAAAACAAATTTCATGTCATATTAAAATACGTCATTGAATAATATCAACAAAACTAAACTCTCTACCGAGCGTGTCCCACACACCTGATCATCGTCTTGATCATGTTGAATCTGGCGAACAAATGAGGGAAATACAGGAACGCTAACAGGCAATGATTTGGCAAGGGTTGGATGTCCACCTCTCTGTCCTCTAGGGATGTGGATACCTTCGTCGTGACCAGAATCTAAATTTGTGAAAACATTTCATGAGATATTTTCTTCAGATTTTTTTTTCTTTTAATTTTGTAGATATAGGTATGTGTTATAAACAATACTGAGTATTTGAATTATTAACGAAATACCTTTAGAAAATATATCAGCTATTATTTCTCCCTGCTTACCATCAGTATCGGACTCTTCATCGGATTGTTGAGCCTGTTCCAAAGGCAGCGAGTCGTCCATACCTTCTAGCGTAAACAACGCTTCGGCGTCAAAACTACTCGGCTCCTTGGAATACAATCTGAGCGAACCCTTTCTGTCAATTCCATTTTTCTGTTGGAACAAGACGAATTCATGTTGCAAATAAACTCCATACAATGACGAAAGTAGATAAAAAAAATCTGCAAAGAATGGAGCAAATGATTTGAACTCACCGAGTGAAGATTGGCAGGGTGCTTCGCTGCTGCCTGATGCCTTATGTTACTTCCACGAACAACCTTTGTATCGCTGGCCACCGCATAAGGCCTCGGGCTCACAGAGTTGGACATTGGTTGAGCTATATTTGGCAGAATAGTCTCAGGAGTTTGAGACGCTTCTAAATTCGAGGACTTTGCTGTTTCCTTTTGACCGCAGATCAAGCTGAAACAATATTTTATTTAGTATGGAAGCTAAATGAATAGAAAAGTAATGTTTGAAACATCGAAATGAACACGTAGATAAAACCTACCCAGCAAGCAGCCTGTGTTCTGTATGCGCCCGCTCTCTGTACTGTTCTAATAGTTGATACTGTTCGGCTGAAAAGGCTCTGATTCTTTCTTCAGTTGCAGCAACCTCTCTCTGAACAGCTGTCTCGAGTTGTTGTTGCAAACCGGCAAGAGCTAATTGTAGATTACTGGAGAGTTGGGACACTGAATAACAAACATGTGAAAACTATAGCAAAATTTTTTTAAAAGATGAGATTGATATTAGGCATTTAATCTTTATATAGCTGAACAATGACGCAGTACTTATACATTAATGGAATAAAAATAGTCGCCGTTATCTGGCCGACGATTACAATGGGATAGAACCATCACAAGGGGGTAAATATTTTATCATTGTTTTCAACAATTCTCCGTTAAATAATATCGGCAAGGCATGTTATTATTATCCAACAATATGCGACGGATCATTTCACCAGACGTCTACAATTTCAGAACGTAAATTGATTGAATAGTTGCAACGATATTGATTCCAGAATAATAAGTATACCTGAAAATTTAGTCGGTGGTTGCCAAAAATCTACGGTATCTATGTTATTGTTATCGATCAATATCCTGAAGATGGAACTGTAGTTGGGGCTTGATGTCAACCTGGCTATTTCATCGGTTGATGTCTGGAACAATATTCAATTCATTGTAAATAGCCCATTGCATTGTTGTGCGAATTTCTACTTTTGATCGACCTAGTTTCTTTTTATTTACAAATAATTTCTGTTAAAACGTCTGATTTCGATCTCTAAATATTGTGTAAATTCTTTTTTTTTTTTTGTTTTCTAAATCATATGATAAAATCTTTTTATCAAAACTAGATAATAATTGTTTTTCAAGATTTTAAATTGAGTTTTTATCTTAATTTAATCTTGAATAACGTATGAAAACCTGGAAAGTAATCCATTTAACAAAATGCAGTTTGTTCTTTCATCCTTAAATTTTAGCAGTAGCAGCAGCGTGCTTTTTTCTCTCTTAAATACATAATCAGCATTGCTTTATCAGCCCTATCTCATATAGTATTATATATCCTGAGATAACAAAAGTTAATATGAGCCTAGTATGTATATCTCGGTTTGTATTTAAAAATATACTCCCTCCATTCTATATTTAATAACAAGATTTTATATCTGATTTAATCCAAGAAATGTATAAATAGCATTTACTTAACTGCATAGAAATAAAAAAAAACTAGCATTGCCTAATACTGTGTGTAAAAGAACTTTTTTCTCTGTTTCTCATTAACGACAAATGTTTACGAACTTTCAGCCGCAAATTCATTATCATCTCTATTATCATAATCACGTAACGTCTGCTTTACCAAATCTCATTATCCCATTAATCTCTAATTCCTTCAATATCTAATTAGAATTTGAAGAAAAATAGTTAAAAGCTCTGTTTGTTGAATAGAATGAATTCATTTCAATTCAAAGCTGGAATTTTATAACAGATATACTGAATATTCATGTAGATGTAAATCGGGAGAACTTGTGAGCAGCCAAATAATATAAAGCAAAGAAAACAACGGCAAATTTTAACAGTCAATGAAGTTAACTAAACTGTTCAAACTCCTCATCAATCATGACGTTCTACAATAACTGATATGAAATTGAGTTTAAGATAGAATACTTACGAGGGCGATAGAATTTATCAAAACTAACGCTGCGCCTCGTTCCCTGTGCACCGCGTGGGTATTTGTTGAACAATTAAGACATCGATGTATCACCCAGGCTCCAACATTTCTTACTTCCACTAAGCCAGGCAATTCTTTTGTAATACCTTCCAGTTCCGTAATAGTGGCAACATTCTGTCGGAATATATTAATATTGCGATATAGGTATAATATATCCAAGTTGTTTTTCTGTTTTGTCCAGGGAAAGGTTGAATTCATTTGTTATTTGTCGTATATTAACAATTGCGACGTAGGTATGATAATTATTCGTAATAAAATATCGAATGTAAATGAAGAAAGGAAGAACGAGAACGAAAAAAAAAGAACAATATTTCGGAAAAATTTATCGGAGCAATAATTGAGAATGAAGTTAATAACAACAATCAACGATCTCAATTCTTTCTATATAATTCTCGACGAAGTAATATACACGGTATACCTATGTCCGCTCTCATCCCTTTGTTCCTTTCGCGATATCTCGCGAAGGGTAGGTTTAGCCTGTTTATTTACAAACGCATTTGACAGCGAATGAATACAAGTATCTGATACAATGCGCGAGGGAATTGGTGTAGCGATTTAAATTAATTCATCTGATCTTGTAAAGTGGTTTTAATATTTGTGAAAAAAATTACGTACCTCTTGAAAGAAGGGGTCAGCGAGTTCGGTAGCAGTTAACTCGCAATCTTCTATGTTAACCCTTTGCAATTCGTTGCCTCTCGACTTGATTGATACATTCAAACATTTGCAGGCGACGTGCATGTTGAGGAATTATTTGAAATTAAATAAAGACAGTTTAATAGAGGGTCTAAACACACGAGCGGAGAAATATAAGAGACGGGTGAAACTGCGGCTCCGTGGTCACACACACACACGGCTCCTTTACACCGAATATATTTCTTTACTTATTATTCTATTCTCTTCACCGACAACTTTTCGACTTTGTTAGCTTCAGAATCCGGTATAACTATGATGACATTTCACGAGTATAAGCCGGAACAATTATTACGTTTACCAAACGATTGTATAATAATATTACACGCTAAAGATCAGCCTATATTTACAAATATAGTTGAAATCTTCGGGACGTGCGCTCACTAAAAATAAACACGATTTATGGACGTCTATACGTGATCCTACCAAAGACAAAAACATACTCTCTAGTCATGCTTGAGACTCTGACGTTCGACGACCTCTAAAATGCCGATACTTATGAATACAACTCGTTTATGTTATCATGCGTTTGAGAAATGGCTTCAGATAATAAGAGAGGTCTATGATATTTATTATTTTCATTAATAACGCAGGCACACAGATATCGAAGGAATAATTCCAGTCCTTAGCTTGATCCGCGTAGTTACTTAAGCGCTCAATTTGCCTGGAGGGTACTTTGAATGTGATAAACACACCGACACTGCGTTCTTGTTCTATAGCATTTAGTCGAATTTTAATAATAAATAACACTACACCACACGTAGTATACTTTCAGGCGTAATGAATACGCGAGATACCGCGGGTTTTTAGCTAAACTTTTCGGAATTTATTTATTTCTTGATTCTTACTACACTTATGGAGACGTTGAGAAACTATACCTCGTACTGGTAGAACAAACTCCTTACGCAATAATCGCGGATTTCTTTATCCTCGCGAGAAATCACACTTTATCATTACGAAATGGGTTTCATGTTAAAAGAACAACTCCTCATAGTATCTCATATTATCATATGGAGGAAAGTTATGCAGGGACTAGATTATAATGAGAATAATATTTGTCCACCTCATATTTATAAAAGAGATTTATTCGATTCTAACTACTTTTGGAAAATCAAAACCAACATCCCATTTAAATAATAATATTTAAAAAATTCATAATAACAATAATAATATCAAATATATTATGAACAATTCTATAAGAATTAAGATTAAAACAATTGAGTACGTGCAGTTTTAAGTATCTTCTTTTTTCACTGTATAACGTAAAAGGGTATTGCAATAACTGGTCAAAGACTAGTGAAATTAAGGAGAGAAGAAACATTACCAATTTCTTCAAATGATAAATAATATTGCTAAACGTTCAGGAATGTTCTAAGGCGATGTCTTTGAATTCCCGAGCTAATGATCGGTCCTTTTGTTTAAAACATTCGTTGAATCTTATCGCAGCGTATCTGAAAGCAGAATAATCGATTATTCGAAAAACGAAAATCGATAAAGTATAATCTGCATGGAAATATGTAGATTGTTGGAAGTCGAATTGTAACTCACTCTAAGAAATCGAAATCGATGAGCGAGTGTTCGCTTTGAATTAACGCCCAACATCCCCAAAAAAAGTGGGACAAGTGCACAAATTCATTCACTTCTATATATAACTTTGTTATTTCATTTTCCGTTACACTATGAGAACTATGGTATTCCTGGAGATAGAGTCTGAGCCAATCTCTTTGGAAATTTTCGTCCGGGTATAACGAGTAATCCGTTACGTCCACACCTGCGAATAAAGAACATAAATCCTCGTTAGTTATTTTTCAAGTTATTTTTCCAACGATACTAGAATAAAACCAGATACAATAACAGAATCTCAGAGTTCGAAACGACTGCGGAGTAAAATAATTCTCACCAACAAATTCAGCAAAATGATTCGCTACGTCAAAAGCTTGGTAATTGTAAGCAGAATATTCATAGTCTATGAATGTAACGCTATTCTTTGTCTCATCGTAGAGTACGTTCCCTAGCAAGAGATCATTGTGTGCAAATACAACAGGATTGTCAAGTCCGGACAACCTGTTCTTCAATAAAATATATTCCTTCTCTAGTTCTGCGTAGGATGGTATCAATCTCTGAAATCTGTGGATGTGGAAATGGAGTTTCAGCGCTATTGTTCTTATCTAAGTCGCAAGATCGATGAGAGTCTATTGCTTACTTTGCCTGTTTCTCAGCGTCAGTAAATGACTTTGGCATAATGGCCATAAACTTTTCAGTTTTATCCCAAATGAATGGTTCCTGGTTGATATCAGAATGAATAGGATTGAGTTTGTGCATTTGGGCCAATCTTTTAGTCACCAGTTTATATATTTTTGGAATCCGGACGCTTTCGACAGTGAGAACATCCCCTGGAAGGAATTGATAGGCAAGTCCATTGTTGAACGTTGCATACAAACAATGAGTGTATCCCGCTTCATGCAGCAGCTGAAATTTGCTCAATAAACATTCGACCCTTTTTAATCGCATACTAAATGAAAAGCTATCCAATCTTTCTCTCTCATTAGCAATATCTTCTTAAATAGCAGCTAGGTAAACTAAACGCGCTATATTGCATTAGGTCGATCTTTCCTACCCGAATGTTTCTAGTTTCAGCTGCTCTGTCAATCAACAGATCCGATTTGTACCCATAGACTCGTACCAGGACCATTTCCTCGTAGTGACCTTGGTACCAGACGCCCACAAGTTTATTAGATAAGCCGTTGGTAAAAAGCTGAAACATATGTATGCCCATTTTATATAGGCATGTTTGATCAGCTGTCTGTTTTTTCAGATGAAATTGAGGGCTTATGAAAGAGATAGGATGTTTATTGCTATTTGAACAGTGGTCTATTATGTGCAATACATGTCTTCAATCCAAGAAATGATATGAAATTAATTGCTGATTATTTCTTATGAGCAAATCTTATCAGATATTATTGAAGATAAATAAATTAATCTACAATGGTTGCCTATTTGTTTTTGTACTGATAAAACCCTGCAAACTCCGAGGCATATTTCATCTACAAATATCTGGGAGGCATATATCATGTGCGACACGTCGTGCATATGATTACAGCCAGTAATTGCATAACAAAGAACAATTCTGAGACATTTTAGCAGTTCATTATCCAAATATTGAACAGGACTATTTAAAATTGTGAATCAACGATCGATCAGAGTGAAGTTGTTTGTTTTTTTTTTTCCTTTTATGAAACCTATAAATAATATTTTTTCACCATTTATTAATATTGTTGTTATTACTGCACGGAATGATAATATATACTTACTTAGACATTACCTTGAATTGATATTTGTCAACTGGCCAAGTGGGTCTGAGACATTTGACGATATCTGTAGCACCTTTGTTGACATCATTTTCATCAATGGTGACGTCGAAGTGAGGTTCCTTCTGTATTCTTGCCATATTTATAACGTTGGGGTCAGTCGCGTTATCTAAATTAATATTTTTTATATCGATCTTGTTTTTAAAACAAGCGATAAATCGTTAATAACTCAGTATAATTCAGTATAAAGATCTTTTTTGTATCATGGAGATGAAACAGCAACGACCAAGTCCATTCAACCTCTCGTTCAAACTGATAAGTATGAAGCGGTATATGTGAGCTATATAGTATCAAGCAACATATATTGTGGAAGAATTCCTAGGGTACTGGCCTTCAGACATTTATCACCTTTTATACTCGAGGCTTGAACAAGACGTGGATAGTACGACATAACTAGAATTATGGTCTCATACAGTATTAGAAACGTATTGTATAGTTATGTCACATACGTACGCGATTATTGATTATTTATTCTCGAAGGTATTATACGGGATTCCTTGTTGCTCCTTTTTACATTTATCCGAATTTTAAGTTCGGCAAACCTTTCCATTTGTGGTATAAGATCGTTTTATGCATATTAATCCATTGCCTCACATCGTCAGGTATTTGACATAAAGATCGTGGCACTTGCGCGTTTTTTTTCAAATTTCGTACCCCACGTCGCCACGTCTTATAGTACTAACTACGGTACTAGTTGTTCTAAGGTTTTAATGAGCACAACTATACGAAAAGAATTTATAACTCTTGATTTATTTCCATTAATTTTTTTCATGTATTTATACAGAATAAAAGTACATGACCACTTCAGCAAATTTACACATATGCAGTACTTGTAGAACAGCGTTAAGTCGGTCAGCTGATTCGAAGAAGTTCAAGCGACGCTTTTTTCAACACAGTAATTCGCCTACGTATACACATTTGAATTTTTTATAATTCGAAATGGATGATGATAGATCGCATGTTTCGCACAAGGTTTACAAAAATGACCTAGTTTCGTTAAAAAATTACGTTAATAAATTCGTATCCATCAAAACCAGGGATGGTCGTGTTTATGATGGTGTTGTATACACGGTAGACCCGGTGTCAGAGAGGTTAGGGTTTATCAAATATAGTTTCCTGTTAGTTTGCTTGGCTATTCATTATTCCTGCGATATTCAGATTTCAATGATGATTGAAATTAACATTCCAAAGCGTGATATATTATATGTTGTTCGAAAATCGACGATGCGTTAGAAAAATGTTATTTTTCAGTATTATTCTGATAAATCCGACGGACGAGGAGCTGACAATGAAGATAATAATGGGCCATGCAATTGATGGTGTGGAGATATCTTCAGAATCCGAGACTAGTTCATTGCCAGATTTGTTTCTATCGTCTAGACGAGATTTACCGGAATCTGGAATTTTGATGAGGAAAAATGCGGTCATGGAATTGTTGTTGGAGAATCGTTTTCCCGTCACGGAGAATAACGATATCCTTGATATCCAGGGAATAGTTTCGATAGAGCCACCTTACGATCGTGAAAATTGTCTTAGCAACAACGAAATCGTATTGTTCAAAATACAGGAGCTCATTTCCAGCATAACTAGTTGATTTCCTTTTTATTTCTATGAGACAAAGAACTGTGATGAATGTATCCATATCAGAGGGAATGAAAGTTATTTTTAATATTTAATAAATAAAGCGATATTATTTCACGTATATACTTGTAAATATGATTTATGTCTAATAAATATGTATGTAATTAATTGACCAAGAAAGTAAATAAAGTATGAAAATTATATCAGCAAGCGGTATAACAATATTAGCATTTATTCAAATAATTACAATCAAATGTTTAAAAATTACTGAAATTAGATTATTTCAAGGCATTCTTGTATAAATATTATTTATACCTATTTCATTTATTATACACACTCATATTCGCTATGGCTATTATAATACATATTAGTTTGCAACATATCTATTCTTTTTTAGAAATGTTTTTCTTTTTCTTTGTTGTTCTTTTTTTTTTGTTTTTTTTGTTTTTTTCCTACAAAATTTTACACTCCATAGTTTCGTACATGGTATATGTATATTTGACAATTTTATTACTCTGTAAATGCATCGGAAACGCTTATATCAGTATGAAATTCAATCATAAGACTGAATTGAACTTTTAGAACACCGTTTCACGCAACAAGTATAGCTAATAACAAATGACAACAATTCAAATAAATATTTCTTCAACTTACAGTTTACAACAAATACCAATAACATTCCGACAGCATGTTATTGTCGGAATTATTATTATCTTTTTTATTTAAGAAATGGAAAAAAAAATAATAAATAAAATAAAAACCATCGCTTTGACGTAACATATTTATGTATACCTATACTCAACGATAGTTGACAAAAAATAAAAGTTCCCCATATTCGGACAGACGTTCTTAAAAATTCTATCCAATTATTATTACATATATTGTGAAACATCTCAACTGGTTTCATCAACTTTGGTCAAACCGACCATTTCAGAGGCTCCGGAGGTCGATCACGATAGGAATGTATCCACTACGAAACTACACTATGCATCAATGCGATAAAATCACGTTTCAATGACCTTCATCACATGTGCATTACCTTCGGTGTGCTTGAATAGAAAATAAACCACTCAGTTAGTTTGATAGACAAATGTTATGCATCCAGAAAGAGTATAAATTGATAAAAATCTGTTAATTTGATTGAATTAAGCATTACAGTTGCAAAAATCTCACCTTTTTCCCCAGAGCCAATTCATCAGAACGCTTGACTGGCTCTGAACGTCGCGAGCTGTAAAGAACAGAGGGAAACAATTATTCCAACAATCTTTAATTAGTTTGCGTTCAGCTTCCAGTCTCAATCTTTGACTTAGCTCGTAATAATTCTCGACTCATAGTCTTTGTTTAATACATACAAAGAGTGTAGTTGGCGTTCACTAATCTGGCTGCTGCTTCAGGGGGTAAGGAACTCAGCATATCCCTACGGGCAACAAAGGACATTTGCTGCGTGTGTCTTGATTCTCGTTCGTCGCACAATGTCACATCCCGCCTCTGGTGCACAGAGTGTAACTGCGAGAGCCTATCGGAAAAACTAGCTTACTTTGGGTATTGGGAGCTGTTACGTATGTGTGGCAGTCAACAATAGGTCGTAAAATAACAATTACACTCACAATAAAATTCTACTGACACAAGTATTAATAGATCGGTAACTAAAAGGGTTTAAGGAGCATTAAAGTTAGTCAACTTCGAACAGAATGTTGGGTAATTATCTATGTGTATGACGCAGGCTCTGCAGCTGGGAAAAATTCAATGACAAGAAGTATCAAGGAGCTGAAACTTTCCACAGATCAAATAAATGAGGAATTGACTAGATCCGATAACAGTAAAATAAGTTACTTCTCAGCAAGGACGTCTCTGTCTTCTCCTAACGGAGAACTCTCGACGTGTAGGGCTTCTTTTGCGATTTCAACCGGGCCATCAGTTTTTGATGGAGATGGATGCTCTACTAATGGTTCGTCCAATGACGTCGTAGGTGAATCTTTCTTAGGACTCGATGTCGTTGATTTCTGTTTTCGTAATTCCTCGTTCACTCTGATCGCGTTGGATAATCTTAATTGCAGAGTGTCACGCTCTTGTAATAACTGGAAAGATAAATTAGACTCGATGCTAGCCAGAGAACGTAATATACATCATGTTTCCATAGTGCAAAGTAGAATACAGATCCAATCAACGATATGCAATGATAAAAATAAATACTGAACCATCGTCTCACCTGCATTAGTTCCAATGTTAGTTCTTCGCATCTAACATCTCTTTGATGCAGCATATAGAGGGCAAGATCCAATTCACCTTCGACAGACACAACGCCAGATCGTGGAATCAAATTCTCGGCTTCGTCTGAGCGACTAGCTATAGAAGAAGCAGTCTGTTCAGCTTCACTTTCAGCTGAGGCTACGTTCGTAGATCCTGCGCTTGTGCCCCTCTTCAACGCCATTTGAATAATTTCGTATTCCTGTACTGTTTCAGCTAAGAGAACTTTCAAATTGTTTATCTCCCCTTCTCTAGATTCGATAATCTGCCGCAGCTCGTTTAATTGTTTCTCTTCTTCTTCCGTAAGTGTGACCAGTTCTTCGATGCGGATATCTTTGTCGTGAATTTGAACTTTCAGATTAGTGATTTCAGTGTCTTTGGTGGTACTGATTTCTGACAATCGTTTTTCCATTTCAGCCAAGTCTGTTTTAACTAGCGACAGTTCTTCTTCTTTAAGATGCAGGGTTTCATTGTAATCAGAATTTAATTGCTCCATTTGTATTCTCAGATTTTTTACATCTGTATCTCTCAACTGTAAATTATTTAGCAGTTCTTGATTTTCTTTCGCTAATCGCTGCTTCAATGTCTCAATTTCCATTTCTTTTTCCACCAGTCTAGATTGCAACATTCTCTCAGCTTCTTCCTTCAGCAATTCTTTTTCTGACATTAACTTTGATATCAGGACTTTATCTTCTTCCGAAAGACTCTTTATCAATCTTAATTCTTCAATATCTTTTTCTTTTTCGATCAAAGTAGCCTTCAGGTGTTCAACTTCTTGTTGCTTGGCGTACAAATCGCCATTCAATCTTTGGAGCGTATCTTGAGCTTCGAATTCATCAAATTGTGGGCCGGAATTAGCTTGGAGAGATATTTGTGAATCTTTTTCCGCAATTACATAGCGCAGTTCGTTTATCTCCTGCTCTTTAGTGTGCAGTTCATTCTGTAATCTTGCTATCGATTCCTGATCAAACATCAACGGTCGTTCTGTGGCAACCGATTCAGAACCTTCCCTCGTAACGACATCGTGTTTCTGTATCTCTACTTGTTGCCTAAGATTCCCAATTTCTGTTTGCTTCAAGTCCAACTCATCGCTCAGAGATTGAATTCTCTTCTCTAAAGATTGTTCGGACTGATATTTATCATTGTGTAATTGACTGACGTTATCTTGTAGACCTTGTATGATTTCTGGATAAGTATTTTCGCTGAGCATATATTTCAAATGCTCAATCTCTACCTCTTTCTTCTTTAGCTCTGATTTTAGATGTTCAACATCAGTTTCCAGCTTAAAGTCATCGTTGCTCGCCATTTTGAACCTCGGGAAACTATCCGCTAATGCAACTGCGTCTTGTTTCTGTGAATCTGATGTGGAATGACTGACGCTATCGATCTCTATTTGTTTTTCATTCAATTCTTGTCTGAGTCTTTCGGCTGTGGTCTCTCTTTCGACCAAGACTTCATTTAATTGTTCTAATGCCACATTCTTTTCTTCCAATTGTTGTTTGAGCTGGCTAACTTCCGCAGTGGCACGATATAATTCCTCAGACCATTGGCTTGTTAGATTTGCAGGATCAGTTTCAGTCGTTGTAGTTTGATTACCAATTGCATTATTCAATTCGTTTATAACTCTTTGATTCCTTTCTATTTCTGCCGAATATTTGGGCAGCTCAACTTTGTACCATTCCAAATAGGATTCCTTTTCAGCTATCTCTTGGTACTTAATGGTCAGTTCAGCAGTGATTTTTTCCAAATTGGCTTCTTTCTCTAGGAGAAGTGTTCTCAAGCTTTCGATTTCTTTTTGTAGCAATTCAATGCGCGATACATTTTCCTGTAATACCAAGTTACATTTCTGTGCACCACTTTCTTTCTCAGCTAATGCATCTCGCAGTTTCTCTAATTCTTGCTCCTTATTTACCAACTCTATTTGTAAGCTGTGCAGTTCTTGACTTTTCTGTCGCGCTATTTCATTCTCTCCAACGGACAGTGACTGCCTCAAGTTAAATATTTCCTCTTGTTTCTTGCTCAATTCTTGAGAAATCTCTTGTATACTGCTTCGTAGATCATTCTCAGCTTCCGTTCTCTCGAGATATTGTTGTTGATAGTTTTGCTTCAAGTCTGCAACTTCTTGGACTCTTGTATTTAAAAGGTCTGTGACTTCGGCCAGAGATATTGATACAGAAGATAATTTATCCTCGGTAGATTCTAGAGTTTCAACTCTCTGCAATAACTCTAAATTTTCTTGTTGAGCTTGTTGTAAGTTCAGTTGCAATTCGTTTGCTTTCAAAATCCATTCTTCCATTTCTTTGACGAGTAGCTGTTTCTTATCATCAAACTCCGTAGACTTTGTCTCAAACTCTGTCCTCAGCAGATCGTTATTTTGTCTCATTGCCGTTACTTGATCATTCGCATCCATGAGACTCTGCTCGTACTGTTTTCTGAGCAAACTGTATTCCTCTTGTACCTTACTCAAGCTGATTTGCAAATTCTTGTTCTGTTCAACCAATCTTTCAACTTCATCAGTTCTTTCTATGCCAACTTTTGTCTCCGCGGATATGTTTTTCTTTTGTTCTTCCAACAGATATTGTAGCTGCTCATTTTCCGAGGCTAATGCTTCCATTTCTTCTTTCAAATCGTCTATTTCTTCTTTATATTGCTTACATAATTGGTCAGCCTGCTCATGGCTTCCAGGAATTTGAACGCTAGATTGATTGGCTTCACTGAGAGCCAGACCGATCTGACTTTCGGTCTGTGACGACGGCATACTATATCCCTCCTGATTGGTGGTAGAAGAGATCTCTTGTAGCTGCCACTCCAAAGACTGTATTTTGTTCGAGAGTTCTTTATTCCGAATTTGCCATACTTCTATATCCATGTCTTGTCTCTCCTTCATTTCGGCAAATCTTTCGTTAGCAGCAGTCAAGACTTCCAATCTTTTTAGTAAGTGTTCTTTCTCTGATACAGCTTTCGTTTGCTCCTGCATGGCATCTTTCAAGCTCTTTTCCAATCTCTCAATCTGTGATTTCAATTCTTCCTCAATAGCCGAATCCAAATCAGAGAAACTTGACGATTGTTGCAGTTTCAGTTTTTGTTGTAATTGTTCATTTTGTACTTTGAATTCTTTGAGCTTCTTCACCAGCTTTACGTTCTTCAGTTGCGCAGCTTTACTCTCTTGGTTGAAGGCGTTTTTCTTAGCTTCTAAGTCTTTCAGCTGATCTTCAAGTTCGGCTACTCTCATTTGTAACTGGATTTCCACGCTAGGAGTCAAAGGTGCCGTTGATAATTGATGTTCTTCCTCCAACTGTGCCTCTTCTGCACCCCAGCCCCATCCTTCTTCTTCGATATCCACTTTACCAATCGATCCAGCGTCCTCTTCAGAGCCAATTTCCAATTGCACAGTTTTCTCTATGGTTTTCTCAACTGGTCTTGACTCTAATATTGATTTGTCCACATTGATATCACCCGCGAATCGAGCCTGTTGATCCCTCAACTGATTTATAGTACTCGTCAAATCAGATACTTGTTTTTCGAGTGATTGTTTCACCGCCAATACTTCATTCAGCTCTTTTCTCCCTTCAATTATAGCCAATTCGTGTTTTTGCAAAGATTCCTGGAACGCATGTTTATCCTGCAGAATTACTGTCAATTGATTTTGTAGTTCCTGAACTCGTTCGTTATCTGTATCGACATTATTGTCAGTAATTTGTTTCTTCAATTCTATTATTTCATTCATATATGATTCTTGAGACCGGAGAAGCTCCTCCTTTTCAAGATTCAAATTTTCGAAGTCAGTTAAGAGCTCGTTGAAGGTTGATGCAATTCTATGAAGTCCTGTACTTTCAGTGCCGCTACTCTCCCCTGTGCTTTCATAAAACTTGTTCACTTTCTTTTCAGCGAGTGATATTACTTGGTTAACAATTTTTTCAGCCTCTTGTTGATTAAAAAGCTTTAACTCATCTATCTGAGACTTGTAAACAGAAGTTAGTCTAGCAATTTCTGTGTCGTAGCTGACTTGACGCTGATTCTGGATCTCTAATTGAGTACGAAGATCGGCTTCCAATGACTCGATTTGCTGGTTTTTCTCAAACACAATCGCATTTACCCTGGCCAATTCGTTCTGACATTGATTGTACTCTGTTTGTAGATTCTGCAACTCTTTGATCAGCTGCGCACTGTATTGCTCTTTTTCGTTCGACAACTTTTCGTATTCAGATCCAGATCTGATTAGCTGCTGCTTTAATTCGTCTAACTCTTTACATGCCTCAGTATACTGGCAATCCTTCTCAGTCAAAAGATTAGTTAATCTTTCAATTTGTTCGGCAGGTACAGCCGCGGAAGACACAATTCCGGTATCAAATGGACTGGAGGCATCAAACGATTTGGGTGCGTCGAATGCTGCCATTTGTAACTGCATGTTTCTTCTTTGATAATTTTCTATCTCCATTTCCTTTTCCGCTAGAATTGATTTCAATTTCTCAACATGTTCAGGTTCTTCTTTAATCGTTGTAACAGATTCTCTTCGATTGTTGAGTTCGGCGAGTAACTGGCCGTTAACTTCTTTCTGTGTTTCAACCTCTACTTCAAGTTCCGTTATCCTCTGCCGACAAAGACTCACGCCATCTTTAAGAGACTCGATTTCTTGAATGAGGTTCGTCCTCAGGTCTTCCAGCTTTTCACATTTTTCCAGCAGTTGTTTCTTCTCTGAATCCAGTTGGTTCAATTGAGACGTCACTTCACGTTCCGAACTATCAATGTGTTGTTTAGCGGAGCGTAGTTCTTGTTGTGCTCTCTTCAGCTCGGCTTCTTGCAGATTATGTTTTTGAACTAATTCGGAATACAGAATATCAACGTTCTGCAATTTCTCATTGGTTTCTCTTCCATACTTCAGCTCTTCTTCAACTGCGTCTATCCGTTCTTGCAGGCTGATATTCAAGTCTTGGAGACTCTGGATCTTCTCAGTCAACTCGTTATTCTCGTCCAGTGTTTCGTTCAGTCTTTCGCTAATCGCCTCGTCTTTAGCCATTAGTGTCGCCAGTCTTTGTTCCAGCATATCCTCACTGAACGAAGCTTCTTCTGTTATTCTGAATGATTGCTCTAGTTCCGCACCCAACAGTTCCGTTCTTTTTTCCAAGCTGTGCCTCCGTTCTTCAACGGCGACCAAAGCTTCGTCCAATTTGTTAATTCTGTCGTTAGATTTGCCAAGTTCAATTTCTAAAGACTCGACTACAGCGTCCCTTTCTTGTAATTTTGCCTCTAAGGCTTGAACGGAAGCTTGAGTCTGTTCCTGAGATGTTTTCGCCACATTACCTCCTAGTTCGTAATCTAAGGTCTGTGTTTTATACGCCTCAGCTCGCTCGATAATATCTGACTTCTCTTTCTGAAGTTTTTCCAACAGACACTTACGTTCCTCAGATTCCTTCTCAACATTTTCCAGTTTCTCATTTATCTGGGTTTCTTTGGAAGACAACATCCCGTTTTCGGCCTTCAGCTTTTGAATCAAAGTCAACTGCTCCACATATTCGCTTTCCATCACTTCCATTCGCACTCTGAGCTCTCTGGCGCGTTCTGTAGCCTCTTCTAAATTATGTTGTTGTTCTGCATAGTCAGCCTCCATCTTCACCATGTAAGTTTGATACTCCGATATCACATTCTGTTTCGCTGCCTTCTCCTCATCTAATTCTAACGCCTTGGCATTAGTTTCTGCCTGCAATCTTTCAATTTCTTCTCCCATTTCTGTAACCTGTTCCAACAGCGAATTTACCCTCTCCTTAGAGATATCAATTTCTTGCATTAGTCCTCCGTAGTTTTCCAAGGCCTTTGAAGCCTGTTCTCCACTCTCCTGCACCTTCTTCTCCAGTTCTGAAATTTTGTTGACCTTTTCACGAATGACGGACTCGTTTTCTTGTATGCTTTTATTTATCGCTTCCTTCTCGCATTTCTCAGAATTCCATTTTTCCTCAAGGTCAGACACCTTGGTTTCCAGATCTTGGCACTGCGTTGTCTTCTTCTTCAGGTGTGCAGCAATTTTCTTCATCTTATCCAACTGAGCTTTTCCTTTGGCTTCGGACTCGGCCAATTTCTCCTCTAGATCCGTGACTCTCAATTCCAAAGCGAGCTTTATCTCTTCCGTTACATTCAGACCCAGAAGTTTCTGCTTTTCCTCTAGTTCCGACTTCAAACTTTCATTTTCTTGAGTCTTACTATTTAACTCTTCGATCAAATCCTCTAATCTCCTATTCTGCATTTCTATGTCTTCCGCGTGTTGTGCCTTAACAAATTCTAATTTCTTATATGCACTGCCAAGTTCCTTCCGAAGATCTTCCAGATAAATATTATTCTGTTCCAATGTACTCTGGAGGTGAGATATTTCCGTTGTTGTTGATAGCCCAGCAGTTTTCGCTTGATCCAGTTCTCCGTACAGATATCTATTTGCCTCCGTCAATCGAGCAATTTCTTCGTCTCTTTGATCCAATTGTGCCTTCAGGTTGTTAATATTTGAAGTGATATCTTCAATTTGACTACGACTTGCTACATTTTCATCAAATTGTTCGTTAATCTTGTTTTGCATCTGTCTCATTATTTCCTGATTATCATTCAAAGTCTTGACCAATCGATTGAACTCCTCCAAGCTTTTAGAGTTTTCTAATTCTGTGTGTAAGCTTTGAATTTCGGCCCTAGCGGTGCTATTTTCTTGATTGCTGGTTGCCAGAAATGCATTCAATCTTTCGATTTCACCTGTAAGTGATTCTATCGTATTTTTTTGGTCTTGGAACCGCGTTTTGTAATTATTCAGGTCTTCCTGCAAGGCGTCGATGGTTATCATTTCGTTCTGTAGCTTCTGGTATTTGTCATGAAGATCCGCGTCTGATTGTGCAATTACTTCTTTCAGGGCTGCAATTTCTCGCTCCCTTGCAGATGCGAGTCTAAGTTCTTCGTTGAGTTTATATTCAAACTGGGATATTGTGTCATCCAGTTCCTTCTTCAATTCGACCCTTTCGAGATCTTTTGCTTCGGATTCTTTCACCAAATTAGCATTTTTGGCCTCAAGTATTCTCAAGCCTTCCTCGATGGACGCTTTTTCAGACTCTAAAATCTTCATTCTTTCTTCCATTTCTTTACACTTCAATTTCCATTCTTCAATAACGCTGAGAGTGTCTTTCAATTCTATCTGAAGTTTGTCTAGATTTTCTCCCGCGGCTTGATAATCGGCTATTTTCTTACTCTGCAATTCTAATTCCTCCTGCTTTTCAGTCAACTTTGATTTCATATCTTCTATCATTTCTTTCTGTTCGGAAATGAACTTTTTACAGTCTTCTATTTCGTTTTCTAGCAAAGTTACCGAAATATTGTCTTGATGGCCAGCTGAATCTTCAACTCCGCCAACATCTGTAATTTCAATTGTCTCCTCTGTAAGTTTGCGTAAAAGTTTGGTAATCTCTTCGCGAATTCCTTCAGCCGAACTTTGATTCTTTTTATTCAACTCGTTTAGTTTTTCGATTAGTTCCTTGGCAAAAGTATTGGTCGTCATTTGGTCAACCACGCACTTCAATTCGTCTCTTTCCTTCGTAACAAGATCCAAGTTGATCTTCAAATTCTCATTCTTCTCTCCCAGCTTCGTGATGTTTACAATTAAGGTGTTATTCTCATCAGCCAAAGCCTTCACTTTCTCTTCCACTTCAGCGTCACTACTTTCAGCCCGTCTAATCACAGTTTCCGAGAATCGGTCGCTCATCTTTTCTTGCAGTTTTGTTAACTGGATTATAAGATCATTATTTTCCTGAGTCAACATGCTAACTCTGTTTTCCAACTCAATTAGGTCGTTGTCAGTCTTTATTTCGGGCTTTGATCCATGGTTTGGATTGTCTTCGATTTGTGCCAGTTTTTCTTCAAGTTTAATTAGTTTTATAACAAGTTCGTTGTTCTCTTGTGTCAATACGTCCAGTCTAGATAAATTCTCAATGTGTTCAGGTATGCGTTCAAAAGATTCTGTAGATCCGCTCTCCGAGGAGCTCTTCTCCTCCAATTTTGACAATTTTACAATCAAATTATTGTTTTCTTGAGCCAATAGATCAATTTTCTTCAATAATTCGTTTTTATTAGAATCATTGAATGTCTCGAAAGAGTCGATCGATCCAGTCTTTTCTTCTAACTTTGTTAATCTTATTATTAAGTCGTTATTCTCTTGAGTTAGGAGTTCAATCTTTCTCAATAATTCGTTCCTGTCTGTTTCGTGAAAAGTCTCAAACGATTCGGTAGAGCCAGCGTCTGATGTTCCCTTCTCTTCTAATTTTGCCAACTTAATGATCAAGTTATTGTTTTCCTGCGACAAAGATTCTATTCTATCTAAGTATTGATTCTTTTCCAATTCATTACTCGAATCTGATTGCTTCGGTTCAACCATTGACTTGTTCAACGCATCTAATTGTTCTTCTAGTTCGACGACTTTCATTTCAGCGGTAACTCTGAGGTTTTCTGATTCTGCATTTTCCGCTTCTAGTGCAGAGACTTCTTGTTTTACAGTGTGTAGTTCTGAATCAAAAAAAAAATAGTGTATTAAAGTGAATAAAGCTCGGTATTTAGATATATTATCGATTCTGTGAGGTAATCTCCTTGTACCTTGCATAAGATCCAATTTTTGGTTCTCTAAAGTAGCGATCGCCTGCACCTGGGAGTCAATCTCGCTGCTTTGAACTGAGATCTTGGTTTCAAGATCAGCAATACGTTCTTGCCAATCACCTGCAGAAGCTGTGCATATTGTAAAATGAAGTTTTTGGGCAAACACATTTTTGAATCAACGGAGCGAAAGGCGCTTGTTATGAACTGATATCTCAAAAACCCTATTGAGTACAATTTTTCATCAAAGTATATAAAATCTTTGAATTTTCACAGTATTTCCGAATACCGATTGGGTGTTATTAGTTATATCATCGAACCGGCTTTATTTGAACTTTAACGTACCAAAAGATTTATCACCACTCCCATAGTATTGAGTTACATTACATAAGTAAGTAAGACAAGCACCGTTAGCTTAATTAATAACTATACTATCTACGACTATCTATTTCTACAAACAGAAAAGGTTTCATGATAATATATTTGCATTGGACTTGATTGGAATTGAGTAATAGCGAGTGAAGTTTACACCTATAATTAATGTTGATTATTTGAACCACAGAAAATAAGTAAGAGAGGCTGTATATTATGAATCCTTTTTTTGTTTGTAATTTATAAAATTAGAGTAGAGCAAACTTTGACAAGTAATAAAGTAGGTACCATTTTATTTCTTCTTATTATATGTATGTTGAGCAATTCAAAAGTTCTTTTTCATAATGCGAAATGGATTAGGACAATTCCAAATGACTTATTTTCTGCCACCATGAATATTGACAAGTGTGATTCTGTTTTTCATCTATCATGATCATGAATCATAAATATAAAACATATTGAATGACAATAATTCTGTTTAGTATTTGAAGTAGGAATGAGAAATTCGTACATAAAGTTGATACTTCGTCACCAAATATTATCCCAATGAAATTATTCAGAAAAAACCGTAATCAGCACTATGTACATTGTTTTATTTAATACAATAAAATACTAAGCAATACCATCAGAACCAATGATCATAATTGAGTATTGAGGATACGTGAAAAGAATTCGTTAAATAAATATTGACTCTAAACTTGTACGACATAAAAAAGAAAATAAACAATAGAGTGAAGGTAATGAATAAGCACAGTGATAAAATTATACCTTGGTTCCTACCTTTAAGCTCGTCAAAGTCTACCAGACTGAGCTGTAGATTACCTTTCTCTTCCTCTAGTAGTGTCACTTGGTTCCCTAGCTTCACCAACTCAGCGTTCGCATCAGATACCTACGTAGAAGATGGCGTAGGTGCTTAAGATTGAAGTCTACAACTCAAACATAAGCAAGAAAATGGATGTTATACCTTTTTGAAACTTTCGAGTTGTTTTTGCAGGCTTTTAACTTTGCCTTTGTGTAGCGCCTTGAGTTTAATCATGCTTTTGTTAAGCTCGTCGAGCTCCTTAGACAACTTGGCCACTTTAGCATTTTCTTTAGACTCATCGCTATCCTCCGGTATTCTCTTGATCAACTCATTCTTTTCTGTTTCAAGATCATGGACAAGCTTCTCCAAGTCATTAAGTCTATTGGAATATTCCTCGTTCTTAGAACTCAACTCGACAATTTGATCCTGCAATTCAGTTTTCGATTCTTCCAGCAACAGTTGATTAGATTTTCTCAATTCTTCAATCAAATTCTCCAGCTCCGCTATTCTGTTATCTTTTTCGACGATCAATCCATTGCTCACTATAGGCTCGTTTGAAATCACCTTGTCTTGTAGATCGGCGATTGATTTTTGCAATTCGTACTTTTCATCCTGTAATTGTCGATTACGTTGCTCTACAGTTTCCAGTCTGGACTGTAGCTCTCTTACGTCAGGAGGGGTGATTATACCGGCCCCAGATTCCAGTTTGAATATTCTTTCTTCGGCCTCCGCGAGCTTGATCTCACGCTCTTGCAATTGATCGAGAAGATTATCGTTTTTAGCTTTGAGCGACGATTCTATGAGGATAAAATTCTCCTGCATAGATTTCATCGCGTCTTTTGTTTCGGCCAAGGTGTCTAAGGTTGAACGAGAAAAGTCTGCTGTTGCAGTGTCGGTTATTTTTCGTTTTTCGAGATCTTCTTTCAGGCTGGGAAATGGAGATAAAACTTTTAGCATGACTCGGCGATAGGGCAGAATGTTAAATCTTATACCACATCTTACCCTTCGAGTGTTCCTTCGTATTCCGCGATTTGACCATCCCTTCCTTGAAGTTGCTGCAATAAACTATCAACTTTAAGTTTCAGGGACGTTTCAATGAGCACAAAGTTAGCCTGCATTGTTCGCATTTCATCTTTCGTGTCTTCGAGGGTGTCTAAAGTGGATTTACTTTTTTTCGACAGATCTGCTGACATCAACGTAATAGCTTTGGTCTTTGAATCTATAACAGAGTCTTTTTCTTTCAAATTTTCTTCTAAGTCAAGAACCGTTGCTTCCAATTGTAGCACCTTGTTACTCAGTTCAGCTATTCTGTTGTCCTTATCTTGCACATTGAAATGCTGCAAGATGGGGCTGGTGACCTATATATAAAAAAATCGAATCATATTAATTGCAGAATTTGTTCGATACTTTGATATTTTAGCTTAAGAAAAATGTATCACCTGTGTTGTAACGAGAACCGGTTGAACGGGTACAACGGTTGCTAATTCTTTCTGCATTTCTAATATGGTAGTATCGCTCTCGTCCAGTTGCTGTCTAATCGCCTCTACTTTTTCTTCGACGGCACGTTTGTTCTCCGTCATTTCTCTGCTGCGTTGTTCAAAAATTTTCCTATTCTCCGCAAGTTTCTTCTGCAGAAAGGAAGACTTTGCCTTTGGAGTTTTGGCTTGACTGATGTCGTCTACTACGTCGTCAAAATTTTCAACCACAGGAGTTGAAATTCGCGATTTAACTCCTGCCTCTGGCGTGCCTTCGGCAGATGACGCTGCGTCTCTACTGCGTCTAGCGAGCTTGGCTCTAGATTTGATTTTCGATAATTTTTTAGCATATTCCTGTAACGTGAGGTAATAATATTAACTGTTAACGATCATTGAATATCCCTAGAGAAATATAATGCGTAGAATTAATATTCACCTGAACTTCCTCCTCTTTTTTCTTCAAACTCTGTTTATTCCGCAACATTATTTCCTTCAGTGTTTCTAACTGGTTTTTATTTTGCTCGCAGACATCCTTGACGTCGAAAGCTTCACTTTCCGCCGTTCTAGGTGGCTGATCTGAGCCTGGAGGCTGGTCCGCTCCTCCGCTGGGACCCGACATGATAAACTGTGCCATGATAAATAAGATGAGCCACTTTATCATCTTTTGATATAAAACTTGATACCATAATACAATTGGAGGAAATATTTATCAAGCTGTTTTAATAGCAGTGATGGATTCTGGGTCTGTTAACTCTGCAGAGGTGGAATCACCTACTGCTCTCATTCCTCAATAGCTTAATAGGATAGGAATGCGACTGGGGTAAAGTAATTCCATTAGCATGCGCATACGACGGATATTTATAAATTCTTAAGCGAAGGGGGTGGCTTATTCGCTTTACATATCGTGTAAACTCAATTCATTTCAAGAAATATATCGCGTGTATGAAATAACACTAATACATAGCCAGTGTATAATTCAATTTGCAAAAAGCATCTGCATTTCTCTACACAATATTTACAAACACGGAGAAGTGGATTTGAAAGGTATAAATCAATAAATGAATTGAAATTATAGAAAAATGAGTAGAAAGAAGCTAAACAATTCCTTCCTGGATAAGACAAAGAAAAAATGTTTAAAAATTGATGAAAATCTAACCTAAAATTAGCAAATTTTGTTCATAAATAAAGGTGCAACATGTGGTTGTGACTTTTAATCGATGATACAGACGGTTGATGTGGTCAAGTCGTTAAGACCTGCAAGTGGTAATGATGTAACCGTTCTCCCCATACGAATATTTAATTGGGAAGTAATAGCGAAGGAGGTTATGTCTGTTTTATGTAATTTTGGTTAAAGATATGATTAAAAATGGTTAAGAAATTCATTGATCATGTTGTTACTTAATGATATAAAATACCGATTTGTGTATGAGATATTTACGTTTATTTATGTTCTCCAAGACGTCAAGATGGGAACAACACGTCACTAAATTTATTTGTGCACATATTATTTAAACTCTGTCCCACTTTTTTCTTATAATTTATTTTCTCAACATTACCAGCCAGCTTGTTAATTCTTGATTAACATTAATTTAAAGTATGTTGCTTGTCGAATACCCGGGATAATTCAATCCTTAGTTAAAAGTTAAATATATAAATTACATCAAATACTCAACAAGCAACGTAATCCACGTTAAAACCTTTTCGCCCGGAAATTGTTGGACAGATTTGTCAAGATAATTAGCGCTACTATACGACGTTATTCTGAACTAAATATTGCGAAGCGTTGATCAGTCGGTAATAGAGGTATCTTCATTGCCCTAAGACTCATACTTCAATTTCGTTATAACGTAACAAAGGAACGTCGGAAAAATTGCGACGACTAAAAACTGTTTATCTCTCATGTTTAAATGTCGGTTTTCTCAAGACGCGCAATATTTACATTGGCGTTTACGGCGGGGCTCTGAGGTTAACAAATATTCGCATATCATCGTATGATATTAAATCAAAGTGCAATAATCAGTAATATCATATTCTGACCTAGCATCCAGTAGCTACGGCGCATTTTCCCACAATTTTCCACTGTTCTTGTCCGTCGTCTGCGTCTATCGACGTATGTATCTATGTAGTAGTATCAGGCTAAATGTCAGTCGTTGACTTTTCGTGAAAACTATTAAACTCGGGAATAGTGATCGCCTGCATATGATGGACGTGCAAATGCAGTACAAAGGTAAGGTCATTGTAAATAGAAGAAATCTGTCCTCAATCAACGTATCTATACCGCATCTATGAATTACAACTATATGCTTATTCCAATCATAATAGTGCGTACGCCAATCGCTTTGTTTTGACATTACTTCATTCGCGATATATTGATATGCGAATTGTTATTATTACTGCCCTCCGTTGTTTTCATCTTTTTATTTATTACGTTATGTGATAGTCAATTATCAATCTATAATTATCATCTATGTCAATTACATAAAACATATATCTACTCTGAATCCTATAGGTAATAGTATTATAATTGAATGATGTCTTCCAAGTATTTTTAAACAGCATACAAGTAGCTAGATCACGCATACATACACTATATCTATAGTCATAATTAATCACTCTAGTCCGGGAGGGTCAGCGTAGCCGAAGGAATAGCTGTAGGGTATATTTTTTTATTTTCTTTTCTCATCAAAGCATCCATTAACTTTATTAACTTCAACTTTACTCTCCACTATTCGTACGCGTTATTATTATAGTCGATAACGGATATAGCTAGCAGCGTTGGTACTTTCATTATTCGAATTATGAACTACTTAGATATACATCGAACGATCGCTTATGATTATAGTAGTCGCGTATGTGAAATAATAGCATAGGTGTAATTATAAGACTGAGAAGAATGGAAGCACAGAACATAATATGAAGAAGTTTCATTACTAGGTAAATTATAATCGATTAAAATCAGTCGGCATTCATTCATCGTGCGTATGATCGACCAATTAAATTATCTGACCCTCGTCTGGACGAACGAGAAAGGGAATGAGACAAAGAGGGAGACGGAAGTAGCACGGGAAATAGTAGTGGGAGTGAGAGAGAATGACAAACAGGGGCGTCAGAGAGAGGGAAGATTGTCCGTCGACGAAGGGTTTTCATTGCGTGTTCTGAAACGGCGCGCGTTTCGACGTTCTGCAAAACTAAGCGCGCTTTTTTTGACAATTACTTATAAATAGTTTATACATATATACATTGTGATTTAATCTTGAGGATAATTTATAATAAATAATAATAATAATAATAATAATAATAATATTGTGATATAATGAATCGAAAGAAAAGCACGAAGAAAAACTCTGCAAAAAGTCCGGTACAGAGTTTGGCGGTGAAACGTAAGTCACTCACTTCTTTGTTCGACTGTGTCTACACGTAATCATCTTTGACTTAATCGTGGTTTAAATATTGCCACATTAGTCGGGTGAAGTCCGATGTTAGAAACACAGAAATACCACGTAATGATGTGAATAATGAACGGATTTCCGGACTTGTTATTACAGTCTTATTCCTAGAGTTCCAATGATGTGAGATTTAAAAAACCGGAATTCATACTTCTATAAAATTTCGACATTAATCATATCAGTATATAATACCGTACAGAAATGAACATCATGATAGTAAATGCGTTTATTATCGTAAATCCTTCGAATAGGATATAGTAATACGATATTCATAATATCTGGAGCAATTACGTATTAGGATAACGTTAAATCGTTCTGGTTCGTCAGTCTCAAAACAATCCTGCGCAGGGTCGTTGACCTCGAGGAAGAGTTCCCAATCTGTGCTCTTCTTCTTCTTCATTATTCTCCTCCCCCTCCTCCTCCTCCTTGTTATTCTTATTCTTCTTAACGTTCGCCCCCACGATTCGCATAACGTACCCATCGAATATAATTCCCATATAATCGAATAATCTTGGGTATATAGTATCATTATATATATATATATATATTACATGCGCGGATTTTGCAAATCACGTTGATATTTCGCATTCGCATTAGCGTCTCGAACTTCTTATTTGCTCGCCGTTAATGTGTTATACCGCTAGAATTGAAAATCTTCTCACGTCTATCGCTGTTTATATTTACGACACAATCCTCGCACGCTGATAGATATTTTAACGAATAATATCACCTGCCTGACGAGTCCGAGTCGATGTTCTATGTCGTATACCTATATCCTCTATAGTATACGATTCTTTTCATATCCCTACAACTTGAGAGAGAGCGAGAGAGAGAGAGATGTGTAAAATCGGAATAATTACTAGCAGCAGGAGCAAAGCTAAAATATTTTTTAAACACAAGACACCTTGAATGGTGTTAAATAAAATGCAAACATTTTCAGGTGATAATTTATACATTCTGTAGACTGTTTAATTATACACCTTCGGGGCATTAAATTTCCTCGGATGGATATACCCTGCACACATGCAGCGCATGAATGACAATAAATACTGGTGCACCTTGTAGATAAGAAAAAAATATGTATTTAGATATTATCGGTTACTTATCTAATTTTCTTTATTACGGAAAATATATATGAGTACACTATTGTTTATCAATAAGCAAATTAAAATGAAGAATACCTGTGCGATAAGCTACATGAGGATATTGAAAACAAATTAATTGCCATTACACATATATACAAAAGTCAATTCAGACACGCATGTAGCTAGCTGGTTTATTTATTCCCGCGCACATAATAACGGTATAATCTACTTGACCGAAGGACCTCGCGCCATCACATGGCTGACCCAAAAAAACATTAAACTACTATTTTACATTCATCCCGCGGAAGTCGTTGGATGATGACTGCGGCTACTACTATACTCATTTTTTCCGGCGTTGATCTATAATTATTAGCGATATACTATATTCTAGCTTAACTTCCTAGTTGTATATCTATCGTACACAAGTGTTTGCAGAGCACTCATGTTTATATCTGTTGCGCGGGGTATACAACAATATAATACGCGGCAGCACAGCGTATATTATAGTGCAACGAATGAGAAATTCTTCAAATAACACATAACTGACAATATGTATACTGCAATAAAAAATCTGATTTACCAGCTCGCGCTTAAATTTTCAAAACTCTGAACCCGCAGACGAAGTCAGTGACTATTTTATTGCCTTTTCTAAATCGGACATCACTGCAGCTCAACTTTATTTTTTGCATTTATTAGTTGCTTTCAAATCTGTTACCGCCGCGTCAACGAAATCCAATCCATATTGACGCGCTTGTGAATGGACTCTGTCCTCGGAAGATGAATGTGAGCAAATATAAACGAAAAGGTGCAAGAATGAAATAAAAAAAAAAAAAAGAAAGAAACAATATTAATTTACATTATTACGTATACTTTGACCTCTGGGCTTTTCCCATACATATATTCATGGTATGAGCAATTGCGACTTTTTAATAATACTTTACGATCGGAGCAAAGTCGTCTGTTCAAAGAATTTTGAATATAAAAACACGCGTTAATGCATCAATTAGGCAAAAGACTCTGCGCTGGGAAATTTTAAAGTACACTTTAACTACGATAATTAATACGCTCAAAGCACTTTTCGGGAGGATATTGTATAGTCACGAGCGACACGGTCTTATAACTTTTTGGTAAACCGATTAATCACTCGGCTTTTAGGTTTCTTTCAATTTTTTATTTTTTTTTTTTCACCAAATTTTTTTTATTTGAAACTAACGAATAACATCTATCTACTACCGTATTTATATTTTACGGCTTTCCGGGTTCATATCCTTATATATTCTCGTCGTCGAATAACATTTTGAAAGGTAATCTTAACGAAGGCAATTAACAGAGTACTACGAGCGTCGACTGTATTATGCATGTCCATGTTTATTTCTCTTACGTCTTTATTTCCTTTATAGCATATACATATACAGGGAGTTTTCGTGGATGCGGGTCACTTGTTGAATGAATCTGTTATCAATTCATCGTGAATATTGTAGTCAAGCATCAACATAAGTGACCCGCATCCACGAATACTCTCTGTATAAGTTTATGATGACGATATCATATTCACGTATAGGTATAATGAAACCGTTGTTAGTATAGCAAAAAAAATGTAATACAAAACAACAAATCGAAAAAACACTTCAGACTTCCAATTTCTTTATCATAATATGTACTATATGGATGTGCGACGTAGTACATAAGCCAGCTGTGAACTTCACGAGTATGATGGACTGAATTTTTATAGCTTTATACACTTTTTGCTACTATAGCGCGCTCTTATAGTCCTCCTAGGCAACACGCAATCTAGCCTGATGCCCAGTATATAGTTATATACCTCCTCCTATGTATGTACTATACGTATATTGAAAATTGTTGCGAGCATCAATTGAATGTCACCTCGGGGTGGCTAAGTCTGATCATGGTCTAAGCTTTGACTAACAGGATAAGCGTCATTTACTTGTCTATGAATATACCTTAGGGTGGTAAAAGAAAAAGTCGATATTTTTTTTTTTTTTTATTCCCCATTACGTTAAAAAATGTTTTCCACAGGTTGATTTTAAAAGGGAGCTCAATCCATTTTCAGGTACTACAGCACCTGTGGGAGATGCAGCCAAGAATCAGACACCACCTACTCTTCTTTCAAGTTTGAGAAGTGTCCTGTTCGTCATCGGAACCGTCCTCGTAGGCTTTGCGGCTGTTTGTAATTCGCTCACATGGTGAATATATATCATAACAATAGCAGGCGATAAGCTGTAACTGATGTATGACCAAGTACCCTAATCAATAACCAACCAATGTATAGACTTCCTTCTATTCAATACAATTGAATTGTTTATCAAACGATTCTGATTAAACTATCTATTTATACGGTCTAATAGGTGTATAGTATATCGTATATAATCTCATCCAACGATCTATCATTGATATGATAAAAAAGACCCAGACCTCTATTACGTTTCAATTTTATACTAGAGAAATAAAATTTTCCTCTATTGGACAATCAGTCGATTTATGTATCAAAAATTTTTAAATCTAACATGAATTTTCTGTTTATCAGGCACTTGCAGAGGTTTTGGGGAGCTTCGGGGGACTTCTGGCAGGCTCAATGGGACAAAATCTTAGATACAATTGGAGAAGATCCAGTAAACTTATGGGTTTATGGTGAGAAAATAAACTCAATAACAGAATACATTAATAAACACATTAATTCATCTTACAGATCAATTTGAATTTATGACTGCTCCAAGTTCACTAACATTCATCGTGTTTCGAATTTAAGGATCCATGGGGCTGACCTTGGCTGTGTACTGGGTATTCGGTGGAATCTATACCCTCTTAGATATCACCAATCGCCCAGCTGCCTTAAGACGGTACAAAATTCAGCCAGGCACAAACGAGCCAGTCGACACTAGGGAACTCTGCAAAGTTATAGCTCAGGTTTTATTCAACCAAATCGTCGTCGGACTTCCGTTTGCCTATTTAAGCTTCAAGCTAACAGAATGGCGGGGATATCCAATGATGAGAGAACTCCCTACTTTTCATTGGGTCTTGGCTGAGATTGCTGTACACATTTTGTGTGAAGAAATTGGATTCTATTATTCCCACAGGTGAATATAAGCCGCATATCTAATTCTTTGCCTTTTTTACAGCCGTTCATTCTTCGCATATCACATTTGCCATTTATTTTTCAGATTGCTTCACAGCCGTTACCTCTACAAACATATTCACAAGCAGCATCATCAATGGACAGCACCCATAGCAGTAACAGCGCTGTATTGCCATCCGCTAGAGCATATCGGGTCTAATCTGATCCCCCCATTCCTTGGAGTTTTCATCGTAGGTTCGCACGTTGCTACTGCCTGGCTCTGGTTTTCTCTGGCTATTTTATCGACGCTGAATGCCCACTCTGGATACCATCTTCCTTTCTTTCCGTCACCCGAGGCTCACGATTTTCATCACTTGAAGTGCGCTCAATAATTTCTATGATTTTTGATCAATTCCATTGGGATAACTGATTGCTAATTATGTTCTTCTTTTCCACAGATTCAATCAATGCTTTGGTGTACTTGGAGTATTGGATCGTTTGCACGGTACAGACACACAGTTTCGTAATTCTAGAGCTTATGCTCGTCACATAATGATGCTTAGTCTGATACCACCAAGAGAGGCCTTTCCCGATCAAGCAAAGTACAAATCCAAGTAAGGTGTACTGGGTATTATGAAAGATTCCGACTGTGGCAGCAACGATTTCTTTATTTACTGCCACAGCGCTGTTTTTATTTGTTAAAATCCGATAGTATTATGTTTACTACGTACAGCTGTTGTTTGTATATTGTTCGGCGATTGGAAAATGTTTAGACTTTAGTTTTTGGAGGAATCTTCAATCAGGCCTTTGTCCTATTTTGTTCTGCAAATGTGGAAGCAGTTTATTGTCGTTGAAACTTACAATTTTATCAATTCACATTAGTAGGGGTATAGTTTATACGAATCGGGTAGAAAATGTTGGTTAGAAGCATGAACATGACCCGTTTTATGGACGTTGCAGCCATGGGTTAATATACTATTTCATAAAATAACATGCATCATTTATGCATTACGATTTAGAAGCAAAAGAAAAAAAAAAGGAAGAAAAGGGCATATAATAATCCAAAAATATGTTTCTATATAAGAGTATGTGAAGCACATGTGATATATCTATATACTTGATAATCTTAATTTTATTTTATTGTCTCATGGTGGTGAAATGGATTTACAGAAATTTTCAATATATGTATTAGTTTTTAACGCGTTTTTATTAATCAATTATTATGGGTATGGAAATTCTACGAATTCACACCGCCAGGGGACTTATACAATGAAAAAAGAAAAAGAAACTTAAAATAATGATAATGCACAAGAACATGTTGTTATTAGCTGTTGTCGTAACTGGTATTAAGCAGTTTTACGTTTTAATATATTATATCTAGGTATATATTTGATTATACCTAATTCAGAGAAAAAGAATAGGAAAGCATTTTCATAAATTTTTACTGTAAAATGTTCGTTCTAACAAGCAATACGGGGTATGGACGGATCATAAAACAATAAGACTATACACATTATAGTTTGAAGATTATTGTCAATTTTGTTGCTACGTTAGTCAATTTCGTTACTTCAACTACGCAACACGAATCAATTTCAAAGTTTCAAAGTTAAAACTGTGTATTCAAATCTCGGCTAATACACGTGTGGAGTATATTTAATTTTGCTTTTGATAATCAATAGAAGAGGATTAATTAAACACCGAAACATGAGAGTTGACGTGACGATAATATTACACACACTATTTTTATATTCATATATTTGTTTTCTAGCTGAAATCACAAGTTAGGTAGACTATATCCTAGCTATAAGTGTAAATCTATTTAAGAAAATGAACCTTAGATTTTTCGAGATATTAGAAGTTTTAATTTCATGTTTTTTGTAAAATGCCTAAAAGGAATCCATCTATCATTTTTAAACCGCTGTAGGTCCACGTTGATATAAAGATAGGCATGAAAGTTTGTTAATTACACAACAGAGATTATCTCTTCCGTTTTGAGTATCACGGAGAAGAAATCTATGTCTGTGAAAGTTGGGGAAAGCTCGGGGGTCCAATTCTAAAACCTTGAGATCGAGTTTGGTAGTTATTTGGAGTTGATAGCTTTTTCCTTTTAGGTGTAAATACAAGCTAAATGAAACTATAGTATTAGCTAAAAGAGACGAAAGAAATGATATCAGTCACTCGTAAATATATTTATTTACTTTGTACTTTAAGAAACTGTAATAAATTCAAACGAAAAAAATTAAATGATATAGTATATACATTTTAGGATGGTCCTTAAAAATAAAATTTTTTGATCCACCCCCTAACAAGCTTCCTTTTTGTGTAAAAACATGCGGGAAATTGGTTTTTTGTGGAAAAAATGAAAAGAACACGTGCTGGCAGACGATTAAAGATTATGTTTTGATAAATCTGCAGTTTTCTGGAAATGTGTCACGAAATATGCAGATTTGACAAAATATTGAGAAAAAGAAAAAAAAAAAATTCAAATTTTTTTTCCTTCACTTTTTTTTGAAGTCTGCATATTTGGTGACACATTTCCAAAAAACTGCAGATCCATAAAAACAAAAACTATGATCGTTTGCCGGCACATGTTCTCTTAATTTTTTTCCTGATGTTTTTACACCAAAAAAAAACTTTTTAGGGGGTGGATCAAAAAATGTCATTTTCAAGGACCACCCTAATATATATATATGTATATAAATAAAACTACGCTCTCATTCTATGTCACAAGGTGGATAAAAATGTAATGAGTATTATAGTAGATAAAAGGAAAAAAAAGTATAGCGCTCTTGAATCATGTTGTAAAATAAAACTTGTTAGGAAGCCAGCAGTTATTAGCTAATAGTCAGATGGCATGTATGAAAAACTGACTAACATTTATAATCATTGACTGATGCATACTTTACACACTGAGAAATCTGCTATACTTCTTATAAATACATAAATACACTCTTATGGAAATTTCGAAAGTGTCAGGGTCCTGCTTTTCGGGTTTGAACAATTTATCAATGCAGTTATTCTTGCATTTCGTTCTCCGATACTTTACGTAGATTCTGATAACAAGAATTATCATTATTTATATCAATCAAGGTATCGAACTTTTGTGATTTACCGGCCCTATCGATGTCATTGTGTTTATGTTTATGTAACCATCTGAAAACGCTTACAAATAAAATTCTCAAAAATACATTGGCTTTTATTTCATGCCGTTTTGAAGTCTAGGTAGGGTAAGCTCTAAACAAGAGTATAATAATAAGCGTATGAAAGTATCATTATAATGAATTATATTTAGTAACAAGTTTAATTCTTTACATAAGTATATAAAAATAATTCCTACTATATTGCTTAGTGATACTTGTATTTTCTTCGATAAAATATATATACTTCCAAGAAATTAAAATTAAAAACGGAATAGAAAAAACAGAAAAAAAAAGGAATTTTCATTAAACTTTTTACAATTATAACAATTTTCATAATCAAATTTAGCATTCACCAATTTCACAAAGGCACCATCGAACAGTGAGTATCATCCCATAACAACTAATAAATATAAACGATATACGAGGAGAATAATTTATTTATTTACATATTTATTGATCATAAGTTTATCGAACGAATTTTACTTTCAGAATAATTTATAGGTGTTGTGAAATCGGACGAGGCTGTTAATCTCCGTAAATCAAAGACATTATTGCACCCAATAAATTATGTCTTTGGTTCTACACATGGTCAACTAATACATAATCCTTGTCTTATCGAGAATCTCCTATCAGATTATCAGATCTGATTAAAACATGTCAAATAAAAATACAAAAAAGAAATAAGAATGATTAATATTAGTGATATAAAATCGTTGCAAAATACTTTCTATATACATATGTATACATGTCCATTTCAATCACTTTCTAGTTTTACAATTTTTTGTCTTCTTTATCTTCAATCTTTGGACATAAGCTGTCTCAATGTCTGCTACAGAGTATCCTTGCGAATATATGCCTATATATTAGCACGGTAAATGTTATTGTCCATTACTGCGTTACAACTAATGTTATGTAAGCTAAACTAGCGAATTATTTTCATATTTAAAGCTTGAAACGACATTCAAAAATGCAATTGGGTCTGAAAGGCTTATAGCTTTTTTCCTTTTTCTCTAGCATGAAAATTCTTGTGTATCTATGGCATCAAACCCGCAGTAATACTGCATAAATGCATGTATACTACCAACTGCGCAAATAACTGTTTAAAATTTCTACTAATATCCCAATAAAAATTCCACAAAGTCTTTGAACGATTTAAAGTCTTGGGAGAAAAAATTTCCGCTTAAAAAATTCTCAGTCGCTTGATTAGTTCGCTATAATTAGCCATAAAATGCTTAAACTTATCCCCCGTATCGCTAGTCATTATACATTCCATCAACAAGAAAATCCATCCTTCTGTAGTGACGTTTATCCCAACAATCTCTACCCCTAGTGTATAAAATATATGCAGCAATACCGAGTACCGGAGTAGCCATGATAGTGATCACAAGTGGTACAATGTAGTCCACTTTTCTCGGCATTCCAATCTCTTTCTGGGTCGGCGACGACGGCATACCTTTTCCGTCGTCGTCACCTTCGCCGGTGGTTGACGTCGGTTTATGCTTATGAGCCGTCATGTTATGTTGATCTACATATATAACATTTGCGACATGTTTAGTGGTATTTGCTTCCAGATTTTTATCCAAATTTATATCCTTAGCGCTACTCTTATCCTCGGCATCTTTAATCACAGGTGAGCTAGGCTTGGCTTCAACAGGCAATTCTGTTGACGCTTTTGTTGGATTCAGCATCTGTGCATCTGTTGGAGATTTGGTTAGTAAATCTTCTTGAGAATCAACACCTTTCCTGCCCACTACTTTCCTCGTCTCCTCTTGAATCGCTTCTTTTCTAGGATGTATTTTAGGCTGCTCATAGGCGATTTTCTTTTCGGAAGGCATTAGACCAGGAGAAGATTCGTACATATTTTGAGAATCTGCGAGAATCACGGAAGACTTGGTTTCTGTTGTAATGCTTGGCGGCCCTAGCGGGCCACCTTCGGTCATTATTGAAGCCGTGGTTCCAGTTTTGGGTGACTAGAAGGTAGAATTGTGATTACTTTTATAATGTATAAACTATGATAAGACACGAATGGACCTGCCTTCGGTTAACTCGAAAAAAAGATAAGTTGACGACGCAGTTAACACAAAGGAAGATTTTCCATGAGCTAGCTTATCATTTCGAGGAAAAATAAGTGGATTGCGAAATAATAAACATGGATATTCGTCTGGAATGATATTCGCTATACAACTGCGCGTGCAATCCTGAACTACGCAACTTACAGTATTAGAATCATTTTTATATTCGACTCTGGTGTCTGTTGATAGCGTTGAATTTTCAGTTGAATTTTGTGAAGAACTGAATAGGCGTTTCAACGCTGGATTAGGTGAATTTTGATCGTTATTTAAAGCCTGGTTGACAGGTGAGGTTAAAACAGATGTCACGTATATTAGCACTGTAGCAAGTTGAAATATCGACATTTTTCTTTATTCGATGGATTCTACTCGTTAAATAATTGACTCATAACAACTTTACGCGCTGGTTAAGGTACGAAAATATTTTTAAAATATATAAAAACTAAAAAATAAGTGGCCCGTACCACCGATCAACTTCTTAAGCCATATTTTAACCGTGATATTTTTTTTCATACTTTTTCACACGGCCACGAACGATGCGACATATTCAAGATCAACAATAAGTCATCCACAGTTCGTAATACTCCGTCGGTAAAACAGATCCGCCAAACCTTTATTACAACTCGAGTTCCTCTTCTACGCAACTAATCAGCTGTAACTCTGATTGACGTATGAAAGCGCTGTCATATCACACAAGAAACGTGAGTTAAAAATTTATGCAAAATTAAATTAGGATGCTATTTAACTGCGCAATTACGCGCCTCCAAGTTCGCTATAATACAACTAAAAATAAGAATCATCATTTCTTACGACACCGTGGGTGTAGGCTGAAACTGCATACATACATTCTCACATTACATTACGTACACAACACACGGCGAGATGAGTCATTGACAACATTACCTCACACATATATTAGTAATGTCCGATTAAACAGTCCCAATTTATTTCCAGATTCAAACATAAAACTCTTGTAGTTGATATTTCCCAGTAAAAATGGAGTGGCTCTTTGGGAAACGCGTCACTCCTGAGGAGATGCTGCGGAAGAATCAAAGGGCTTTGAATAAAGCCATGCGGGATTTGGACAGGGAAAAGATGCGCATGGAACAACAGGAGAAAAAGATCATTGCAGATATTAAGAAGCTCGCTAAAGACGGACAAATGGTAATTATACACAAACCCTATGACTCGAGTATTAAAAAAATACCCGTTTTCTTCCGCTCTTGAAGGAAGCCGTTAAAATTATGGCCAAAGATCTTGTCAGGACGAGACGTTACGTCAAGAAATTTATGCTTATGAAAGCTAATATCCAAGCAGTTTCTTTGAAAATACAAACGCTACGTTCTCAAAATACTATGGCTGAAGCAATGAAGGGTGTTACCAAAGCTATGCAGAGTATGAACAAGTGAGTGCTCGGCGTTGTTTTTATAAAATGATTTAATTTCTAGTCGAAAATGATGGAACTCTGTTGACCAATCGCTATTGTGCCATCTTGTTTCTTTCAGACAACTCAATCTACCCCAAATACAAAAGATCTTACAAGAATTTGAAAAACAATCTGAAATAATGGACATGAAGGAGGAGATTATGAACGACGCTATCGACGACGCAATGGAGGATGAAGGGGATGAAGAAGAGAGGTAATTCATGAGATTCAGAGAGATTTGTTAACATATTTCAGTCTCTTAAACGGTCGAATAATAATTACAGAACTTTTGACCCCATTCATGAATGTTTGTTATATTTGTACTTACTTTGTCTAGCGACGCGGTTGTCTCCCAAGTATTGGATGAACTGGGTCTGCAATTAACGGACCAATTGTCCGGCCTACCGCAAGCTTCTGGGTCCTTGAGTTTAGCCGGAAGTAAACAGCCCGTTGCGACGGCAGCTGGTGCTGCGGGTGGTACCGGTGCTGGGGGTGGAGGTGCGACGGACGGAGGTGGTAATGTAAATGATGCGGATGCAGACTTGCAAGCAAGACTTGAGAATTTACGTCGTGAATAAAGTGGAGATGGAACCAATTGTTATATATTTTAATGCAACTTTTTATTTAGAAGAGGAAAACCTTATGCCCCGTCACAATTCGGCGCTTTTCCTTGATAATTTCGATACTGAATTTACTGAATGTTGGGCGCCAGACGCTACTGCGTCGTTTCCTCATCAAATTACGATAAAGCAAAAACTTACGGAAATGCGACGAGCGACAACTCGACTTGCTCAGATAACAAAAGCCTTAGATGGAGGGGCAGGGTACACCATATAAAACAATATTAGTTCTTCAAAATTGTGAGGTCACATCAATCAATTATTTAGTACGAATTCGAATAAATTAGACAGAATCGATACAGAAATTCCGAGATTTTACTTAGTTCGTTACAAAAGATTGTCTAACTGTCCAAGGCAGAATTTACTCATTTACGATACAACTTAGTCAAAGGCGTGTGTCAGAGTTGACTCGATATAAAACGATTTAATTAGACTCCAGTTGGTGGTAACTTCGTGCTGGATATACCAGGGCCTCGCTCACGATAGAATTTGTCCGGTCGGAACGCTGATCCAGGGGTTCTCTTGACCAACCACGGCCGCGGTAACAGATTCAGAGAAAGTAGTTCGATAGATGTCCTGACTCCATTTTTCCATGCTTCTCGCACATCCCTGTGCGCCGATAGTTGGAGGTGGTAGATTTTCCACTTGAGAGGAGGCGCTGACCCTGGGGTTTTCAGGACCAACCATGGTGTGCACGCCGACAGTGTCGTCCTTGACGATATTAGAAGTTCTTTATGGTCGGTAGAGCCATATTTTCCATCGGTAGATCCCACAACGACAGACATCTCATGGTTTTCATATGCGAGATTACATAATTACAAAAATAGAATAGCGTTAGTTATACCTAATTATTTTCCCTAAGTTTTTCCTTTTCCTGGAGACCCTGTCTACGCCACGCATCGTCGCATTTTCGATAGAATCGCCTTGTGGCGGGGAATTGCAAAATACCACATCGCAATATAAATATAAGATAGTGTACAGAAACCGCTTTACAAATTGTGATAAATCGAAAAGCTCGTCGTTGTTTATCAACGACTTTATGCATCATCCGGATGCAAAAATTTATTGGGTTTTTATTTAGATTTGGAAAACTTTGTCTGGCTTCTTTTTTTTTTCAACAAGAATCAGTTGTTGGAGCAGCTTTACGGTTTACTCGCTCTACTTTACATTAACTATATTAACGAAACATAGAATAATGCTTGGTCTAATTCAAACTTAATTATAAGTGGTAATAGGTTGAAAAATATTTGATATAAAAGGGAAAGAAATTAGAAATCTCGATGCCTTTATTTTCGTATTTTTCTAAAGCTAGCGGAAATGTAAGTTTTAAATAAACTCCCAATAGTATCACCCTTATTTATAATGAAAAAACAGGCCTTTATTTTTTTTTTACCGTCGCGTTATATCGATAATTATCGTTGCTGGGATTATACTTAACGAAAAAATTTGTATGTATGATGTATTTGAATATCTATTCAGTCCATTTCTACTGTAATTATTGTACTGTCTAAACAGTCGAATTAAATATCTATATATCTGTTAATAAAAGAACTCAAAATTCGACCGCTACTATCTGGGCACTTATTAATCTACCGAGGTAGTTCTTCGTTACCGGTGTTTAATTCAATCGATGAATTATTCCAGAATTATTATGCTGGTAGGAAATAATCAGTGGCGGACAGAGAGATGGGACTATGATACACGTTATACGTAAAATTGATATCTACTTAGTACTGTGTGCTTTCTTCGTAAGTTTATTTTCAGATATTAGGTATATATTATATTATAATAAGGATCAAAGCGGGTAAAAAAACTGAATGAAAGATGATCAGTTATACATGTTTTTGCATTATTGTGAAATCACTGACAGTACAGAGAATTAAATTATGAAAATTTCTCATACGTAGGTACAGTCCGACCTCTCTATAAGTCCTTTCTTCTTCTTCTTCTTCTTCTTCTTCTTCTTCCTCTTCTTCTTCCAATGGTTACAACCTGTTAGAACTATTGTTCGAGGAAAGTACCAAATATGACATAGTAAAAAGTGAATGTCTGAGAGTTAGTTCCCAGATCTAGCAGTTTTAGAAAGTTCTTAGCGTGGAGTTACTGGTCTGGCGTGGAGCTGGATATCCTGGTAGCAGATCCGAGTCATAAGGCAGAGAGACGGCAAGCTGTCTTTGCTGGATGCTTACTTGTGGAGGCTCTTCTTCTCCGGCGTATTAGAGGGGTATGGGTGTAGCTGTACGAGACAAAGACGACAGAGGAAAGACAAAAATTGGTTAGATTAGATGGAGAGTTAATTCCGAATACGTACGGCCCAGAACATGTTCGATTTACGCTAAAATAGAGAAGATATCCATGTAAAACGTTTTATATCTTATATCTTCTCTATTTTAGCGTAAATCGAACATGTTTTGGGCCGTACGTGTTTGGAATCGCACATAGAATTGTGCGACGTATTTCGTTTTTTTGATTTCGGTGCCCAAGCAGAGATATTCCGTTTAATAGTACCTTCTTCACGCGTTTATTCCAATGTTTTCAGGTCTGGTAGAATTGGGTAGGGAAGCACCTTAAAGAAGTGCATTTTTTTTTATGACCTATCGTGCCCTAGCTCAATCATAATCCACTCTATTTTCCGATTGATGGTTTGAATTTCTATGGACCTGAATTGAATCCTTTCAGAGACGAAGCAAGCGACCCCCCCCCCCCCTGGATTGGAAGAGGACCTATCCTTATCCTAATGATGTTGAAATCTTTCAAAAAAACCTTTTGGTGAGGTCGGACTGTATAATCATGTTATTTGGTTTTATTTATGTATTTATTTATTTATTTTTGTTTAATCTTGTTTCCTTGTGAGAGCTAAATTTTTGAATACGAGAACCTGTGACGTGTTAAGAACAGTAGCAACAGTTTTCATTTTATTAACGACATCTTATGACCTCTTGTAAATTTCATGGAGTTTTGTATATGTATATCTTATTCAGACAATTGCTAGATGGATGCTTACGTAAAACAACACTAATAGAATAATCTCTCAAACCGTCTAAGTTTTTGAACAGGGATATTTATTTACAGTGTGAAACGTTCTTCCTTATCTTTCCTTCCTTAATGATTTATTATTTTTAATTAGTTCAGAGCTCTTCAAAAAATAAAGAGTCAACAATTCAATGCAGACTACAAGACTCCTACCATCCTTGTAACATTTTCTAGGCATTCGTTCTATAACTTTGGCTTACAGTACGGCGTTACAACGAAACTAGAGTCTTACATTCTGCAGAATGCTATACCACAAAAATGTCGAAACGATAATTAAACTCCTCGCTCCAAAGCTGGAGTTGAAATTCTTATATCCTTGCAGCAAATCGATTTATTTTAGTTATTGATAGCTTGAAATTGCGATCATCAATGATTGGGGTATTTCGAAATACAGAGCAGGAGGATGTAATCCGCGTTCCGACATTCACTTAACGTACCATAGAAAAGAAAAATGTCAACGATTGGTCAAGCATTCAGATAATATAAATATCTACAACTAAGAGTGTAGTTTAACTAATAAATTATCTATCATCCTGTGCGCTTAGGTCAGAAACATTGTATTTTACATATTTACAAGCCATTGTAATAGGTAATAATTATTATGAGAAGGACAGCTTAAAAAAGCAAGAAAATATATAAAATTGATGGTTTGATATTGGCAATTGGCCGTGAGTCATATAGTCCAAACTTGCACTTTTTCAGCGACTATGCACCAGCTTGCGTGGTCATAATAGGATGAAATAATATGTAAATTCTCAACGTATTTATTAATTAGTTGGTCCAGCTCTCCTTCTCTGAAAACATGGTAGTACTGATGATAAGTTATAGCCCCACCTCCGTGGTCAGAGGGCAATGACTCTTGCGACGAAGAGCCAGTGAGAGTTCCGTTGCTAGTCGCCGATACTAAACATTCAGAATTAACAGAAGCCTGTTGCCTTACCATTGGCGGACGAGAGGTAATCTCTTCCGAAGCTGAACGTATTTGAGACTGAAGTTTGCTCTTTGCTTTTCTGTTCTTATACTCGGTATTACAAGATCCGAGAGAAGCTAAACTACCGTTATGAGTTTTCTCCGTCGCCACAGACTCTTGGAACGATTCGGTTTGACTAAAGTCACTAAAGCTTGTAGTGTTTTCAATAGAATCGCCAATATCGCTCGACTCTATAGAATTCCCGAACCTTAAGTAAGGCTTTTCAACAATGTCTTCGGTAAAGCCTGTGACGTTGCACTGGGAATTGATATCGGTTGAACGCTGTCCCTTGTAGATGTCTTTAGACCCGTTTTTAACATCACTGGTAAATTCTCCCGTGTTTGAAACCAAAACAAAGTCCATAATATCTTCGGAACCGCTTCTCTTCATTAGTACGTTATTAATTAGAGTTTTACTACTTATATCTGCGTTTGAGCATTCTAGACCGAGCAAAGTTTCGCTTGGCTTATTGTCAGTTTTTGAATTCTCATTATCGTTTATAGATTTATTTAACCAGGCATTGGTGTCTACTAGTTCCCTATATTTACAATTTGCCAATTTTTCATTCCCTGGTAATTGGTCGTAACAAGGTACGGATGAATCGATTATAAACGAGTTAACAACTTTGGATTCCCGACACAGATCCTCCTTCATATCTTCGTTGAATTCTAGTTCTGTTTTTTGGCAATATTGGTCAATATCATGAATAAGATTCTCGCTCAATTTTTCAGTAAAGTCAATTAAATGCCGTCTGCATTCTTCGTCCCAATTCTTTTCCTCAGGTGATATCGAGCTCGCTCTAGAATCTTCCAATAGTTCTTGCAGCTCAGAAGGAGAGGCGTTGCTATTTCTCCAAGAGTTTGTCAATCTGAATGACTCGTCAAATGTTGTATATTTTTGTGCTTTTGTCGAGTACAAGTTACTGTGCGGTGGTTTCAATTGGATTGCAGTTTCAACAGCATCCTCCAAAGAGCTAGCTACGTTTGCTGCTGCCTCCAAAAGTCTTATCGATTGCGACGATGCCAATGATATTTCGGTCGATGATCCGCTCAGACTTCTTGGCGTCAGTAATTCGTACGCGCTGTTGTTATCCAAATGGCTAAATTCAGAGTGTTTTCCCGAAGCAGTCTTTTCATTAGCCGTTCTAGACGTATCTTGCCCGTTCTCATCCGACTTGTTATTATCTGAAAAAATATTCAAACTCTTAGACGCATGTGTTACAATGAGATGATACCTAAAGCCTTAGATTCAAGGGATTCCACCATACCTTTATTCGCCGTAAAACGGTCGTCCGATATCACACTGATTACAGAGCCAACAGATTCCGGAGAAGAAACTCCGCTCGAGTCGCTGTCCAAGTCGTCTGTTTCCGGATTGAACAATTCTAAAGACAAGAGTCTCGGCAGAGGTCTAGTAACTGTTTCTAAACGTCCAGGGGTAGCTGCTGAGGCACGTCTCACCAATGGGAAAGAGGGCTTGGCACATCTAGTGGCGAATCCTGGTTTCTGTTTGAGAAGTTCTTTTATTTGGTTCAATCTTGCTTTACGACTGTCTTCCTCGTTTATAGATGATTCCATGATAGATTTCTCCAGAGGCTTTTCCTGCGGCATTGGGGCCTCCTCGAGTACTTGGACCAGCGAAGTTTCTTCAATCGATACAATTTTTTCGGTATTCGGTGCCGAATCGCTCTCCGATTTAACGGGTGATTCTGCTTTTGTAGGGTTCGGTTCCTCGAGGGTTTCTTCAAGATTTTTGCAAGTATTAGTCGGATCTGGAGGATCGGGACTCTGCGGTTCAGTAATTTGAGTCTGGACAATGGAACAGGAGTCCGGTTCTTCAGCAGAGATCAATTTATCGAATATAGAAGTTTGTTGGCTGTTAGAAAAAGCGCTAAAAAATGGTCTAGGCGGTATGGAATTTAGAGTACGAGGAGATAGTCCCGGCGGGCTTGTTGGCGGTAGCGATTTACTTGTGGCAGGAAATTGCTTGAGAAGCGGAGATACGGGAATGAGTTTTAGTCTTGGTCCCATTAGATCGGGAGGGTGTTTTATCCGGGGCGAAGGCGGAGCTGACATTGCAGTTAATTGGTAGCCAGGAGGCGCTGATATTGCATCAATAATAGAGGACAAGTCTTGTTTTGGCACGTATATAACGGAGGCGAAACTATCTTCTGAATCGACGCTAGTATCGCTTTGCAAACTGCTGTCTTTCGATGAATCAGATCCGTCTTCCTTGGACAATCGTCTCTCGACCGATTCGGCATCCTTTTTCAATGACGGAGTAACTTTATCCAGGGGTTTTTGCTTCGGTGATAAAGGCTCGCACTGTACAGCGTTACAATTTTGATCGTCATCTTCGTTATCCGCAGATGTCCAGCCTTGCAGCATTTTGACGAACCCATTTTTAATTGACATTCCGGATACCTTTTCTATGTTTGTAGTTGACTGTTTTATTTTACTTGTAAGGCCACTTTTCAAAAGTTGGAATCGTTTTGTAGCATTCCCAGAGTAAAGTGAGTCCTTGAATGCTTCGAACGCTTTTCTTTTGCATATTATTTCTTCGTTTAACGAAGCCTGCTTCATTATATGTCTCCTAACTTTTTCTTTCTCTTTCAAACGATCTATAGACATCAGTTCTTCGTTTAGAGAGCTTTGTTTCTGTACGTTGCCACGTTTTACAGGGAATCTTTGTACATTCTGTAAAGAATAAAGATAATCAGACTCGATCACCCCTTGAAAAAAAGTGTTATTTTTATATGAAAGAAGAAGACGAAGCCTAATCACCTGGAAATCCGGAAGGTCTTTGATAAGTTCTTGAATGGCAGTGTTCTCCGAAATTTCTAAACAAATATCTTCGATGAAATGCGACTTTTGCTTTACAAGCTTAGGCTTTGAGTTGCTAAGGGGAGGTGTGTCGACAGTTTCGTTTAAAAATGAGTCAGAAGCGAGAGTAGAGCATAGTCCAGGGATACTAGATCTTGATCTGACGAGATTGAGTCGTTGTATTTCCAGAATATCACCAAGACTTTTTGATTTGACGCTCAGAGTATCGGGGAACTTGTTGAGCGTAACGTTAATATCTTCAAGTCTCCTTAATTCTATTGGCAAGTCGTCCACATCTCCGCTATCATCGTGTTGGATATGTCGTCTTTCTTTCCCCACACTTTGGCTCCATGTCTCTAAAAACCACGGACGGCTTCCAGGACCGCCTCGCTTTCCCCCTGCCAATTTCTAGACACCAAACGTCAACAATTACTTTCCATAAAAATCCGGTACATTTTTATTAAGATGGGAATGAAATCATTGAGAAAATTACCTGCAATGCTCGCCTGACAAAACTGTAACATGTTTCATTTGGACTAGAAAGACTGCTGGTTGAGGGAGACGGGCTCAGCACTGGATCGATCCAATAGCTTTTTGTTCCATACTTTTTCCGACTGTTTCTGAAATGCATTACATTCATTGATGTGAGGATTATGGTTCATCAATTGTTAAGAAACTCTGAGGGTTGTATGGTTGAGTACCTTTTAGATGTTAATAAATCTTTTGGGGCAACTTGATTGGTTTGTATTTCATCAGCATACGGATTCCCTGAAGATTTCCCTCCGTTTGAAGCCGAACTGAGACAATAGGCCTTGGGCCATGGAACCAACACATCCTGAGACTCGAACTGAAAAGAAAAAATTCCTATTCAGAGATCTGTTGAGGTATCAATGAATCTTAGAGATAGAAGTTTGATTATTCTGTTATTTCTGTCTTTTTATTAAATTCGAGAAATGATTTGTTCCTACTTTACCTTTCTGTGTCGTTGTTCCATAGCCCAAACAGATATTACCAATCTACCACCGATTCGTAATACTCTAGCCAATTCCTTAAGCGCATGAACTCGCCTCTCAGTTGTAGCAAAATGATGAACAACGGCAATGGATAGAACCGCATCGAAGCTATCATCTCGGAAGGGTAATGATAAGTTGTCGCAAATCAGGACCTTTAATGAAAAAAAAGAAAAGCGAAAGATATAATCCAATGAAATCTGTTTCTCTTTATTGTTACCAACGATAAGCAGATCTTCTCCTTCTCAATACCTCGTTTTCCTTTTCACGAGCGATGTCTGTCAGGTGTTTGCACCTGTCTGCTCCTACTTTGAATATACTCTGGTTCACACTCAGATACTTCCCATTACCGCAACCTGGGAACAAGGATGATAGACTTTTGAATTATGTGCTGAAGAAAAACGGGGAAAAATTTGTGATATTTATTAAATTATGAATAGTGGGGTTCAGGAATTTCGGGTTTTAAAGAAAGGTGGGAAAGGTGGCTTTTCGCCTTGATTTTACTCGACTGAACTAACCGACGTCACAGACGAGGGCCCCAGGCTCAAGCTCTTCAAGAAATTGATATATGCGAGGCCAATGTCGACTCTGGGCAGTCTTTTCTGCACATTGTTCATATACTTCGTGAACGTAGGCTTGCTCCAAGGCCACCGACCTAGCTGTCTGTTCCCCGTCGCTCTCAGACATCCCTTTCGCTAAGATGATGGCTTCTTACCCACATCCACACTAGTGGCGACACGTCTACTGTACCAAAAGAAAATTGAATTTAAGACATAATGAATAGATAATATTCATCCTATTATGATTCAAATGATGTGTTGTCATATATATAGAAGAAAAAAAGGCTTTGAGGAGTAAAGTATAAAAAACTGTTTTACTGTTTTATGCAAATATAATATCTTAAACATACGATTTATATTCAGATATTTACTCTGCACATATAAAATGAAAGAGTGATCACCGATGTACTACCTTCGTACATACCTATATGGGGCATTCCACGTCACTTCAGTCACTAAAGAAAGAAAATCAATTCAATAAATATTTCAAATTTACTCGGAATACTAAAGTTTTTTCATTTTTTATTTAAACGGTAATATCTCGGGAACCGTTAATCGTAACGACGATGTTAAAGAACGAAAATCTGCGGTTTTTAAAGGCCTACAAGGATAAAATTTATTTAGATTTAACTGAGTGATTCTGATCCACATATTAAGGCAAAATAATCTTTCGGTTTTCTAACATCGTAGTTACGACTACTTTTGTAAATATTTTTCCTTTTGTTATCTTTTTTTGTGGCTGAACTGACGCGGAATGCTCCATGTATGTATATTATTGCAGAATAATAGCTAGTGGTTCACAAATGAGAATGAGATTGTCTCTTCTAAACCATAATACGAATCTTCTTTAAATTTCTATACTCGATTATAGTGAATCGCTAAATCTGAAAACTATGCTGAACGAAATGATGAGGGAAAATGTTTAACAATTAATAATGAGAAATGACAACAGGTGTTATCGGTTTATTTTTTTCCTAATTTCATGTATAGAATGAGAAAACGCTTCAAGTAGGTGAATTATTGTGTAATTCTGTCGTTACTTTTCGCTGTCATAATTATATTGTTCTTCGTAGGTATAGCGGAACCGCGTAGCTCTAAAGTGCAGTGACGACGTTACGGTATTTTCTTCTGTTAATAGCAAAGTGGTACGAACAAGGAAGGCGCGGGTTTATATTATACATTATACCTATGATGCAGACCCGGAAGCTGAACTTATACAATAAGTGTAATATCTTATTGATAATATTTGCCTAAATAAGTAAAATAAAAACAATTAAAGATATAGGAAATCGATGAGCTCTACATGAATAATGATATACTAGAGTCAACTACGTTCACATGCGCGCTGACGTCACAGGATACCCTTTCCGAGAATGTAGAAATATAGTTGCACTACATATAACGTATAAAGGCATATGTAGCAATCATATACAATCTATACATGATATAACGAACTGCGAACTTAATGTGAATTAATTGATCTGCGGTAATGCATGCATTTGCATTAGGGACTCCCACGTAACGTATTGTATTACTATAATTTGTATATGCGTGTCTAAGGCTTATGCTCGTCTCGGGGGGTGTTGGTTTTGGATCAACGTCGGAGGAGTAAGTATGAAAGAATAAAGAAATATCAACTGTGGATGGTGTGTGGGGGTAGTAAACTGACGTGAGATCAGTAAACACGCAACACGCGACACGTAACACGGAACAAAGTGTAACACATGATGATATATAGGTAGTTGCGTAAGCAAACGGTAAAGTGGTCGCGTCGTCTTTCTTTCTTCTTCTTCTTCTTCGAGGGGTTTGGACAGGTTTTGCTCTATAGGCAAATTAAAAAGTAAAGTTTCAACGCTCATGCACGCGAACGCTTCCAAGGCCCCGGTCACGGTCTGACCCAAACGAATGTTGTTCGCGTTACGGACGATGCATATACATATACGTATACACATACTCAGTTTATTTATCAATTTATATCGCGACCACCACACATACATACATATTTTTATGTATATAAATGTATAGAAAATATCCTACAACAATATACAATATAATAATACGCACTTTTGTATCTCACCTACGCGATCTAGTATACATAATATACACTGGCGTAACTAAAGGCGAAAGGGTTCGAGGAGAAATTTATTCGTGAATCAAAAGAGACGGAAACTAGCTAAAAAAAATTAATAAATAAATTGATATCCGTTCGATATAAATTTGTACAAAAAATAAGAATGCAACAGTTTTTTTAATCTAAATTATAGGGATGTGAAAAAAAAAAAAATTGAGAGACGTTTATGAAATGTTAATGAGATGGGTTATTAATTTCATAAAAAAAATTGGGTTGCCAATTTTGCGGCTTAAATATTTACCTAATGTGAAAAAAAAGTAATAGAAATTTATTTCTGAAGCCCCTTTACGCCACTGCATAGAATATAACTTATTACGCGATCCGGGCGTCCCGGAACTGTGTATATATCATATGGTGTCGAGAAAATAAAACGAGATCAACAGCGGGTCGCGGATATTGCGTAATGTTTTCTCGCTCCTTTGTAATTGTCCGAGGGAGGGATACAATCGTAAAGACCCAGGAGCGGTCGTTTTGTCATTTTTCCACGAAAGTGAGGTGTATAGGTATAGACTGCGGGGTATAATAAGAGTTGCGGATTAAATGAGACCCGGGATTCAGCCTGAGGCTGCGCACTTATATAGATATAGAATATACTTTTTGAATAACGGAGTTTAATCTTCAGAAAATTCAGTATTATAGGTATTGGCGGAGTTTAGTGACCCGAATATTACGAATTATCAGATAAAGTAATCGCGCCCTCGATACACTATGTATACGCACTCGCATTTCTGCTGAGAGATAACGTCCGTTGATCCAAATAATTTTTAAATCAAAGAATGAAAAACCTCCAATATTATACTTTAGATATTTTCAGGCGCGTATACCTATACGTGTATAATACGAAATGCCGCGGTTTGAATGAAACCTCACTTCGGTCAAAACATTTCTCCAAATATTTACACAGATTTTTGTCTGAAGTAAGTAAGCAAACCGCTATACAACTACACTCGACAATATAATATTGGAGTGTGTTTTATCTTTGGCGAATCATGCAGAGACGAGGAAAAAAGAGTCAACGAAATGACATTCATTTCTGGGAATAAAATGACGACGTTTATATTCTTTGACGAAAAAAAAAATTCTTAATATCGTATCTCGGTAAACTTGTTTAAAAAATTACAACCATACTTTGTATATCTGATCAACTCAGTTTTTGCTTAAAACTTGATGCAAACATATACGTGCTAATATTTCCACTCAAATACTATATTCGCGTGTATTATCCGGTTTGAAAATAAATGTAAGAGAAAAGCCTATACACACTCATATCACATCAATTGATCATCGAATGTCTGAGATGGAGTAGGTGATCGAGGGTTTTGAAAACGGAATTTCTCGCCTGATGGATTAAATCTTGTTTGAATTTTTCAACCACAATAAGCCTAAACAGTGAATCTTACAGATGCAAAAACAAAGATTCAAAAAGGAGTTCATGACGCAATCTTTGTACTCGAATACATGCTGGGACGACAGTATTATAGCTACTAAGAATTACAAAGGGTAATGAGGCGAGCGTGCGTTGCTTTATGATCAAAACCCGCGTGGAATTCTCTTTTACCAATTTAAACAACAATTATAGTACAAGTAATTTATATACGTAAACATATTTGAATAACTAAAATTCCCGTTAATTCTAGGACCGCAATTCTTCTTACCCATCGTATTTTGTATGGATATAAGAGTTAGATGCGGTGTCGATGTGTGCATAAGTGCGATACTAAAAGTCCCAGCTGGGTACGATCCGCGATTTTAAACACAAGCAGTAAAACAGTTGTTGAAATATTTCAAAAACTTTCGACGTCTCATCGTCAGCTGTAGCTGAATTATTCCGATAAGTAAACGCTGCGGTTTCTGCAGCAGGTTTACCGATCATTTCATTTCCGCTGTATCTCAAAAACTGGATATTGTAAGCCCGACACCAGCGTAAAAAATTCTGCGAATATTCAGTCCTTATAAAAGTTATGATGGCCCAAAGCGCCCCAAATTCTTTCTCACACTTTTTATTTTCAAGATAAATCCGAGATACGTCAATGAACATTATGAGATCAATCACGTCCTTATCCATATATATTTTGTATTCGATGAAATAAATCGGAATTAAATGTAACGGTCGATAGGACGATTAGACCCAACTAATAAGAAGAAGAATGGTCCCCGATGTCAGCGATAGTTTTTATTTTTTGACTCTTTGTTTTATGCGGTTACGATCAACAGGTTCGTTCGCGGTTTTACAAAATCGAAAACAATCTCGATTACTATACAGTATATAGCCGAATCAGCTGCACTTTCGAACCCAATATGAAATGTTCAACGTCGACTGTATGCTCGAGGGTAAATGTTGAAAATATCGCGGCGATGTGTACGGAACTTCGACAAAGGGTGCAGCGAAGGTCCATAGTTTCGAAGAGAACATCATCTGGGTTCTATAACATAGCGAAACCCTCCGACGAGCGACTGCGCGTTGAATTTACTCAATATTCCAGGCTTCATAGTCCGGACCCTGCAGTTTCCATCCATGGAGAAGTTTAACTAGTTTTCATACACGTCAATCTGAAGGGATATCGTACTCGTACATTATGTAAGTCGATAGTGCAGAGTCTCTCTTGTTGAAAACGAGCGAGATAATATTTCGCATTATTACAGCATCGTGTAACGTGTATAACCCCATACGTATAGATCGAACACGAGTGCCTGGAGTAATGCAAGTGTATAGAAAGCGTCCCGAGAGAAGTGTGTTAAAAAAGACGAAAGTGATCTAGATTTAATCCGACGACTAATTTGTCGCGTAGTATGGGTATAGCGGCATTATACACGACGAGTAGGAAGAAGAGAATGTGCCGAAGCTATAGGAACTAGATTTTGCTCACATCAGAGAAATGAGAAATCTTGCTTTTAGCTCCACACGACGCGACGCAACGATCAACTTTTGCCAGACCGTTACCCTGATCCTCGTCATTTTCTAGAGATGATATCGACGGATCAGTTCTTACGTTATACATATAGGTAGGTAGTACATACCTATTGGCCCAATTCTGTATTTTTTTTTTATTTCTTCCACTATCGCAGTCTCTATACATTCTATGTATAGGTATAAGCATTGATCTTAGATAACACGTACACAGCGGAGATAGCTGTCTGACAGGCTTCTGATACCGATATAACAATGCGACGCCTGATCATTGTCCGATATAGAGAATAGAGAATATAGAAGACAGAAGTAGAAGAAGAGGAAAAAAAATTAGAAGCTAAAAATCGAGGGCAACGTAGCGAGGGGATCAAGGATCCAAACATATACCTATGCTCGGATTTGTTGCTAGTGGTAAAGTGGCAAAAAAATTAAAAATATCAACCCTGACCGACGTACGCTGACGTTTTGAGAAACGGGAGATCATTTCTTATACAATATGTATCATAGCCGCACCACGAACTGGCCCAACTTTTTATTATCCATCTCAAGGCTTTGGTACATATGTATGTCTACGTTCATGTCCAAATGTTTTGGTCAGACAAAGTTATGATCTTTCTATAATAATATTAACAATGACAAAAATAACAATAGTACCTACAGCGATAATACATGTTTTTCTACATATTATACCGATGTGACGATACGTGTGTACATAATACATATAGGTATATAAATGTACGTATATACTTATATTCTCGGGCGTTGATACGAAAAGAGCCGCCGCAGAGAGGTAAAATTTAGGGCACTGCAGAGGCTCTCGCGTATACCTATACGTACGTACGTATATAGATCGATGAAAAACGCAGATCTGTACATACAAGGAGCTAGGAACTGGTAGGAATGGGTTGGTATGGGAAAGATGAGAGGAAAAGAGCGGAACTGGTAGGTAACGAAAATTTAAGACATCAACTCTGCAGACCTGTACCTGAGGGGAACATTTCGAATCGACTAAATTCCATCTTACGTTAGTAGGTACTCCAGCGTTTTCCGGCTGCTGCTACTGCTACTGCTACTGCTACTACTTCTACTTCTACTGCTGTAACCCCTTGGGGAAAGTTCTTCTTCTTCCTTAAAAGCGTCTCGTTCTTATGAACATCGAAACGAAACAACTTTTCCCTAAAGTGTTTTCCGTGAAAAATCGTCAATTTATATATACCTATACTAGGGTGGTCCGTATTTCGATGAATTTCGAAAAGAAAAATTCGGGACGCCCCCTGGATACATTGAAAATAAATAGAAAAAAATCCCCCGAAAATTTTAGCTCCTAACTTTTCCTCATAACTCCGATAAAAATCGATGAAATGATTTCAAATTCAGCACAGTTGTTGCTCATACTGTAAGGAAGAAATCCTGAAAATTGCAAATTTTTGTATTCATTATTTCCTTACATATCGTAGGTCGATAAATATGTTCGTAATATTACTCCGAATATTCAAAATATGAACTAATTTTTTTTTTTTTGTTTTTTTTCTTTTTAAACAAGTTCTATCAGAAAATATCATTTTCCAAGTAATTGAGGGATAATAAAAAAAATAATTAAAAATTAGATAGTCATTTTCACATCAGTTCAATAAAACTGCAGCAACTGCGACTGCAACTGCAAGTGCATGACTGCAACTGCAGGAAGAGTGAACAGTTTTTGAAAATTTTTCGAATCGATCGTTGCTGCGCAGGGTTGTAGCGGACTGTGACGGTTGGAGTAAAGCTGTTTAATTAATCGTGGGAAAAGTTTGGTCTGCGGAAACAAGGCCGAGCAACGATCACAGTGACACGAAATTGTTGAATATATCTATATAGCGAAGAGCTTTGTGTGTATATATAGTAAATAATTTGTTGGCTTAACTGTAACATTCGACGTTTCTGTTTCTGTATAATAATTATTCTTTCTGCGGTAGCTGTGACCGTGATGATTGTCGTGATCTGAATACTATATGCGTGTATACATATAGGTATACAATTACTGTATGTATTGTATCTACCTACGCGATTGTAAATTGTAATTAGGTAGTAGGTGTATATAGGTATATACGATTCGTGACTGAGGGGATAAAAAAAAAAAAGAGAACGAAAAATAAAAATAAGAAGAAATGTATAAAGAACAGAACGCGTTTGACATCGAAGGAAAACAATCAACGTAGTAGCAGCCAGCTGGAGGATTATGATTAAGAATATCCTAGAAACCTAAATAGTAAAATGGGGGTAAATAATAAAAAGAAAAAGAAAAAAAAAATATGGGGAGGTAGAAGAAAAGGAAAAAAAAAAATATATTAAAATTACTGTATGTTGTAAAAAGCGGCGAATTATTATATATACAGGTACACAAGTTATCACGTTACATTCTTGAAACGTTGGTTAAACAGCCTTGTCCTCGGTGTTTGCCTAGGTAGGTAACGACTAGCGTAAACCTCTACTTTCGTGCCAATGGTAAGGACAACCTCGGGGCTAATAATTCCATCGCCTAGAAATCACCTTGTAAAAATTGACTTCTTCTTCTTACCGCGACTACTTATATTATACTTATTATATACGTCATTATACCCATATATTTATGTATATGGAACTTGCAGGGAATGTTTTCACATAGTACCTATATATAGGTATAACGATTTTGAGAATTATAGGTAATGACTACGTGCTGCAACCGTCTCGTCGAGAATAGTGTAACCATCAAATTGCAGTGTGATACTCATCGTTATTTGTTTGTAAAAGAAATTCAATCTTATTATAATAAAATGAAAAAAAAATAAAGTAAAAAAATCACCTCATATACAACTTTAAGGGTTTTTTTATTTTACGTTTCTTTCGAGTCTGAATAAATTCACGAAGGTAAATATAATATGTATAAATATATGATTCCCATCTCTATACTTGTTGGTCGTATATAAGTTTGATTACACAATTTTATAAATACGTGGCATGATACAATGGCCTTGAAAGTTTCTTTTTATTTTGCAGTGCAGATTTTTTCTTCTATATATATATATATATAAAAAAAAAAAAAAATGAATATATAAACTTTGATTCCAAGATATATAACTTAAATTATATTTTAATTTTATTTTTCTACAAATTTTGGAATATTATTTATAAAATATAAATTTATTTAACGAAAAATTGTTAATAGTTAAAACTATATCGGGGAATATTAATTTCCGTTAGAACTTTCTCTGCGGCAAAACTGGTTCGAAGATAAATTGTCGAGACTCGCCCGTGCACGTTCGATACAAAGCTATAGGGTTCAGGACTGTCGGAGGTGGTGGTGGTGGTGGTGGTGGTGCCTGCTGCTGTCATTATAATTTATAAATCTGTAGCAATAATGGTTACGCAACAGCTAGTTCGTACCGCGCCTTGAACCGATCCTATATAAAACTGATATTATACGTATAACTACGTAGGTATGTTTCGCAGACTTGAAGGAATCGGGATATAATATTGCAGGAAAAAAGAAAGAAAGCAAAGAAAAAAAAAAAAAAAAAATGCATTGCATTGCATTGAATATGAAGCTTCCGCGTCTTGCAATTAGCCTATAGCCTCGAGACACGAGTCTTATGAAGATTCTAAATTTTCGAATCCCTCACGAGTGGCCTGTATATATACAATTGATTGTGATATTAAATGATACATCGTCAACCGTGTAGTGGGTATAATATATAACGCGAAAAATTATATCGTCGCATGTTATTTACCACCTACTTCCCAAGCCTATATCTATATAGGGCGTAAACTCCACCCCCTCATTCATGGTCCACAAGGGTACAATACAGGTATAATTGCCCCACTCTTTATTTCACTTGAACTAATGATTTCATCGTGGTTAATTTACTTACGCCTACCTGTAAACACGTTGCAGAAGCTTGCTATACGTCTTACGCAGTTTTATTATAAACGTGACTATCCTCGGTTATAAGGGCGAGAAACAGAAATCGTGGGTAAGGTATAGTGAGGTCACAGGACTCGGCATGCTCGTATGCCCTTTGACAAATTTTATATCAAACTGTATTATTTTTTCATTAGATTACGTTTTCATTATCTATAGGTATATATATAATAAAAATTAATTCACAAAAATTTGATAGAAATATATAATTATTTATATTTTCACTGCACCCTACAACATTTTTAAACTTAATATATATATATATTATTTTATATATGGGTGAATCACCACTTGTCGTTCAAACTGTGACCTTTGACCTGCGAAGGGTGCATCGCGATATCTATGCTAACTAAAATAGGCCAAGAGGCTAGGCGAGAGAGGAGATAGTCAGTTCTGCCCGCGCATACAGAATACACCTCGGGTCAATTATTACTAGCTATAGAAACGAATCCCCCCCCCCCCCCCCCCCCCCCCCCTCATTTAGGAAAGAACGTGTGTTTCTCAAACGCTTGTGTCATATTATACTGAAATATTTATTTTTCATCTATTTATATATTCACGATTGGACTTTTTGCTCGCTCGCTGGACCTGTACAAAGTATACTTATATTAGTATTTCAGATAACGAAGATCCTGGAATGTATGATGGCACTGTATATATACACTGTCTTATATATTATTAAAACCGCGCAATAAAAGTCCTTCACATTTGCATAAACAGAAAACTCACACCACTCATCGTAATATATTGCTACCTAGTCTAAAAAAAAATAAAAAAAATAAAAATAAAAAAAGTTTCAATAACCCGTAAAGATACTGTAATATAAGCTGTAGCTACCGCTATATACTATTGGTCATTTGTTAATGGTCGTTTACCGCAACGGGTATACCTATATATAATAAAAGTAGATATCAGAATTGTATAAGGAATACAATAATATAAAGAGTATGAATTTACGAAGGATGTATGGAGTTTCATGTATGTAGCAATAAATGAAAGGTTAATTAATCGTAAAACCGCACGAGGAGCGGATGCATCAGTTGGAGATTTTTATTGTAATAAAATATTATATTCATTTTCTTGTAAGTATCATGTAGTACATACATAGGATGTAAAAGGATAAAAGGTTGCGACCGCTAAGAATAGAAAGATGAGAAAAGAAAATAGAAAAAAATGGTAAAAAATAATTAATGACACAAGAATGAATACGTCTCTGCGTGTATATGTGTAGCGATTCCATTGACACTCTTCGACACGCGTGTTTAAAAAAATAATAATACCTACTCCGTCTCGTCGCCTAAGTAGCACGAGCAAGACTACTTTCTTCGTACAATTTCCGTCGACTTTCCCACACGACACGTACAATACATCTATACGCCTATGTGTATACATAGGTATAAATATTTCTAGGCAACCGCACGCAAGGCACATACGAATATTTGATCTATAAGTAAGCGTGTGTACCTGCTGCAAGTGCAGCTAAAAATCAACGAAGATTTTTATTCGCGGAGGATGATGACATTCTTTGAAAAATCTACGTATATGGAAGAAGAAAAGAGGAATGTCCTGTATATACCTATACTACCTATCTTACGTATAATACGAATGTGCTAAAAATAGAAGAGCGAAAAATGCGCGCCCCTAGCTCAAAGGCTGCCGAGGGGTGGGCAGAGAGAGGATAGAGCACCTAGAGGGGGTGGGCGAAAAGATAGAACGAGACCGAGGCGAGGTGGGGATGGTGGTGCGTGGGCGACGTGGGTGACGTGGGCAATCGTATATATAGTTATACGGGGCTGAAAGGGGGATGGATACAGCAGTAGATACAGGAACAGCCGAAGCAGCGTGCCAGCGCAAGGGTGGCCGCCATGAATGAAAGCAGCGCGTATCGATTTATCCGCATTCCGTACCGCCCTATTTATAAAGTACAGTAAACACTACGCTTCTACAATGTCCACCGAAATGCTGCACCTTTCATCTGGCTATCTTCCTCCCCCCTTCTTTATCTCCCACCCTTATCACTCGATCGAACAACCTATATTGTCATTAGAAAATAAAACCAGGGGACCCGATCGAGCAAAATATAATTAAAGAATATTATTTAACCTATTTCACGCCATGAAATAACTACGGACATTTTTCTCATCATATTTCCAGGGTGAAAGTAATAACTTCTGACTATGCAGGCTGCAGTAGCTTCGTCTTTTCTTGAATTTTAATCACGGATTCGTATCTGACAAAAGAATCCTGATGAAAACCACTGCAGTTCATTCATTATGTCTATTGTGAATTAGGACACGATTCTTTTTTTTTCGTTCTTTCTTTTTTTTTTTTTTTTGTTGCACAGATGTAATATCAATCATTCGAAGATATATTTTCCCGCACTGCAGCTGGCGATTAATTTCATAGAATATAGTTATATATTTCTCAACGAAATATTGACACTTTGAAAATCGAGCCATCTCTCGAGTCTTTGATTGTACGTTGGTTCGTGAAAGATTGTTAGCAAGTAAAATAGAAGTTGTTGAATAATTTTACTTGGTGCAGAAATGGAGAGAATTAAACGTACCTCTATCATGTCAACGGATGCCTCTTCATCTTTGCTTCGGATGACGTTTTAAGCGATTGATGTTAACGAGACGATACACTATTTCCACTGACTCAACGATCTCGCCGAACGCCATAACTCTTCATGTAATTTAATTAGCGAACTTTGGTTTTGACGTTAGTTTACGGCTTACAAGGGTGTAACATACATCGCGTATATATTTTTCTTCGTTTTTTTTCTCTCACATCTAAAGATCTTTGAGCGATATTTTCGACGCGGTTTATAGCCCCTCGTTACAAACGTTGAAGGAAAATTTTGTCCTTATTACTTTTTAGACCGAGACCAGCTACCCGTATCAGTCGACGAATACCTACTCCGAGGGTTGCTACTGCAATTTGAAAGCTCTCCACGAGACGGAGCCACCGTTGGCTGGCGCATTACGCTTCTGTGTATGATGTTTTATATACCCTATACCTTTCCTATACCATGTATAGGTATGTATACCTATGTGTTATATTTGATCCTTCACGTTTCGTCGATGTCGATATCACCGCTCTAGTATTACGTGACGTAGCATCCGTTTACGTATAAATAGCACGTACGAAATACGTAACTCGTTCCCTTTCATAGAACTACAAGAAAAACCCATACAACAAACCTATGCATCCCCCTATTATTATGTAATTTGTCCGAGAGAATAAAGACGTCAGTTTATATACGTCTATATACTGTCTTACGTCATTCCATTCAATCTTTACACTGCGTCTGCATAAGTCATCAATGAATTTTCAGAATTTTCTACATTTCTTAGACTCTCCGATCGTACAGTATATATACATATATAAACACGTTACATAGAGATATTCGCAACGTTATAATATCATTCGATATTGCAGTTCGAATATTTCGTGATTTTTGAATAGCTAATGAACCTATAGACTAAGTATCGAGTTAATGGACATAGTTTGACATTTCGTTAGCCGAAATATAGGTATACCTATACCGCATACGCGTTGTGATAATATTTGGATATAAGCAAGCTTTTAGGAGTAGCGGCCTGTCCCGGTTAGCCATTAATTTATCCCCCCCACTACTGCAGCACCGGATCCTTCGAGCCTGCCGCGAGTAGTGGGTGCCGGTACAGGTAAGACAGAGTTATAAAGTCGGTTTGTATCAGTGGGTTTTCATCCCACGAGATCAAACCTGTTTACTTTTCAAATCTCCGGATTATATATTATTATACATATTTTAGATTCGCTGGATAATTCGGTAACTAAAAAAGTTGTGTGATGTTATATTAATATAGAAGAAATATTTCACGCTTAGAGTGTGCGTGTATAGGAATTAACGCTGAAGCTTTATATTTATTTTCCTTTATTGTAACAGAAATAATAAACCAGTGAGATTTATATCATAACGTGAGACGTTGAGTTGTACCACTTCTAATACATATAGCTGCAGGTGGAAATTCAATATTGATAAATAATTTCACAACGTTGATCGATATATCCATCGCTTATCCGCGCGTTATGTTTACAACACACAATTATTAATGCAGACGTTATAACAGTAAGAGATTTTTCGCCAGATATCGAATAAAAAGTTAAATTATCTCTTATTGATATATATGTAGTACGAATGAAGCAACACACGATAGATGAGATAAAAATTGATAAAATACGCAACAATTTTACTATATATTAAACCCATCTCAAGATCTTCGGTTTATTCGAGGTGTACGCGGGCTCATCATCGCATCATCACGTTGTCAGTCAGAGAGACTGCGCTCGAAAGTGTAGGTAAGAGTTTATATATATATATATATATATATATACGAATTGCAGTAACTTATTCATGTCATTATATTACTATATTTACAATTCATTTCATACAATAAGAACTGCAGTAAAAACAAAATCGACGTATTCCAATATAGACGCGATCTCTTCGCCATCGTTTACCGCAATATTATATATACTTAAAACTACCTCTCTATAATTAGCAGCTTAGTTTTTTTTTCTTCTTTTTCTTCTAATCGTTAAAATTCTACGTGCTCAGATCCAAAGTTATACGCAGTCTATAATAATTGCATGGTAACTCTCGCGGAGCGTTAAACCAGGTCTAGGTGTGCGTGATTATGTTAAATTAAAAGTTAATCGAAAGCCTTTAGAATTTCGATTAGAAAATCGCATGTGATCGTATGTGTGTGGGTATATCAATTCTCCAGTATTATACGATTGATTAAATATTCGATTTGTATTGATGAAAGCAGTCACACTCTCAGAGTTTAAATCATTATGTAATATACGTATGGCATTAATATATTCGAGCGATTTGACCATGATACGTAGCTTAAAATCGAACACGATTTCACTATCGAAATTCCCGACATTTCGCATACCCGGAGATTTTATGCTGACGTATATCATCACGGTGGAGTAGATTTATCGTTCCGTGACGCGACGTAGCGTATAAAAAAAAAAGTTATACAGAGAGAGAGAGAGAGAGAGAGAGGGAGGGAGGGAGATGGAAAAAAAAAAGTAATTAGAAGGGACGCAACCTCAGCTTCAACGTCAAGACATTCTCAATTCTTTTGACAAACTCCCCGATATTTATCATCGATCCATTAACGAGGCGATCAAGATCGTAATAGGAGCAACAGCGTGTCTGGCATACATTGGCATTTGAATACGAATGTGTAAAGGTATTCATACCTATAGTCAATTGGTAATACGCGAGAATAAACTTTCTACTTTATCGTCTGAAAAATAAACCCAAGGGCGGAAGCTGGCGATCTAATTTTACCGCGACAACTAGCGGCAGATAATATAGTCGAAAAATACATCAACGGTTCGAGATGAGTTGCGTGGTTTGAAATATGTGTTTAAAATTTCTATGCTTTTACAAACACTAAAGTAGTCTGCTCTTTTGTGACACATGATGGAACGGTGGAAGCGATTAGGTTCCGATAGCCAAATAAAAGGAAAGAAGAAGAAGAAGTCTGCTCTTTTTTGTTTTTACTTTTATCACGAGTTTCATCGTTCGTAATTATACTATATTTCCGAAAATAGTTATCTCGTTAATAAGCAATCAACGTACTATATTGTAGTCTTAAATTTTAGTCAGAAAATCTACGCCTACGTACTTTCTTATTATCGCTCTATTATTAGGTAGGTTTGTTATTGTTAGCCTAACCAACAAACCATCTAACACTGATAGCTGACAGAACACAGAACCGTTTTATCATGAAATGAAGGAAAAAAACGCTTTTCTTCTCTTCTAAGTTTACAAATAAATTGGAAATTGGTAGAGAGAGAGATAGAGAGAGAGACTGACTAAACGAATCTCTGTATACATTTTTCCGAACATATCTCGCTTGTTAACAATTGTAATGATAATGAACCTCTTTGTTCTCTCTCTTGTTCATTCATTTCCTTATCTAATCTCCTCCCCCTCAGTGAGCTTGTTATATTTTGTTAACGGACAAAGAAGCAAGTCTGGAAGTTCGAAAATCCGACGATTAAAGTGAGGATTGCAAGCCGTTCACTCAGTCTGAGGTATCTCGTTATCTAGGTATAATTATTATTGTATCAATTTGAACTGTACATGAAAGGGAGTCTTGAAACACACCGTTAGTTAGTCGGGGGGGGGGGGCTAAAGATGTGTGTTAAAAATGAAATGGGGCATTGGGTGAAAGTATCCTTTAGCTTGGAGGTCTTATATCAGATCAGTCTTGCGGGAACTGTGCACCGTGTATGTACGTACTCATATACATACACTCGTTGATACATACATAGCTTTTATTTTACCTCAGTGATTCTTCTCCCTAATGAAGAGTTTCCACACTCACATGTCTCTGTATTCAGTTTTTAATTACGATAAAACAAACTCTTATAAATCTATGCATTATTTGACTGGTTCTCAGCAAGATCTAAACATCATCCATCCATGCCTATCAAAATTAATCTAATAGTCGATATTTATTACCTCTGAATTGTGTCACAGAATGTTACACACGGTATGGATATGCTGCTCAGTTATTCTAATAGCCAACTTTGCTACTGCGCTTGAAAATGGCCTCGCCCGTACTCCACCCATGGGTTGGCTCTCGTGGGAAAGATTCCGATGCAATACAGACTGCAAAAATGATCCCGACAATTGCATCAGGTGAGTTTCTCCATTTTGATCACAGGATAGTCAACATGCTTTTGTACTCAAAACTAAACGATGAAAGTCTGCTTTTCAGTCAAGGTACAAGGGTTTGGGTATTTAAGATCGCCTTGATTTAACAAAAATAAAATGCCTTACGTCTTTTACATCCAAACAGGAAGTGGGATGTTTCAAAACTTATGATAATTGATATTTGTTGTGCGACTTTCGCCGAAATTAACATCCGTTAGTTCCTCCAGAATTTAGGAACTTACGTAGCTCTCGGTATCACTGATTGCATAATTAAAGTATGTCACATAAATTAAATAATCTCACACTTTATAATACAACTCTTACAGTGTTCAGGAAACTGAATTCATTAATCAAGACTCGTGTTTCCATTATGAGCTGGCTTTTTTTATTATCTAGTGCGAAATCTCACGCCTCATGTAAGAAGAAAAAGTTTGTCGTTTGTTAAATAAGACTAGACTCAAATAGTTGTGCAATGATTCAGTCAAGGTTACTGTAGTTTTTAAACTATTAGCACACTTTCCAAACAACAGAATTAATTCATAATGACGTGATGTTCAAGTCGTTTAGAAAGATCAATCTTCTGTAGTTATTTTATTTATTTTTGTTTTGACCAAACAAATAAAGCAGCAGATAATGTATTGTTCAATAATTATTCAAATCGAATCTGGTTTTTCCTAACTTTTCGATAATCTTTTATTCACAGAGATCGTCTATTTAGAACAATGGCGGATATCGTTGTGGCAGAAGGCTACGCTGCGCTTGGATACGAGTACATTAATGTAGATGATTGTTGGTTGGAAAGAGAAAGAAGCTTTGATGGTCTGCTTGTACCAGACAGGCAACGTTTTCCTTATGGAATGAAGAGTCTCGCTGATTATGTAAGGCTTTGATAGTAATTCTAGGTAATTTACTGACCACTAGGAAAGCTGGAAACCAACTGAACGTAAAAATAATTATGATTGGCTCAATACCAATTAATTGCGTAAACCAGATGACAAATCAACTCTTTGAATTATCGACCATATAAGTTTCTCAATTTATGTTAATCGAATAAACATAAAATCAATTGCCAAAGAGTTTTTAATTCATCGAAAAACTATCATCATTCTATTCTTTCCTCTTTACTATTTACTGGATATGCTAACTAATCTCATGATTTTTAGGTCCATTCCAAGGGACTGAAATTCGGAATCTACGAAGATTATGGTAATTACACGTGTGGTGGATACCCAGGCATTTTAGGACACTTAGAAACGGATGCGGTCACTATCGCATCTTGGGATGTGGATTACGTTAAATTGGATGGCTGCTATGCGCATCCAATAGATATGGACAGAGGTAGAGATTCACGAATTCCTTTGTTTTCTGAACTACTCAACATGTCTTGCTATTTTCAATGAATCAGATAGCTAGCACGCAGTTTGCCACTGCTTTGCAATAGTTACAAAATAAATTACGATCGAAATCTTGATATTATCTGTTCAAAATACCGAACATACCTAATCGATAGCTATCTTCCAGGCTATCCTGAGTTTGGATACCTCTTAAACCAGACTGGAAGACCCATGGTATACTCTTGCAGCTGGCCTGTGTATCAAACTTTTGCCGGCATGCAGGTTTGTGCAAAAAATAATAAAATTCGACTCAACACTTCTCAGTATTGAAGTCAAATAAAAAATCTACTTCAAAGTTTTTCCTGTTAACAATTGGGCCTTTCAAATTTCCAGCCAAACTTTACTTTGATAACAGAGCACTGTAACGTGTGGAGAAATTTCGGAGACATTCAAGACTCGTGGAGCAGTATTGAAGGTATAATGGACTATTTTGGAGATAACCAAGATAGTATTGTGCCGAACGCAGGCCCTGGGCATTGGAATGACCCGGACATGTTAATAGTCGGTAACTTTGGGCTGAGCTATGAGCAAAGTAAAACGCAAATGGCTCTCTGGGCTATCATAGCTGCCCCGCTTCTCATGTCTGTTGATCTCAGAACGATCAGACCAGAGTACAAGGCGATTTTACAAAACAGAAAGATTATTGCCGTCGATCAAGATCCTCTCGGGATTCAAGGGCGCAGAATTTACAAGGTGAGAAGACCCTGCTTTTACATGCAGTTTAAAAATGATAAATAAATTAGAGATCGCGTGATATACAGTGAAGCCAGTTTGACAAAAGTTTTATTCCTCTTTCTTTAGCACAAAGGGATCGAAATCTGGGCCAGACCTATCAGTCCAGTTTACCAAACCTACTATTCCTATGCTATTGCGTTTATCAATCGACGATCTGACGGCACACCTTCTGACGTATCGGTTACATTGAAGGAACTCGGTCTCGCGTATCCTGGAGGATACAGAGTGGAGGTGAGCTTGTGACACTTGTGTTATTATCAGCGGGAATTGTAAATTTTTATTATATTGTCTTAAGAAAGCGGGACACTTATATGACTCTTCGTGTTTTTCGTTGAATAACTTTCCAAAGAGTGAATCGATTTCAACAGAATTCGTCGCATATACACCTCGAATAATTTACGGATCCTGTAGTAAATTTTAGCCAAATCGGTTGAAGGGGTCACGAAGAGGAGGGGAAGATGTGTTTTTAAACAAGTGTTAGTGTCTCCGGAACGGTTTATGCGATTTAGATGAAATTCGTATGCTTCTTGGTCATTGAGACAACGAGCATCTCCGTCAAATATATAAGAATTTTAAAATGGAACGTGGGAGGGTCAGTGGTTTCAAAATTCATTGAAAAATGGGAAGAAATTTTTCTCCACAGTTCTGATTGCGTGAAACTTTATGACTCTCTTTTATGGATGTTTTTTTTTTTTTTTTCTCTTTTTCTCTTTTAGGATCTCTACGAAGATGTCGATTACGGAGTACTCACTCCACTGACGAAGATAAAGGTGAAGGTTAATCCTTCGGGTGTTGTTATTCTACGCGCTGACTTAGATTTGGAAGATAAATTTACTAGGAATAATTACACCCCCTTCTCTAGCCTGAACCAAGTATTTAAAGTTAGACAAAACGGCTTCAAGTGATATGAAAGATATGACAAAATTAGATGATTAATCATAATGACAATAAACAAAGAAGCAATAGATCGTTAGTTTTCTTACCCAATAACACATAAATATATATTATTTTCTCCACTTTTCCTGTTCTATTCATAAAACGTTACCATAAATTTAATTAATCAGATTGTACACATAAATAGATATTAAAATATTGTATTATAAAGTTGATATACATTTAAAAATGTTATTATTATTATTATTATTATATGGTGTTTTAAATCGAATCCATTCGCCCTCCATCTTATACTAAACATTCATCATTTCTAGACAATTAGCAATCTTAGATTTTACAGTGCAATAAATTGAAAAATTTATTTATGAATCAATTTCTCCGTTTTATAACTCACCCGACTCTTCTGCATCTGGATTCTTCGCGATAATACGATATCTCCCTCGCATATTGTTGTTCGAGATCAGGGGGGTTCCTCAATCGCGTCTACACTATGCGTATGTTCGATATCTTCTAGCATCTCAACACTGTTTTGATCGAAAATATTAGACACACGATCGAAATAATATCAGTCGGTTAAGGTCGCATTAATGTAATGAATCACCAAGTGGAATTAACTTTTCGCGAAACGTGTCTTAACTTACGGCGTCTTAAATCCCACGCGGATATCAATTGCCAGTTTTATAATCCTCTTGAAATTTCCATATTTCTTTATTGTCATTATTACTTTTATTTTTCGCATGAGAACAACCGGTTTACCACTTGATAAAACTTTCGTAAATCGTCTATTGTTCGAGCATGCGTAGATCGGTCGTGTACGTTAACTTACGACTTCCGTGACCGGAGTTCTGCGTGCGTTCGTATCGCGGTGCTTGTCCTCTGCTCTCCTCGGAGCGAGTGTAAAGTTAAACAAACTAAGAAAAACAAAAAGCCAACTTCTACTAATAACAAACGACCGACTACAATTCGTCACGATGAAGACTGCTCTAATGGTAGCAGAAAAACCATCCCTAGCTGCCTCCCTTGCAAATATATTAAGCAATGGGCGGTGTTCTACAAGAAAAGGTAGGTTAGGGTTAACTTAGGTTATGTTAGAAGCCGATCTCGCATTACAACAATTATTTAATATTATAAATACGTTACGATTTCACATAAGAATAACAACGAATTTAACTTCTATTAGGGACGTTTTAGCCCGTAAATATCTACTCGAAAGTAAACTAAATACATCGATTTTCAAAGTGCTAAACATCCGTCAAGTAGCGTCAAACGTCAAATAACGTAAAGCACCGAATTTACAGACCTAAATCTTTTTTGTCATGACCCGAAAATCTTCATTCTACAGGATTAAACGGCTCCTGTTCTGTCCACGAGTGGACTGGACCGTTCAAATCAGAAACTGTAAATTTTAAAATGACATCCGTATGCGGGCATGTAATGAGCCTGGATTTTAATGGGAAGTACAATAACTGGGATAAGGTTGATCCCGTAAGTGAAAGATTTATAATTTCGGATACAACTATCTTGAAGGCTTCCAAACGAGTCGTAATATTCCAAAATTTTTCTGTTTCCTCCACCAACTTTTTAGGCAGAATTATTTTCCTGCCCAACGGAGAAGAAGGAGGCCGTTCCCAAGCTGAAAATCCCCTATTTTCTTGCCAAGGAAGGATCCAATTGCGATTATTTAATATTATGGCTAGACTGTGATAAAGAGGGAGAGAACATCTGCTTCGAAGTAATTTACGCCGTGCAACAAGGGCTGCACCGAGAGCTCGATCCAAGTGTACATAATCTATAATCTGTTACGCCTTTCTCACAATCATCGAAAGATTGTTTAGCAATTTTTTCATTCAGCTAAATGCCAGAATTCCAACAATATTGTTTCATAAATTTCCAGAATATATGGAGAGCTCATTTTTCCGCTATCACAGAAAAAGACATTAAAGCTGCGTTGAATACTCTTGGCAAGCCAAACGAGAGTGAAGCACGTAGCGTTGATGCGAGGCAAGAACTTGATCTGCGTATTGGATGCGCTTTTACACGTTTTCAAACTAAGTTCTTTCAGGTACGAATACCGGAATAGTATATGTAACTTGGTATAATTTGTGTTTAAACAAGTGGCACAATAATTCATTGGGGAGTAAAGACCTTTTTTTCAATCAAAACCATCAGAATGCATAACAGAATTATAGGCGTGCTTATTGAACTTATTTTGTTGAAGCTAAGGAAGCATTTAATTATCTAATTATGGTGTTGAACAGCCAGAATTGTGAGGAAAGTATATTTCATCCTAGTTACTGCGTTCTATAGGGGAAATATGGGGACTTGGATGCTTCTCTGATATCCTATGGACCGTGTCAAACACCAACGCTGGGATTTTGTGTTCAAAGACATGACGAAATTCAAACGTTCAAGCCCGATGCATATTGGGTTGTTCAGGTACCTGTTTTTCTCACATACTGCATAAAAAAAAAATCTTCAAAGCAATAATCACTTTGCTATTGATAGAGAAGAAGCAAACGTATCAAAGACAGAGTTTCACGACTTTCTTTACCCATTAATTTAATCGAAATAATATCCAATAAATTAGGCGTTTAGAAACGTGCGTTTCTATCTCTAACAATAACGAAGGTGAGCATTTATCTAGAGACAGGATATTACGAAGTTAAACGTATACACAAACTCCAGAGATCCTTGAAATGATCTTCAATTTCTTTTCCTTTGATATATTTTATTCACCGCTCCCAGGTAACTGTGAAATCTGCGGACGGACAAGACGTTATATTAAATTGGAATCGCATTAGATGTTTTGACAAAGAAATTGCAAATATATTTCTGGCTCATGCTAAGGAACATGATCAAGCTAGGTAAGTATTGGACTGAATGCATCAAAATCTATTCATGGAATGATGATTAGGACCAAAAGTATTCTAAACCAGGAATAATTTACAGGGTAGTAAGTGTAATTAGCACTGAAAAATCTAAAACAAGGCCGATAGCTCTTAACACGGTAGAATTAATGCGAGTTGCCAGCTCCGGATTAGGAATGGGACCACATCACGCTATGCAAATTGCAGAACGACTCTATACTCAAGGATACATCAGCTATCCAAGAACAGAAACTACGTCCTATCCAGAAAATTTTGACCTCTTGTAAGTGGCTGCTTTTCTAATCAAAGAACATCAAAAGAATATTTAATATCTCAGGTCCAGAGTCTGAAAAAATATCAATACCAATGGGATATAAATTTTTAAAGTCTTCATCAATCGAAACTATCAAATTTTCTACATTCTATGAACAGAGCAACTCTGAAGCAGCAACAAAACAGCCCAGAATGGGGGGAAGACGTGCGTAAGATCTTATCAGCAGGGATGAATAGACCGAAAAAAGGTCACGACGCTGGTGACCATCCACCTATAACACCAATGAAGAGTGCTTCTAGGAACGAACTGGATGGAGATGCGTGGAGATTGTACGATTACATTACGAGGCACTTTATTGCTTCGGTAAGTTCTCCTATGCCAAATTCCGACTATCTTCAGGATTAAACTAACTCATTCTTTTTCCAAAGGTCGCTTTCGATTGCAAATACCTCAGCACTACAGCAAAGTTCGAAATTGGAACTGAAATCTTCAGCGCTACCGGTAAGACGCTGTTAGACCCTGGATACACCACCGTACTTAGCTGGCAGGCGTTCGGGGCTAATGAAACTCTTCCAAAATTTACAACGGGCGAAAGCGTCAACATTAACGAAGTTAGTGCGGTTTCATGCGCGGAGACTCTGAGGGTAGTCCTAAAAACAATAACAACTGAATCTTTCAGGTCAAACTACTCGAATGCTACACTCAACCCCCCGAGTACTTGACCGAGGCTGAACTTATCTCTCTTATGGAAAAACACGGCATTGGAACTGACGCCTCAATCCCGGTGCATATCAATAACATATGCATACGTAATTATGTGACTGTTACCGCAGGCAGAAGACTGAATCCTACGCCTTTGGGAATCGTTTTGGTTCATGGATACCAGAAAGTGAGTTCGGTAAATGGAATAGAATTAATTAAGGGAAATAATCCATTTTGGAAATGGTCAATTTTCAGATCGATCCAGAGCTGGTTTTACCTACTATGAGATCTGCGGTTGAGGAACAGTTGAATTTAATCGCTCAAGGAAGAGCCGATTTTCACGCAGTTTTACAACACACTGTTGAAATATTTAAACAAAAATTCACATACTTTGTGCAAAGTATAGACGGAATGGATCAGTTATTCGAAGTTTCATTCTCTCCACTTTCCGCGTCGGGAAAGTCGCATTCCAGGTATCTAAGAAATCGATTTATCTTATTGAATAACAAAGTGTGAAACGCGAAAGGCAAGCTCCTCTTATTGTTTTTCATCTTGTTCCAATCAGGTGTGGAAAGTGCCGCCGCTACATGAAGTACATACAAACTAAACCCTCTCGTATGCACTGCTCTCAGTGCAACGAAACATACAATCTACCACAAAATGGTAACATCAGAATCTACAAGGAGCTCAAGTGCCCGTTGGATGACTTTGAGCTTCTCTCATGGTCGACTGGATCGAAGGGGAAGAGCTACACGTTTTGCCCATATTGTTACAACAATCCTCCCTTCAGGTAAGACAATGAATTGTTTTTCAACTTCTTTCCCATTTCAGCATATTTCAAACCTGTTTCATCGTTTTTTTGTTTCTCTTAAAGAGATATGAAGAGAGGAATGAGTGGCTGTAACTCCTGCACACATCCCACTTGTCCTCACGGGATGAACAACAACGGGATATCAAGCTGTCTGGAATGCGACACAGGAATTCTAGTCCTAGACCCTTCAGCGGCACCTAAATGGAAACTTGGCTGCAATCGTTGCGACGTTATAATTCATTTATTTGATGATGCGCATAGGATTGCAGTTGAATCCGACGTCTGTGATTGCGGGGCACAGATTGTCACAGTGGAATATAAACAGGTGTGTAATTAAAAATCTGTACTTTGACAAAGCTTTCGATTTTAATCGTTTTTGAAATTCTTTTCGTCTCTCCGCTTTGTTTCTTTAGGATAAAAGCAAGCTTCCTAACGAAGCGACCGAATTAACCGGCTGCGTTTTTTGCACACCGCCTTTTATCGCCCTCGTTGAAAAGCACAGGGCTGTTGCATCCAGACCGGTGGCCGGCAGAGGAAGAGGACACAACAGAAGTAGAGGTCGGGGTAAGCCGCGTCCACCTAAAGATAGGATGGCGCAACTGGCCGCATACTTTGTCTAATTTTTCAATCAAAGTATCACGAATTAGAATATTCGTGTTTACTGGAGTAGAGAAGACGAGACAAGAACATTTCGATAGGTAAAAAAGTGTCGTCGATCGCTTCCCAGTCGGAATTTCTATGAGGAATTTTTTCTAAAGACTCCAAGAAAACAAGATCATTGCTATTTGTATAATATTGATTCCTGCGACTTATAGACATCTCTTCATGAATGAATCGCTAATTTAGAAGTCAATATTGCTTAGAACTGATGTGAATATGAGAGAGGTTTTTTTTTTGTAATACATTCATTGTCATTCATCAGACAGCACGAAAATGTAGATCAATATCTCAGTGTATATCCTCAGGTTAGTGAATTTCAATGTATTTTCTGTACGTATACGTATTTATATTAGTCTTCCGAGCCAGCGCAGCGTAAAACACGGAACTCTAATAACTCATTTTTTCTTTCTTCCTACTCTAATATTAATAATAATAATTTATTTAGTTAGATTATAGCTTTTATATATTATATATGTAATATGTATAGGTATTATACATGAAACAAAACACCTAAACTGAACTAAAACATTTGTAGAATGATTATGGATAGTGAATAGCAATCAGGAGGCATTAATATTCTCGTCAAGTTCAATTGATTTTTTGAAAAACTAGAATAATTCATGAATGCATTCAATTTTGATGCATTTTAATTGTTTTAACGTTTCTAATAACGTTTTTTCTTTTTTTCTATTTTTCTTAACGACTTAAATCGCTAATATGTAATTGTTTAAAATTTTGGTAATAAATGAATACATCGTGTAATATCTAAGAAACTTTATAGTATTTTTAATGTGATATGATACTTTCGACTAACTCATCACGATTTTAGAATTTTTATTGAAAATATAGTTTCATCTTTATTTAAAATAATAAAAATTTTGTGGCTTGAAATCTTCAGCGTTTATTCGTATGTAGTGATTCAAACTTTGTTGGTAGACTGTAAACACCGCAATTCTAGTCCTAACTTTCTTCGATATCACGTATACATGGATATGTAGCTGACTATATGCTTCGTCCAGCTCACGGCAAATGTATGTGTATATCTATCTGTTAATAAAAATTCGCCGACTTATTCGTGCGATTTAATATCGGAATGCAAAAGTTTTTAGATCGTAAATATTCCTCTTCGTTCTATCGCGTTATCGCTCCCGTTCGTCTATGAATTCCTTGATAAAACTAAATTTTACGTTTCGCAATACCCGTCCCAGATTTCTATTCGTTTTACGGTAAAATCAATTCTCCCTCTTCCCAAAACGCGATCGCGGATGCATGAGTCAGCGTCAGTGCCCGCAGATCCCCGGGGTGTAGACCGAGTGCACAACCGCATCGAATTCCAAGATTGGAATTTATAGATGTGATACCTAGATGCCAAACGGGATACGAATCTTTATCCCATCCCTAGGTATTATTATCTTTATAGTTCGGGAAAGGAGTCGTCTAGTCTATTTGTAATCGGTAAAGGAATGTCTGAATCACCGGTGAAGAAAAATCTATTCATACATCAATCGTATTGCATCGCATCGCATCACATTGCATTGCATTGCATTGCATTACGTTGCGTTGCATAAACCCTGAGAGGTAATCGTTAATTTACCGGCCCAGCATCACCGCGTAAAAGTCGGTCGTATGCGGGCCGCGTACGACGATGTCTGACGACCCACGGAATACATACTATACATAGCAAAGTGTATGTATGTAGGTATGAATGTACGCGGTGAGTACACGATGCGACGAAGCAGTAGCAGGAGCAGCAGCCAACAGCGACCGCCACCACCACTACGTAACGAACGCAGCAGGGGCGATCAATGACGTCACGCGTGGTTAAAACGCCGATGGCAGTTTGCTAGTAGAGCGTTGAATGTTGAATCGAATCGGAGAGAGCGAAATCGCCAAGTCAAGTTGAACTCAACGACTGACTACATACAACATACACTACATACTACTGTTTGTTCGGGAGTTCGGTTTCTGTCCTGACCGTTGTAGGGTATAGCTTGAATTCATATAGCATTATAGTGGGGCTTTTGGTAAGAGAATCGAATCGAGAGCCTCAACTCTGTAACATAGTTCGTAAGTCAGTCAGTTATTCGTACGGATTGTCCGTGGGAGCACAGCGGCTCCTGTCGTTATCCTCTTTATTGTTATCTACTTTCCTCCTACTCCTCGAGAGTGGAGACTGCTCTACGTACGGTCTCCGGTCTCTAGCCTCCCGTACGTTTCTTACATGCGCGGAGTATCGTCGCGCGGCAAAAGAGGGTTGCGTGAGAGCGAGAGTTCAACCCGAAGAAGAGAGTAGTAGGCGGTATTTTGGTTGTGGGTGGCGCCGCGGCGTCGTCAGTTGTCAGTTGTCAGTTGTCAGTGTCGGGTCTTTTATACTCTAGTTAGTCTACTGGCTCGCGGTCCGTGTCCGGCGATAGAATGCCGCCAAACCCAGACTCAAAGGAGGATAATAAAATGAAGGATGAAGACGTGAGAGTGCGTGGGGTATAACCGCGTTGTAATGCGTTTGTCTTCAGTGTGTGTTGTAAGGTACGCGGCGCGGTAGTGGTCGTGGTCGTGGTCGTGGTCGTGGTCCGAGGTGAGGAGGACGAGTTGTTGTCCCCTTCTGGAGCGAGGCCGGCATCCGGCAGCATGAGCCCACGGTGCTGGGCTGCAGCTGTCACTTTTATTCTTTTATTATTATCTATTTTTTACGACGGATGCACCGCGGACCGAGGCGAGGACGATTACTACAAAACATCATCGTCTCAGGTCTCCTCAGACCTGTGTAACACCACCTCGGATGGAAGAGAGTTCGTTTGTAGAGGGGCGGGATTTAACACTATCTATGAACCACTTGCCACGGCTACCCTTCCGACGTCTTTCAATCTCACCAAGCTGTGAGTTATACAATAACTGTACACCGTACACACGCATTTACGCACACGTCGCGTTCATCTCTCTTTCTTTTGTTCTTCTATACGTTTTTCTTCCCGCCTTATTCTCGCCGAATCCTCGATCCTATTTGTTGACGGTGCTATGCAGTTAGCCTGTCACTCACTCACGTATTTATACGATAGTGAATTATTTTAAAGCACTCTTTCGTCACTTTTTAATACCTTAAGTTTTTCACGCTTTTACATACATCATATCTTACACATGTAAGTATAATAATGTTTCGCGGAAAATTTGTACGTGGGTGTTCACGGCAACTGCCCCGAGCCTCTGGTATAGTCCTCGCAAATGCACCTACGGGACTACTTTGACCCCTCTCCAACTTGACTCGCATATAATTCGTCGCGATGGTAAAACCGAGGTGGGTCATAGGGTCAAAGACCGTAATAAGCGTCAGGTGTATTCGGTATAAATTAAACCGCTATACCCGATTATATTCGATCGCAGTTTCATTTTTCATTTTTCATCATCATTATCGCTTTTCCCGCAACATATATTTTACGCCGCGTAATGTAGAAGATTATCAATCATGTATTATCTCACCGTCTTTTTCTCTCCAAGTTTTAAACAATTTTGAACATTTTTTCTGCTTCCGTTTCTTTTAATACAGGAGATTATATTCTATTGTTCGTTGAATTCGCAAAACGGAAAACAGCAAAAAAAAAAAAATAAAAAAATCGGTGAACAAAAGAAAATTTTTTTCGTTTCTTTTTTTTTTCGATTATCTCAGCATTTTCGCACACACCACGGGAGAAGGCCGACGTAGAAAGGGCGGAAACAACTCGCGAGATGTTTTATGGTATTTTTTATGCGTTGCCAAGCCTCCCGCCTCGAGTATATACTATAGTTACGATCAGTAAAGTAACGTCCATTCGTTCGTTCGTTGGTCCCGTTCCGTGATATACGGTTGGCACTTGTGCTAATCCGTTCGCTACTCAATTTATTGCCCAACATTTCACCAGTTTTTAACCTAAAACCTTAAACCTAAACTGGCTCACTAGAGATTGGCTAATCTTTCACTTCGAATGTTTAGTTCCTTTCTTTTTTTTTTTATCTCTTATGAATTAGTTTTTTAACTCTCTTCAAGATCAAATCTGTACAAACAATAATAATAATAATAATAATAATAATAAGATTTCTATTGTCTTTTTTATGTTGCGTCAGCTATAATAAGTAGAATCGCGTAGGTTTATCGAGAGGTAAGGTAGGTTGACGTGGTTCATTTAAAGAAGCGAAATTGAAAAAAAATAAAAAAAATAAAAAAAAAAAAAAACCACGTTCCGTCGAATTTTCGAGACGTGGTGATATGATAATGTGAAGATAATTTTTAAGGAATTTCGTTTAGTTCCGTTTCAAGTTTCAAGGTATAATATATCGTCTACTTTACGATTGACGAAAATATAATTTTCCATCGTTGCGTCGGGTCGCGTCGTTCCCGATTTTATGGCGATCTGTTATTTGCTCCAATGTTCTCAATAAAATCTAACATACTTGTGCAGGTTTTTGGGTTGCGTGGGTTGCGGCGGCGAACTGGTGTTACGATACTCGACTAAATCGAATTTATATACTTTTATTGCTATTATTATATCTATACTATATATTTATATATTATATATCAAAAATATAATACATCTTGTGCGTCTTCCTGATTATAGGTATATAGGTATAGGTAATATAGGTAGATACATAATTATATAGGTAGAATCTCAAATTTTTGATACAGTGAATATATCCTGCGGGATCTTGCGCGGTAGTATCACGTTTCCTATTTAAATCCAGTACTTTCGCAAGCTTGGGCACAGCAGCTAATTCGATACGGACTAAACCGCCGGCCGTTACCCCGTAACTCGTAATTAGTATCGCCGGTAATTGGTCTTTGCTACCCCTTAACGAGGCTAGGGGGAGTTTATTAAGGCATTATATTTAAATTTCTTATACAGGAATATGCGTCTTATTAGTATTTATGTATCAGAGTAATTTACTAATTTTTATATTATTGGTATATTTCGTCACTATCTTATACATAATATATTATACTTATATATGCGAGAGAATTCCGATCAGTTTCTATAGAGACATCTTCTAAACCGTTTAAATTAAACAGGTCAAGAACTATGGACGCGTGTTGTTAGAAACTGCAGTATAGTGGAAAGAAATAAAATGGGAAAAAATAATGACGCAAAATCGTCTGTTAGTTGCGTAAAAATTAACCGCAGGTATAATGATGCGGTTTTACGCGTATATCCGATAATATCACCACATAATAGCTCTGCAGTTTCACAGAAACTACAACACACCAACACAGTGTATAATATTCACGACTCTATTCGTCCCCGTTCTTCCTCGATGGTAAACCGGATATGATGATCATTTTATTTTTAAATTCGCTTTAGAAACGTACCTATAGGTAGGTATAGGTATGGGCCTATCGTACGCCCCCTTCGAAAATGAAACGATAAAAAATAAATAAAATAAAATAAAATAAAATAAAATAGAATTCCTACTCGTATAGGGACTATACACTGAGACAAAATCTATATTTTCTATATCATCGCATAATCATTGACGAGCAATGCAACACTCATGAGCGATATTGATATTAAATACGAAAATATATATATAGCATATTATGTACGTTATTAAAGTAGTTTGGTACTAAGATATAATATTCAGGAACTATATACACGTGCCGCGGATATATGCCGTATGCGTGTATATATATATCGCTATTCGGAATCTAATTAGAACAACGTCGAGTTAATTGCGCGGGATATGAATAAACGTAGGACATAATATTCGGCGGGTAGTTATAACGCAGGATGCGGGTTGAGCGGAGTTCCCAAGTCTGAATATTGTCGTCGAATAACTAACTAAATTTTGCTCTCTTGCACAGCCAACAGCTTCAACAAGGCGCTGCGCTGTAGAGTAAAGTAAGTAGCTAGGTACACGCTGACACGTATGTATGTACATATCCGTGCGGAAAGCAGAGAGTTTGAGTTTTACCACTCGGGGGGTGTTACAGCTACGGAGACGGGCTTACGGCTACGTTAGCAAAATTACTACGAAACTTTAACCAGGCCGTTGCGTCGCGTCGTGTCGCGTCGTCGACGTCTTAAAATCACTCAATGCAGGATTTAAATAGGACTTAAACTTATACCCATCACATATACCTATATACTATATTATATATTAACGTATGTGCGTGCCTCGCGGTATACGTGTGTATAGTATATACGCGTTCGTAATAGGCGCATACTATACGCATCTCGTACATTAATTAAGAATTCTCTTTATATCACTAATTTCATGGATATACATAGGTATATACGTAACACATATAATACGTATAGATTTACGAATAATTGCTTCAGGCGAAATTGCGCAGAGTTTGAATACGAGATAGGTATTTATCTATGTATACAGTAGATAAATAAACAAACAAGCGAATATGTTAAAACAGAGGCAGAAAGTTGTGCGATAAAAACACCTCTCATTTGTTTTCAATTTGAATATTTTTTGAAGGCTCAGTAAAATTGTAAAATCTCGTTGGTATAATAGCTAGGGGTATGGGATCAAAGTGAAAATTCTCTATGTTTATATATATATATATACTAATATACATTTATCACGTCCAATCCGTGGCACGTATATATTTACGTCTATAAATAAGGATTGAAAATTGTTAAATATTAGGTCACCATGGTGTTTTACGAGTTAAAATAAATACTCTTACGCTCGAATCTACTAAACTCGTTCACAGGCTCACAGTTTATCTATAGATTTTATTGCTGGACACTTTCCGCTTTTTTTTTTTTTTCTTCATTTTTATTTTATTTCGTCTCATATACATTTTTTTCATTCAAAATATCCATATACATATATACGGGGTTGACCACCGCCGCATATATGAAATCTAATTATAATGTTATCGATATTAATATACTCATAATATTTTTCGCGAAAATATGTAGATATATATGTATGTTATCGTGCAGTAAACAGATAACTACCTATATTGTTTATAAATGTATGTATGTATGTATAGAATAATGTAAACCCGATTTTTGCCACTATGTAATTTATCATTTTTATTACAATATACACTGCAGTTTACAGTTTAGGTTCATGGCATGCTGGATATGTAGTAGGTATGCATGATGCGAATTCTCTCAGAGTATACCTATATCATACGCAGAAGCTAATACATGCATAGTGGTAATGATAAATAATTGACTAACTAACTTGCTAACTAAATAATTCGCTAACTAGAGTTATATTATGTACTTACTTCGTCGTGCGGAAACCGCAGGTATTACAGTAATTTTTCAAACTGATAAAATCTCTGGGAACCCTTGTTATACAGCGTGATTCTCAAGTCGCGGAAAAGATTTCACATGCAGATTCCTTATCAAAATCTAAGAATAAAGTTCCTTATCAAAAACTTCAAGGGACCGCTCGTTCTTGAGTTATAGAAGGTTTAGTCAACCCTATCAGACGGCCGTAATGTGACGTGCTCAGTCTCGTAGCAATCCTGAAAAATTGATAGTACCCGCGTCGCATGAACTTTGCCTGAAATTTAGTTTCTTATTCCGTAATTTTTAGTCCTTACGTCGTCCGGTCGGTCATTCTCCTGCCCTGCGTCGTTCGCCCCGTAGTTGACGTTGTCCAGGTGGTCAAACTGTTGACTTACGTTCCCCAGGTTGTCCGCTTCGTAGTTTTCACTCTTGTTGTCTTTGGGTTGTTGATTTCCGTCCTCCAGGACTTTCGCCCCGTAGTTGACGTTGTCCAGGTAGTCAAACTGGTGACTTACGTTCCCCAGGTCTTTTGCTTCGTAGTTTTCATTCTAGTTGTCGTCAGGGAGGTGATTTTCGACCACCAAAATTCTTACTACGTTTTTGATGTTGTCCAGGTGTTCGAATTGATGACTTTCGATCCCCAGGTCGTCCGCTTCGTAGTTTCACTTTCGTCCCGTAGTTTACGCCGTCCAAGTAGTCAAATTAATGACTTGCGATCCCCAGGTCGTCCGCTTCGTAGTTTTCACTCTCGTTGTCCTCGAGATGTTGATTTCCGGGATCCAGAACTTTCGCCCCGTAGTTGACGTTGCCCAGGTGGTAAAACTGGTGACTTACGTGCCCCAGGTCTTTTGCTTTGTAGTTTTAATTCTAGTTGTCGTCAGGACGACCTGGAGATCGAAAGTCATCAGTTCGAACACCTGGATATTGTCAAAAACGTAGTGAGAATTCTGGAGGTCGGAAATCACCTGCCCGATGACGACTAGAATAAAAACTACCAAGCAAAAGACCTGGGGAACGTGAGTCACCAGTTTGACCACCTGGACAACGTTGACTACGGGGCGAAAGTCCTGGATCACGGAAATCAATAGCTCGAGGACAACGAGAGTGAAAACTACGAAGCGGACGACCTGGGAAACGTAAGTCACCAGTTGGACCCCCTGGACAACGTAAACTACGAATCGAAAGTCCTGGATCACGGAAATCAACCACCCGAAGACCACGAGAGTAAAAACTACGAAGCGGACGACCTGGGGATCGGAAGTCATTAATTCGAACACCTGGACAACGTCAAAAACGTAGTGAAAATTTCGCTGGTCGAAAGTCACCTGCCTGACGACAACTCGAATGTAAACTACGAAGCGAAAGACCTGGGGAACGTAAGTCACCAGTTTGATCACCTGGACAACGTCAACTACGGGGTGAAAGTTCTGGATGACGATAATCAACAACCCGAAGACAACGAGAGTGAGAACTACAAAGCGGACGACCTGGGGCACGTAAGCCACCAGTTTGACCACCTGGACAACGTCAACTACGGGGCGAACGACGTAGGGCACGAGAATGACCGACCGGACGACGTAAAGACTAAAAATTACGAAATAAAAAACCGAAATTTTAGGCAAAGTTCATGCGACGCGGGCACTATCAATTTTTCGGGATTGCTACGAGACTGAGCACGTCACATTACGGCCGTCTAATTGGATTAACTAAACCTTCTATAACTCAAGAACGAGCGGTCCCTCGAAGTTTCTGATAAGGAACTTTATTCTTAGATTTTGATAAGGAATCTGCATCTGAAATCTTTTCCGCGACTTGAGAATCACGCTGTATATGTATCGCGTACACGCGAGCAACGAATTCGCATACGCGCGATAGTTGCGATAAGTTATATAAGTATAGGTGATACTACCCATTTTCGCATTATTTATTTCTACCTTTTTGACATTATCAATTAATTATAGGAATTTTTCTTTAGTATATACTATAGCGTCCCTTTTCTTATCTATCTACTTTCGAAGAAAAAGAAACTTTTTCATTTATAAATAATGTATAGGTATAATATGCGCGAAGTTTAAAGAAAGCGCAGACTATGTGCTATAACTTTTGATTGAATTTTTAAAACTCCAACATTAGCCTCATTTCTTTTATTTTCTGGTCTTTTCTTATCTTTCGTAACCGCAGTATGTAGCTGAAAGGTCGAAATTTTTTTTTTTTTTTTATAAATAAAAAAATAAAATAAAATAAAATACCGCTGTGGTATAGCTTATTACATGCTACGGGAGAATCGAGTATAACAACTGCTGGCTGCGGGTGAAATTTGTCAAACGGCGGGAAGATTTTTGTTTTCGTCTCTTTTTTTTTTTTTTTTTCTTTTCTTTTCTTTTCTCCTTCTTTACTTTATTCTCTCTTCTATTCTATCTTGTTTTTTTTTTTTTTCTTCCTCCTCTCCTTTTCTTTTCTTTTCTTGGCGCATATCTTCGTCAGCGTTAGCTTTGCCGAAAATCGTACTAGAGCACCGCTTAAGATTTATGGGGCGCGTGCTAGACACCGCGAAAGGGAACTTTAACCGGATCGAATCAGGGATGTTTTGACACCGCCGCGGCGTAGATCTTTCTCATGTAGGTATATACGAGGTATCTTTAAATGTATGTATGCGTGTCTATGTATATGTCATACGCTGGAGCCGATTCAAGTTTTGAAATTAAATGTAGGTAACTGATATTAAATGAAAAAGTTTTAAATTGTTTCTAAAAGTGTAATTGATTGAGATCACAACATACTTCTATATTTCTTCTTTTTCTTCTTCTTCTTCTTCTTCTTCTTTTTTTTTCTTCTCTTCTTGATTCGCCGATTTATCCACAACGCTGAAATGATAATATGCATATACTTGAATAATTGATGAAAGTTTAAGCCGGAAAAGTTTCTAAAGAAATTTCCACATAGAATTTGGATTTTCTAAACTTAGGTCATAAATACCGGAGATTAGACTGATTGCATTCGATTTGGGTTTGGCCACCGTCCAACTCGGAAGCTCACATTGATTTATCGACGCTGACTATATACGTATAAACTACCACTTAAACATGTATATATATATATGTGTTGTATGTATCCATATATGATCGTTATTAGTATTCGTATGTGTACCTACCTATATAATATACATACACATGATATATACGACGAGAATGATTCGTCTCTTACCATTATTTACTTTGCGAATGAATATATGTGTTGCGGTGCGCATATAGGGTATATGTTCATTTTATTAACTTTCATTTCGTTTTTTATCATCGAAAAGAATAATTTCGTGTTATTTTCTTATGGTATAACATCATAAATATAGTTTTCTGTATACTATAACTAATATAATAATACCACTGGGGTCTTGTATTTTCTTTAACTTTTTTCCTCTCTCCTTTTCGGTCAAACTAAGAGAAAATTACGGTGCAAAAATATTTTCTCCCTAACACATGACGACGTAGATGGATGAGACTCTTTCTTAAAACCAAAGGGCGGCTTCGCGTTCCCGCTGCTGCTCCTCTTCTTCGCTTTCTTCTCTCGCGTAGGTATATACCTATGTATAACTATGGGGGTATGTACATGGGTATTACTATACCTATAGGCATATATTATATAGAGAACCTATAATAGAGAGATACCTACGTCGATATGATTTTCACGATCGAAGATGTATTTCTTATGCTGAAGGGGCTACCGCGGCACAACCACCGTGGGACCCGCGCGGTTTCTTTTCTTTTTCGACGTGATATATCTACTACAGTAAAGATTTTCTTCTCGTATATCATACATCACTGTAGTATATCTAAGCAATAAAGAAAATAAAATAAAACATCAAAAACTGATATATTAAGTTGTTTTTTTGTTTCTATTTCAATTTTCATCATAATGTTCTTTCATTGGTAATAGTATAATGCGTATGTACTTCAATTCTTCTGAGGTTAAGATAACTGCCCAAACCACTATTATATTGTTTATTGTTATAGCTTCGGGTTATTTTATTCTAGTAGAATTTGACCGTGTACGAATTTACACTGCGGTATTTATTCAATGGGATATATCATTTTCTTACAACATTTTTCAACGGCAATTGCCACGCTCGTGTTCCGATCGGAGTATATGGATACGTATATTCGTGCGTTTTTACGTTTGTATGTATAACATACCTACTTCGTTTCTTGACTGATGAAATTCTCTTTCTATTATTATCTTGGATACCTTCGCGGATATAACGTATAACTTCTTCGCGTTGGTATGCGATTCCAGATTTTAGTCACCCTTAGAGCTCGCGTTACACATACATACTATATACCTATAAGTGTGTATATAGATACGTGAAATAATTATAACGAAACCGATCAAATTTCACAAATCCCGATGAACAGTAAAAATTCCCAAATTTAATATTACCGAATCACGATTTTTATAGAAGTTATAATATTTTCAAAGAAAGTCTATATAGCCGATTTAGAAAAAAACTTTGAAACGAAGAACACCGGAGGTTCAAAATTCCGAAAGCTAAAGATCCGAAACTCGAAATTCAGGCATGTATTCATTCCAAGTTAAATAACTCGGGGTGTATTGATCGTATCGAAACCAATATGAGTATGGTCAAATTAATCGTCTTGGGGTTTACTTTTTGGAGAAAAAGTTTCAAAAGCCTATCAATTGTTTACTACCTTACGAAGTTATCGATCGGAGTGCATAGATAAAATGGGTCTCGATTAAAATGGACTATTTTTTATCTTCACATCCTGAGAAATAGACCAAAATTATCGGATTTTCTTGATCTCTCTCTGCGCAGCATTTCGACATTTCGGAATTTCAATCTTCTAAACCTCTAGCTTTCTGGAAATTCGAAATTGGAATTTTTCAAATTCGGGACTCCTGTAACCCGGTCCCACAAAAAATAAATGAAAAAATGTCAATAAAAAAACCTTCTGGCGGTATAATAAAAATTAATAATCTATATACCGCATATAGGTGTACGTATAAAGTTTTAAATTTATTCTATTATTCGCCGTGAATGTATTATGGAATATTAGATATTCCTATACCTACATCGATCATATACTATTCCGATGTATAGCATGCAAAATTTGTCGACAAAATTTCGGTCTTTACTCATTTATTCAATAATGTTTCATCGATCGATACCAGCTATACCTTGATATACCTAGTATAATACTATATAAATGTTTGAACACCACGTTATATAGATAATAACAATATTTTTCAAACATTTATCACATATAACATTGGGGGAAAATTTTTCTATACGAAATTCGTAACTATTACATGATGTATTTCCATTATATCCGTTATATTCATTACATCGTTCGGTAATATTATATACTTGATTAACCTTGTCGTTCGAAATTGATTGGGTCATCCTACCTACCCGCCTATTATATGCAGCCACACGTAGTATAGCTATACGATACGGCGAAGAACTAACGCGTAAGTTTTTTTTTTTAAATTTATTTTAAATACATACGTCGATACTGTAACACTACATTATATATATATATATATATAAGACGTTACGCTAGGTATAATATAAAACGCGTATGTACTACGTATCTCTGATCTATATATATGTATGTTTGAAAGTAGAAGCGGGCATATCAAAAGCAAGAGTGAAAGCACCCATGCTTGAACTTGTGCTATTTTTACGTATATAGGGTGATACAGAAAACGTTCACTTGTCAATTGTATACGGAGAGATTAAAGCGTTGCGGTTTCCACTCAGTCAAAGCCAACTCGGCATACTCCAGGTTTTTCGTCTGTTTATTGCAGGCTGACCATCTGCATTTTTTCCTCTAGTTGAATTGATTTGCTTTCGGAAGACATCGATTTGGAAAAAGACAGAAAAAAAAAAAAGAAAAGTGGATGGCCAGCCTGCAAATGGCACAGACGAAAAACTTGAAGTGTTCCGAGTTGGCTTTGACCGAGTGTAAACCAACGCTTTAATCTCTCTGTATGTAATCCGATGCGTGGAGTCGTGAGGGGACACACGCACGCGGGTTCAGTTAATTTTAGGACTAGATGCCCCCTTTCTTTTCTCTCTTTTCTTATCCTTTTTTCATTCTTCTAAATTTATCCTATATACAGTATACCTAGTTAATTGGCTTTTATACTTACATAACATTGCTAGACCCAATTTTTGATCTTTTATTCGGGAGTGGAACGTACTACATACATATATGTATATGAGTATATAGTATTTATTTTTTTCTGATAGGTGGATGCAGATAGTTGAAGGCGAAAGCCTACGGAAATAGCCCACATTTTATATATGTATATATCTATGTGTGTGAGTGTTGTTAGATGACCTCAAAGACAAGATATACCCTCGAGTATATATATATGTATCTATGCAGATGTAGTATATACCTGGGTGTGTGGCTTGATCGAAAATTATGCGAGATGTCAATTTTATCGTATATAATGATAAAAAAAAATAATAATAGTTAATATATAGTATGCCTTTTATATACATATATGTACATATACCTGTATTTATATCCTATAAATAAATCGAAGAATTGTATTTCATATTTTATAGATATATATATAGACCTCGATTATAATACCAATCATATATAATCTATATACTCTTATACATGAACAAATATTAATTTACATATTCAATATACCCCTTATATATTTATACAGCTGCTCACATAGTGATCGTCGTCGTGATATGAACAATTAATCATTAATCAATCATATATTGTGTAAATATACGAATCCTATATGGATTTGGGTTATATATACAATAATATTGCAATTCATTTTTCATTCAATACTGATTCATTAATACGATATTCATACATCGATTGATATGAAACCATTTATAGTACTGAGTATAAGTACGTGCCGTTTACGATCCGATGAATCAAGAGAAATCGATCGAGTTTTATTCATTCTATTCCTTTCTTTTTTTTTTTTTTTCTTCACTTTAGTTTGCTAATAAATGTTAATGAGAAGGCTGTTTCATAAAATATTGTCAAGGTATGATATTAACGTCCTAGCTGATAGCCCAGATAAGATAACGCGTATATCAGGTATATAATGGGTACCTATATACACATATAATTTGAAAAAAAAAAAATTTGAATAAATTAGATAATATTTTTATCATAAAAACAAAAACCTATTTTCTCAATTTAATAATAAGGGATAATAAGAGTTGAAACAATTCTATAGACTGCAGTACTACTACATATCTACGTATACATCGTATATTTTGTTGAACTTCCTGCACAAGACATGATTCAATAAAAAATAAATATAAAAGAATTCAATTTAATTTTTTTTTTTTTTTTCTTTTTCACATATAAACTGTTCATCAATCAGTGTCTACCCGACACGATAATCAATCATGGCACTTTAGTTGCACGACAGTTATTAATCTAGACTATAACTACCATTCGTTTATACAACAGATTTGTGATAATTTTTATTGCATTTATCAATGACAAAAAAAAAACAAGGATCTCGTAGGCGAGAGAAAAAGATTGATGCAGTTTATAATACCGATTTGTTGAAACAAGTATATATAATTTTTTTTATATCATTCATCATGTATCGTTTTAATATTGTATCGTGTATCAATCAATTTATATAAATTTTTTTAATTTTCTTTATGTTACAGCGATTTGACAAACAACAATATAACGAACATTCCAGCGTTTGCTTTTCACCAATTTTCTACCCTTGAAAATTTGTGAGTATTTTATTCTACATACTTATAAATATCTCAGTTTTTAATCTGTTTATAAATTTTTTCCTTATTTGGTCGATCTATTTTTGTTGCAGATCTTTTAGACGAAATCGTTTGGTTTCAATAAATATTAACGCGTTTGTTAACTCTACGAATTTAAAAGTATTGTAAGTATTTTATCTCATACCGTTTGAAAAACTTTTAAAGAGAACACGGGTATTATTGATTTATATGTTTTTCTATTGCGATATAATATTTACAGGGAACTTGATGACAATTTGCTGACCGAAATACCAAGTGCTATTATACAATTACAAAACCTCGAGGATCTGTGAGCATGATTAATTATATTAAATATACTTAGCTAACACAATAAAAAAAAGTTATTAAAATTTATAAATCCAAATTTTTTGAACTCTCTTCCAATGCTTATCTAATTAATATGATTTCTTCCTGTTTTTATCATCACAAAGGTCCATTACAAACAATAGAATCCACAGAATAGACGCCGGCTTGTTACAGCATACTAAAAATCTTGTTTCACTTGATCTGAGAGGAAATCCTATAAAGGAGATACACCCTAGTAGCTTTCAGGAACTCCAGAAACTTCGTAAATTGTAAGTGTGATTAATTGAAAAACAAAAGTCAATCGTATGTCTATTGGGAATGAAATGTAATAATAATCGAAACTCTTGATGAATGAAACATATCTTAATATTTGAACAGAAGTTGAATGTTCTTTCTGTTCAAATATCAAAGAAATTGAATGATTCAATTTATGTATGATGTGAGAAGATTGATTGAATCCTCTTCTTTCGTTTCTTCTAGGATTCTATCAAACGTTAGGGAGTTGAAAGAGTTCCCAAATCTTAACGGAACTGGATCTCTAGAGTTGTTAAGACTGGATCGTGCTCGGCTTAGAGAAGTTCCATCTGGACTTTGTCAAACATGTCCTAAACTAAAGAGTCTGTAAGTTGATTGAAGAACCTGATCATCTACTCAAACCAACGTGTATAAGAGATGAAAGTTTATCGTGTGATTCATTTTTTCAGAGATATGAAGTCTAACTATTTGACCCGCATTCCAAATTTGACGGAGTGCAGTGACCTCCGTGTCTTGTAAGTTCTTCGAATTCTCAATTGTTCTATTACTTATTGTTAAAGTTCAATTTTGTTGTCACATTACTCTAATAAATATCGCGGGTCTAAGGTCTTGCCTGCAAACAGATAATCATCTTACTTAAATCTATGTTGCAAGTTTCACACCTTGACTCTGTAACCATTTCGATATCAATTTTCAGGGACCTGACTAGTAATATGATTTCTTCAGTATCCGGACAACCTTTTAGAAATCTTACTGCTTTACATGACCTGCTTTTATCAAAGAACAATATAAGATCACTGCCAGGAGACGCTTTCATCGGCTTACCAAGGCTACAAGTTTTGTAAGTTTGTAATTGAAGAGAGAAAAGACTTGACTTGATAATACGAACTACTTTGAATAATTGGTAATCCAGTTTTTTTTCTTCCCAACTATGTGTTACAGGGACTTGGAAAGTAACTTCATTGAATTCATACATCCGGATACATTCAGAGAAAATAAGCAGCTCGAAGATCTGTGAGTATATAGTTTAGTTTAGACTGTTTTCAAGATATTCGAAATTTCCGAACAAAATCTGATATCATTCATTCCTCCTTTTAGGAATCTTGGGAATAACGTATTTCCTACTCTGCCAACGACCGGGCTATCTCGGCTACTGCATTTAAAAACCTTCAATAATCCTGCACTCAAGGAATTCCCATTACCAGAAATGTTTCCACGTGTTCAGACCATGGTCTTGTCTTACGCTTATCATTGCTGTGCATTTCTCACTCTTGAACCAGACGAGCCTGTTACCAAAAGCCCTGTGCAAGAGTCTGTGCTTTTTCCTACCGATACTAAATTCGATATGAGTCTTTGGAATTCAAGTAATGCCGATATCTGGCCACAACTAAGTAAGTTTGTTGAATTTATAAAAAAAAAAAAACGATATACCCAAGCGAAGGAGAAAAGCGAATATGAACTTTATCGATAATCCTCAAGTTTAGTGGTTTTTTTTTTTATATTTCCTTTATTTCTGTGCAAGGATCACACTTAATGCTGCAAAATGGTATTAGATATTTTTTTAAGGGTAATACAAGTCGATTTTCTGATCGATACTCAAATTCAAAAACAACTAATTCATTTTATACGCAATTGGTACGTTGTCGAATTGTTGTGTAAAAATAGTAAAAAATTTGCAGCACTAAAGTGATAAAATTATTTTAGATAACTTGAGCAACAAATTTGGAACAGAAATAAATGAACTTTGGGATAACTTTGGTTCAGATTTTACATACCCTGGTAACCTGCCTGCCTATGTGGAGGATTATTTCGAGGATCAAGACGGGCGAAGTACTATTCCAGGTCAATGGACGCCAGTGAATGTCCAGTGCTTACCTCAGCCTGGTTTGTTACTCTAAGAACCGCCTTAGTAGTTTATTAAAAGCTATCGTATCAACAATCGTTAACCCGCCCGGACCTTATTGAACTTAAAACTTCATTTCAGGCCCTTTTTTACCGTGCCAAGATCTGTTCGACTGGTGGACGTTGCGCTGTGGTGTTTGGATCGTATTTCTTCTAGCAATGCTTGGAAATGGTACCGTAGTATTCGTTCTTATATTTTCGAGGAGTAAAATGGATGTGCCAAGATTTTTGGTCTGCAATCTGGCCGCCGCTGACTTTTTCATGGGTGTTTATCTGGGTGAGGATGAGATTGGTTGTTTCAAACATGAGACTTTCTTCTCTTCTGAGAAAATCAAAGATTCTTGTAACTTTGCATCGATCCTAAAGTTTACTTCCTAATATTTCCAGGTCTGCTCGCAGTGGTTGACGCCTCGACCCTCGGAGAGTTCAGAATGTATGCTATCCGCTGGCAAATGTCAGCCGGATGTCAGCTTGCTGGCTTTCTGGGAGTCCTCAGTTCTGAATTGAGTGTTTACACATTAGCGGTGATAACTTTGGAAAGAAATTACGCAATAACTCATGCTATGCATCTGAACAAACGGCTCTCCCTGAAACACGCAGGATACATAATGACCGTTGGATGGGGATTTGCTCTCGCAATGGCAACTTTACCTCTGCTCGGCGTATCGGACTACAGAAAATTCGCTATATGTCTACCGTTTGAAACAACTGGCACAGTTTCCCTCACTTACGTTGTTTTCTTGATGCTTATTAACGGGGTAGCATTTTTAATCCTGATGGGATGCTACTTGAAAATGTACTGCGCAATCCGTGGCTCTCAAGCGTGGAATTCAAATGATTCTCGAATCGCCAAGCGAATGGCTCTCCTAGTTTTTACAGACTTCTTATGCTGGTCGCCGATAGCATTTTTTTCCCTCACCGCAACGTTTGGCTTGCATTTAGTTTCCCTAGAACAGGCGAAAGTCTTCGCAGTATTTGTTTTGCCGTTGAATTCTTGCTGCAACCCTTTCCTCTACGCTATTTTAACTAAACAGTTTAAAAAGGACTGCGTACTGATATGCAAGGCGATAGAAGAATCTCGTGTAACTAGAGGCATAGGGAGGTGCCGTCACAGCTCAAATTTTAGCAATCGACAAACTCCGGCCAATACAAATAGTCTCGTCGATAGATCTTCCAGGGAAAATCAAACCCCTTGCGTTTGTAATTCTAGACTTCTCGAGGCGGGTCAATGCAGAGGTAATTGGTGGGGTACGAGATGGTTGTTACCTTGTACTCGTAATCAGCATCAAAGACACACGCGAAACGATCAATACGCTTATCAAATTGCCGAGATACAACAGAAACAGCACAAACGTGCCTCGTCCGTATCTTCGAGCGAAAATTTCTCCTCTTCGCGCTCAGATTCTTGGAGGCAGACTCACCACTGCGGTATACCCTTGCGATTGCTGGATCCCAAGCGGCGAGCTTCGTCGTGGTTGATTACGCGTAAACCATCTCAAGATTCGAACCTTAGTTCCTCGCGAAACGACTCTTCTGGTTCGGCGACTACTGCCAGTACTAGTACCTGGCGAATGTCACGTTCCAGCGCTTCTTTAGAAGTAACTGCTCGACCAGCTCCAAGACCAGTTAGGCCAAAGCCTAGATTAACTAGACAATTAGCTATCCAAGAGCCGGAACCCCCAGGGTCGCCGGGTAGGTTGGCTGTTAGACTTCTCGCCACCATACCTTCGGCGGCTGAAATGAGCGAGCAACAGGATGACGAAGGAGTGTTAGGAAACTAGTTATGCCAGTAACAACGAAGGGGAAATTGTATTTATACATTTATTAGTTGAGTTATTGATTTCTCTATAATCTAGAGAATTTATATTATAAATTGCAACGGGGTAATGCAATTAATTGGCCATGTTAAGAGGTAGAGTTATAATATGTAGTTATTATATAATTATATTAAATACGATGAGTGAAATGAGGCCATGACACAAAATCCACCTCCGTTGCTCAGTGAAAAAATAATAATAATAAATTGTTAATATTGTATTATCTGTTAATTAGATCGCTTGAGTTTTCTAGTAGTTTATAATGTGGTAAGAAATTATAATACCGCTAATGTTCAGATTAGTAGGTTTTCTGAATTATAAGACTGACAAAAATACATTTTATACAATCCTGCTGCCGATATTGCTAACGCGTTCTATAACGTGTTTTAGATTTTACCAATTTAAACACATGCTAATTTCGAGCAGAATAGCAATCTATGCCTATATACACAGATCTTGGGTTTGTTGTAATTAAAGTTGTAAGTCATTTATGGAGGTGGATTTCACAATATTTTTCAAACTCGAGAATCACAAATATTATTATTATTACTATTATCATCATTATCGTATAGTTTGACCTGAGACCGAGCAGTTTCCACCGCTTGTATATTCTAAACGCAAATCGAAATACTAAAATTGCAGTCAATCTAGCAAATCTGAGGTATATTCAATATGTTATTTCTAAGTTTAATATTTTTATTTAAGTATTTATTACCTAGGATTATAACTGTCGTCATTAATATTAATATTATTTATACAAGAGTAATATATTTCATGATAGAATAACACAGATCACGTAACAATACAAATACTTAGTAATAACTTATCGGTGTAGATACTTCGATTCGGTAGTTGTAACATGTAAGTCCAAATCACTCGACTAGCAGGAATCAGAGAGTTTAGTTTACTTCATTCACTCGCAGTTGACTATGAATTTTTATTTCACAACACTTTCATTCGAATATTATGATTTCATTTTCTCATGACCAATAATTTATTATCGATACGTATAGTCCAACGCATAGTCGTGGGTCTGTTTAATAGACGGAGATAAATTTAAGGGTATATTATGACTAGTTAGATAGTTTATTAATTGAAATAGCTATTGTACATTTATCAGTCTTCGATACTTTGGCGACGGCTGATTAAATGAATAAAATAATACCCCCATTATGAGAAACTTATGGCAATCGATGTGTCGATTCTCAAATGATTATATGATAGCTGATTGTCGAATACTCGATACGTGTTGTCTACATATACAATGTAAATGTATACTGGTGTTAAAACTTTCACCGCTGTTCAGAAGTTTATATGTAATGCAATTGAGAATAGGTATTTCATCGCTCAAGATGATTGATAACGCTCTACAAGTAGGGCAAACATATTGTGATTACTAACTTGAAAAGGTATAAGCTATGTGAATTGTTAATTATTCAGATTTCGAAACTAATGAATTTTCATTTAATATGTACCTATGATATACTATAAACGAAATGAACATTACAAATTGCGATAATTAAAACAGTTTGAACGATATGGTTTACATTCTAAATACGTAAGATATATCGCGTGCATGCATTTTCAGAAACTAATTGTCCCTATAACACTACTGGTTGTATTATAACTATTCAATGTCTATAGTAATGGATTTAATATTGCGAGAAGTAATAATAATATATTATTGTCATTCAAATTGTTATAATTATTGACTTTTAAAATAACTATTAAACACTACGCTGTTATATTCGCTATTGTATTATGAAGAATCCCTCCTTTCTATTGGAATTATTTATAGCAGTATCGAATTGTTCGCCTAATCATTCAATTACCCCGCTGAATTGTCAATAATAGAAGAGTTTATACCGCTCGACTCCAAAAGTAATAAATAGTCACTGTAATAGAACGTATAAATTTTATACCATAGTTGGAGGAAGTTATAATATACGGTCAATAATTATGTTACTTATATCCAAGGGATTTTTTTCCTCATAGACATAGAAGTGAAGACCTATAGTATACAAACGATAAGCGTTAGTCGAACTGAACAGAATATAATGTTCAAAAGATTTGTAATAATTTAACAATTAGATATTGGCAATATTTTGAAGCTGAATCTATAACAGCTCTCTAAATTACATAATGACTGAATGATGAATAATATACGTTTATCGAAGTACAGTTTACGTAGATATATGTTTAACGGGTATTTTTCTATAAAATCTCTGATATATTGTTTTTAAAGGACAATTATTATAATATATACATAATGATATAGATAGAAAATGAGAGGATATTTAATAATAACAGGTATTTAATAGAATCCTCATGGCCATTTAATAATACATACATAATATATATATATATATATGCCTACAATGAAACTATTTGACATTATATCTATATTATAGGTATATATGAATGTGTATGCGCATTACATATAATATACAAATGATAGACTACGTTAATAATTTATAACGATAATAAAATTCAAGAAAGAAAAAAAAGCGATACAGATAGATTATCAAATTATTACATGAAATCACTGACTAAGAACAATATGATTGATTGTTCGACAATAAGAACTGAATTGTTATCCTCTCGTAAACCTAGTCGATATTTTGCAGTATACTATTATACCTATTACCCTGTTCAATAAAGGCCTACAATTAGATTTGTAATCGAAAATAAAAACAGGAAACTAAGATTGAATTCTGTTATTCATAAATGATTAAATAAATGACAGAAAATTTTAACAGTATAGACATAAGTTATTCATCTTCAAAAGGAATCGAGGTAATCATAAACAGGGATATAATTTCCTCAAGCTTTAGAAATTCTGTTATTCATCCAATTATTACATTTAAGTAAATAAAGTTTGGAACAATTTGAAAATAGTTAATTAGAGTATCAAAAGTACCCATAATCTATGCGTAGAGTTAACTTTTTTTGTGCCAAAGAGTAAATACATACTTCGGATATTGCAACGTTCAGTTCACTGTTATAATTCATAGAGTTGTCTGTAATCTTGTAAGTGAAATTATAAAAGTCAATACATCTGCGCAACGTGATGGTATTTAAAACGCATGATATGTCTATAGTTAAACTTTGAACCCATAAATAAAAGTGATAAGTCGTATCGTCGGCTTACTCTTCCTATTTACAACAGAACCACTTGTGTTATTCAATATATCTGTTGGCTACCTTTCACCCAATTCAAAGCTCATCGATCGTCGATGATTTCTTGGCGCATGTGTCCTTTGGAAATTTAGTAACGTCAAGAAATATAACTAAGGTACAGCGTTTGAAAGATTAGGCTTACTCTTGAATGCTATTTATTTAGGAAAATTTGATTTCTTCAATTACAAGGAAGACATATGTTGCATTTCTATAGACAATAATATTACTTACATAATACTCATTTAAATACATAATTCAATTATGTTATAACTAATGAAAACTGATCTTTAGAGGGGCCCAAACCATCACTTGGAAAACTAATAGACTAAAATTCAAATGAAATATTTATTTTCTTTGTGAGTTTATTATTTATATACATAGGATATTGCTCCAGCATCACAGAATATAAGCCTGTTAATTCATTCCTGTAGATTAGTGAGAACGCTGAATCAGACACATCCGGTATCATCAAATATTCTGAGCACAACTTCCCCGATCATATAAAGTTATGAACGAGCCCGCTGAAGCACAATATATATGTATATGTATATATGTACATGGGTATACAATATTCACGTACGCGTATCGATAGCATGTGAACCATGACACTTTAAAGTTATTCTAATTTCAATAGTTATGCGCAACAAAACACACGAAATGAGAAACTGTCCTTGCTTAATCCGGCATTGGGCGCATTGTTGCCCAGCGGATAGCTCCTGTTTTCAAAAGGCAAGCTTTTAGCTTACGTTGCGATTACATGGCCAGAATTAACTGCAGACTATGTGCGCCTAATACCGGATTAAGTAATAATCCAAGAAAAACAAAGGTGAAAGTTTTTCGCATTAAGACACTTAGGTAGAATAATTTTGAAACGATATGTAAATGAATAGAGTTTTTGGCCGATTAACTCAATCAAGTCTGGCACTTTTTCATTCAGAGTCATCAATTCCAATAGTCGTTAAAAATTAGGATTTATAGTCGTACCATTTGTGCATCGGTAAATATAATTACAATCTGAAGACTATGAGTTTAATATATTTGAGAGTTAATCGCCCAACTTGTCTCCTGCTAACAAATGAAAATAATAATCTACAATATCATAGCGTACCGCAAGTTCTATTTACAAATTTGGCTAATGTGAAACAGAAGAGAAACGAAAACACCCAATTCTATTCAAATAAATACATTGACTTTAGCGATGATGATCCTGAAAATACTATATCAATAATTTTGAGATTGCTCTGCATATAAATTGAGCGCAAGCTATCTTTACACTGATAGCAGAAACATCGTCATACTGTTGTAAACGTATTCCAATCTTATGGATAAAATAATTATTGCTAATCAGAGGAACTATCTTCGCCTACCTATCTAACACATGTAGTTTCAATTTTCATTTAAAATTTGGCAAATTCTGTACTTGAGCGGTAAACGTTGAGAAGCCCTAGTAGTCTATACTTTTTTTTTAGCGTAGCAATGATCAGTGGAAGTCTTATATTATAAAGTCACAAGATAACTTGAGTGTAAAGATAATTTGTGCTAAGGCTGTGTTTCGATAGTTATTAGCTATCGAAACAACAACAAAAGAAAAAATATTATATATATAATAATAATAGATATATCAACGATTATTATACAAATGTCATATTATGAAAAACTTATTTCAATAGATCACAATTTTATACTTTAATTTTATTGATTTATCTTTCTAAGTATTTTTCTGGGGAAAACAAAATATTCTCATTCTCTAATCATTCTCAATTTTTCAGCTAACTGCGTAGATTAAAATTCAATGGTATTTAGAGATTTGAAATTTGTTATAATCGTGTACTAAACCATTAAAAGAAAAACGGGTGACACACGTCAAGGTAATTGACCAAATATCATGTCTTGAAATAAAAATACTCTAGGTAGTTTAAAAACTTTTAAGTGTTTCAAATATTTAAGTATACAAGATTTTAGCGACTAGCGAACATCACGTGAGCTTTGCTTTATTTTTTTTAAAGGGAAAATGAAGCTTTCTACGCCTTCGTTTCAGCTCATCGTTATCGGTAGTGGAATTTGAATCTGTTGATAAAGTTTCGTCGTCGACTGACATGACAGTGGGAAGATCTCTGAATGATTTCTTAACAATGTTTATACGGCTGTTTATCTTTTCCGTAGTATCTAAAGAATTGTCAGAGAATGATGTTTTGGATAGGAATGATGAGGTAGTCGGTTCGCTAAGGACCATGTTAGTATCCTGACTGTATGATCGCACCATGTGCGTTGTGTCGGATTTTTCTTTAGGGGAGAACTTTGTCGCTATATCTTCGTTTCCTTCGCCCATTGAGAATTGCACAGCTTCCGGAGGCGTCTCCTTTCCGGTTTCACTGCCTGAAGAATCTGGAGGTATCGACGACTCCTTCCATCCTAAACTCTCCAGCATACCTGCAGACATAATGCGACCTGCCACTATATCAAATTCTGTCCAAGATCAACTTATCGGTATAACTTGTATACATTCTATCATAAGAAATGGGATAAGCCAGTGCTTTTTATTTCTTCTTATTTTTCTACTTTCTGGTTCGCTATCGAGTACATAAAACAATGTGTCTACATGTCTGTATGGTACAATCTTGCATTCCAAATTTATAATTAATAATAAAGGTGTATTACAAGAAGTTAATTCGTGCTTGAGATTAATTCATTTAATTACACTGGGGTATTCAATTAAAATTATTAAATAATTACTTATGATTTGGGTAATAACTAGGTAAATACTCGATTAAACAAACGGGTACTAGGTAGGATAAACGATTCAATCATATAACTTTGTGAGCTAGTCAATTGCCCCAAAGATTATCTTATTTTATAGACGAAAGAGGATAAATATCAAATACAAATGTGTGGCCGATAGTAATCTTTCATAATTATTTTTCTACCTCAAAGATAGCCACAAGGATTTCGATAATTGGATGAGATCCACATACAGTGTAGATCTGAGCATAAATAGTTTTTGAAGTGAGCAGACAGTTTGTGAATTTATGTGTTCAAAAACCTTTGCCACGCAGGTATTTGAAAAAAATGTTGAATTCTATTTTTCCCAGATAACTAAGACTTTATTCATTATAAGCTATTCGTTCGAAGTTATACATAATCCTTATTGAAGATATATCAATTATGTTCTCTGTACAGGCTAAAATGTTATATATTTGTCTAAAAAAAAAAAGATAAACCAAACAAAGAAAGAAAGAAATAAAATCAGCATAATATGTATATTCGTTTGTACAGCCATGATATAAAATATATTAATCCATTGTTATCGATCTAACAATCTATGGAATATTATTATGGTGTTCGAAAACTATCACATTCTAAATTTCACAATTTATAGGTATATTATATATGTATATCGTTGCACATACATACATAATTACATACAGAGTGTATATGCGGCGTGAGTGTGTGCGTGCTTTTGCAAAGCATATTTTATACCTACGTTTAAGTATAACATATTTATTTTACAATTTGCCTCGTATATACAACTCTATTCCATGTCAGATATATAAAGTCTATCCTTCTCCATGGAAGAACATTCGTTTATAAGCTAGACACATCTTCCTTTATAAGAGCGACTAGTACGCGTTTTGATAATAAAAATCAAATCTCTTATAACAGTTCTTGTCGTCTTTACTAAATTCTACATCTCAATATTCACTGTAACATGGAATTATCTGCGAGCTACCCCCGAAAAATTAAAATCTCTGTCCAATTTGAATGCCCATTAATATAGGAGTCGAGTGTAAACTGTATTAAAAAATTACGAAGGACACTTATCACCGAAATTTTCATTAATTATAATTAAACATAGATTTGAATTGGTTGTTCTTTAGATCCAAAATTTTCTTAATATTTTACTAAAAATTTCAATTCATTATTAGAGAGGTATTTTCGTATTTCATCCTAATTGTATAAGAATGCAGGTACGGTATTTTTTGATCTTGTGCTTAGATAAAGTAAAAGAAAAAAAAAAGCCTTTTATTAATCAATAGAAGTCATTAAACTTTTTGAGTTTTCTAACGCAACTGAGATTTTCACTGGCTGATATACCAAATATCGAACGATCGACCTTGTTAGAAAAAAAAAAATATTACGATGAAATATATTTTATAAAAGCATTGATAAATTGTTATAAATATAAAAGGAATTGAGAGAAATTTTCATGTATGTATGTACCGTTCCTTTTTTGAATCTTTCCAAACTCAAGCCATCAATAAGCGTATTATTTGTGCCTGATAAATAATAGCCAGCCAAGTACTGTACTTCATTGGAATTAATTAATTGTACTTGGCTCGATGCAAGCGGAATAAATAAATGGAAAAAAAACCGTTAGTTGCCAGGCAATAAAAATCGAATCAAAAATGATTATCACTGTACGAGTTGTAAAGTATATGGTAGTTATAACTCCGTCCTTACAACTACCTTAGAAAACATTAAATTATTTTTCTAATTTGATTTGAGCTTGACTTTCAATTTAGATAATAATTCTCAAATATCCTTATTAACAAAGTATGAGATAAATAAATTCAATCTATTTTCAACACGATTATGATTCGCTTATCTCATAAGATTCAAATGCCAGCTAAATTCAATAAGATACTCAAATTCAGTGCTTGTCATCTTAATTCGTTAATGGATTTAACAGACTCGCGTGTGTTTGCGAGGTAGTAGATTTCTGCAATTGCTTGAAGTAACAACAGCGAACAATTCAATAAATCAACGCATTACGATGGGAACATAAGTAATCCCTTTTCCTTTAGATCTAACAATCCTAACTAAATATAGCTTCAAGATCGTTAAACAATATCATTATTACATAGTACTCGAGTGGGGGACATATCATGATATCTTCCTCATTTCAAGTAACAGTAGATCTTTATAAATAATAAAAATAAATATAATCCAGCACGCTTTTTTGTAATGAAATATAAATTCCACTTAAATTATTCAAAAAGTGCACGAATCTAAGCAGATCCTGTATGACAACACTGCGGTATATTTATGTACAAATAATTGATCGTAAGAAATGAAAAGAAGCTCAAAGCCAGAGGCTGCCTCTCAAGTTATCGGAACATAATCTGCTGGTAGAGTTCAGATTTGACGAAACACCAGTTTAAAGTAGAATAAAATTAGCAATGTACAGTGAATTAATAAGACATGTAATAATCTACTGAGGAGTATTCAACATTTAGGAGTATTAAACGGAATAGTATAAAAAGGCATCTCTGTTGATAAAACTGTGCACCTCTTTGGACCATAGCTGTGTAAATAAAGATTTGATCTAAGCAACGTGCAAGGGAAAAAAATAAAGCAATGGTTTTTGTAAGTGAGGGGGCGGAAGTGTTGTCATAGCGAGACGAGCATCAATCGGTCAATCGGAGTGCTCATGGATGTCCGTATCCAGCTTACCTGCAGCTCCTGACAATGAAGGTGAGTATACAGAGCTTACGTCGTCGTCCAAATCATCTTGGCTACTCATTCGTCCTGGAAAATGTTATTTATTTATTATCCAGGCTTCAATATCATTTCACAATCACAAATCGGATTGTTGTCATTGTCAATCAGATGTGTTAGCATTTATTTCTGTAACTCAAGCTGACAATTAGATTATTGTTTAATTTTCGGACTCCGGGAAGATAGGTAAGAAATAATGAGAATGTAGGAATGATTCTTACCTCTGAATCCAATACCTCTGCCGTTAGGAGCTGGTCGATAAAGTATATTTTCAAGATAAGCCAGCCCGTTGTTATTTATGATGTTAAATCCGCACAAAATCTCAATCTGCTTCCAGCGGTGTACTCGCTCTTGTAATTCTACGGTAACTTCATTCAATGAAGTTCTTGCCTCCACAATACTTTTGTCCACTTCATCTATGGATTTACCATGAGTTGAAACGAACGCTCCGACCAAACTGGATCTCTTCTTTCTCAGCTTTTCACACTATTTATATTGAAACAACATTCATATTTTAATAAAAATTCTAGTTTTCTTCACACCCTTGATCAGTTTCTGTGACCCAAATATCTTTACCGCTTCACGAGCTTGCTGCAGCTGTTTTTCAGCCGATACTCTCTTCTTGGTGTACGCCTTATTCTCAATTTCATGGGTCAGTTGCAACCAATTTTGAAGACCGTTTGGAGGAGACCAACAACGGTCTTCTAATTCGCCTTCGGCACGCTGTAGCTCCATTTTCAGCATCTAGAAATGAAGAAACACTGATTTAGTTATGGTAAATCTCCTTCATTGATAAATTATACAATTTCAAGGAGGAAAAATCGCACACTCAAATCAATCGGAGTTGTTCAAAGCCGTGAATCTCAATTTAGAAGAGATCCATTAATTACCTCAATTTCTGACTTGAGGCGTGAGACTTCGAGATTCGAATCAGATGAAGTAAGTCCCATAGTTTCATCCTGCAAACGTTTTTCTAGATTCTGTTTTTCCGTAGCAGCGCTTTCCTGCTCCAATCTTGCTCTTTCAAGTTCTCGCTGTAATTTCATTTAAAAAAAAATAATTAAAAGTATAAAAGACGATCAAAGTAGAATTTCAGATTCTAAGCTTCCTCTTTATTCTCACTTGAAGATCCTCCAGCGCTACTTCGGCCTTGTGTAAGCTCTCCATATCCTTCATCATTCTCGCGAGATGCGTTTGAGAGCTTTTCTTCTGCTGGTACGCGTACCAACAGCCAATCAACGCTCCAAACAACAGTGTGATCAGAATAAGGTCCTTAAGGCTGTGTCCAGTGTCTATTAAGCAGATCACACGTATTACAATCAACCTACCACATGTTTTATTAGCCTGAGAATTTTCCCAAGGATATTATGAGTACCTTTCGGAGGACCGAACAGAACGACGTCCATAGCTTTCAGGGCGAGTTTTTGCTTATGAATCGGATCCTTGATTCCAAGGACATTACCCAGGTAGTGCATGTTGTTAACAGCGAGTCTGAAAGGAGTGAAGTCCGATATGTACTTCGATATCAATATTTTTCATTCCATAATGACAAAATTTCAGAATCATTAATTACCTGGGTAAAGTGGCGCCTGTAACACGATGCTGAATGAACGTTGGTACGTATTGGGGAAGGTCAACGTTAGTTGTCAGCCATTCAGAGGTCTGTTCTATGGTCCAGTTATGAACCTTTAAAGAAATATGGAGAAAAGTTATGCATAAATTAGAGAAACCCGTTGATTGTAAAAGTCCGAATTGATATTTGGTGAAGTATTATACCTCCGAGCGTAACCAAGCTTCCCACAATTCTCTAACGCTTATATGCATGTCGTCGTTGTGATGAAAGGCTCGTTGTCTTCTTTCATAGCCAGCCTCGTATTGCAGTTCCTCTCTCAAAAACTGAATAAACCAATGATGATATGAAATCAAGTTTGGAGCATGCAATGATCCGCCCAGCATCGACTCTGAATGATACTTACATCGTCAGATTCTGAGAGATCCACATTCCCATTAGCGTCATCGTCCAACTGACTATGAAGTGACTTTATTGCTTCGAGACCTAATCGGTCGTGAGAGGCCATTGTGAGGCAAGCCAAGTCATCGTTACAAGTCTCTGTACCTACGAAACGAACGATATAAAGTGGCCATAACTGGCTTGGTATCTCTTGTACAACAGCGTGAAAACTATGCGAGTATCCTTTCCATACTTACAAATTCTCTTTTTGTAGGTGGCATTGGAAAGCATGAAAAGGATATTAGTCAGATTTAGATAATTTCTTTAAGGATTGAACCTACGTCATGTTAGGATGTAAAATTCTCTTAATTAAAAATGTAATCAAATGGGGTGTAATGAGGTTGGATAATTTTTCGTATTCAAATAATATTTGTTGCCTTGTCAACTTACTGGATTCGTGGGCAACGGCCTGTGCCAATCCATCTGTTAGGCTGGATGTAAAGGCTGTTATTTTAGGTGAATTAGACCCGGTACTGCCGGCTTGGTAATTATTTCCGGAGTCTAATGCACCGCCAGTAGCAACTCCGTGATGAAATACGGAGCAGAATAAGTAGAATGAAAATAATCCAATGACTTCGGCATTGACTACTGCTCGCATTTTAGGTTAGATCCAGTTTAACCAAAACGACCTACTCGGCCAAGGTTCGTTTATATCGTGAATATAAAAGCTTGATTATTTATTTATTTATTTATTTACACTTGACGTATCATTCGATAATATATTTACCGTAATTGGTATGACAGTTGGTAGATAGCCGTCAGTATTCAAGGTTACAATACAGCGAAAACCGGGGCTTAATGGAATTTTGAGCAAGAATTTTGTTTTAAAAGAATTCTTATATCTTTTGTTACCTTTAACCGTTCGGGCGACGGGGTTATTATTATTTAGCGATTAAATAAGGTGGTAATATTTTTAACCCCATTAAAACGTTGATATTTATAGTTAAAAGAAGGTATAATATAAATTATTTAAATATTGCATGAATTAAGTACACTTTTATTTGTCAGAGAATTAATCGGTCCCTCTATCAAGGCCACTAACCATAGATTGTGTAGATGGTTAAATCAAAAACTACGCGAAAGATATTCGTTTCCTTTTTATTATTAAACACTCACTAACCAACTAACTAACTTTTTTACTGCGTTTATCTTAGGCACGAATGTGGGACTACTATTATTAGCTAGGTTACGGTTCTTATCAATTATCACTCCCAGGGCTTCAATCGTGAAGCTACGCGAAGCTAAGCCGAGCTTACCTTGAGAAAAAACTTTTTATTGCCAACCTCTCCCGAAATGGCATTGATTCCCCCCATTGGCCCAAGCCTATACATGCATACCTATGAATAAGCGTAGCTAAAAACCACGAAATCTCTACAATGTAGAAAGCATAGATGTATTGTTTATTCTATCGTAATGATGAACAAACTACGACAAAAGCCGGAAACACATAATATATAGTATTTGACATTATTCATTCGAAATTAGTTTGAAATCAGTAAATATAGTATATTATAATTACAGAATATTTGTTGGGTAAAAGTTTTATTATAAATTGAAAATCGCATCGTAACGAGACGAAACGAAACGGTTGAACAACGATACATATAGTATAGATAATAATAATAATAATAAAAATAATAATAATAATAGTAAAAAGGATTGAATAAGTAGAGGAAATGAATTAACGATTTAAGACTTTCTTTTTTACAGTTTTGTATTAAAATGCTTCAACAGTACCCAAAAATTTGTTCTCATTTTTTTTTTTTCATTTTAGTATGTTTCTTTTTTTCAATTTTTTTTCATTATCTTTGTTTTCAACAATTAAACATAGATTTTATAAAAAGAAAAAAAAAAATATGAAAGATAAAAAACACACACAACTTCGTTTTTTGTTTCAAATCATTATTTCCTGTCCTACATACATATAAACGTGTAACAATATAATTATAATAAAAAAAAAAAAGAAAAAAAACTCAAAGCGATATAGAGAGGAACAGTAGATATACTGAGATGAGAGAACAGAGTCATACACCACGATAGATATTCTAGTTACATGTTCACTTCAGATGTTATATTATATGTTCATTTATGATGTAAATGCGTCAAATAAACTCATCAATCATCAATCATCATCACCATCATCATCATCAACTTCAGATTTAGGGCTTTTCAAACTGTTTTATTTTTATTTTTTTTTGTTTTGTTTTGTTATTCTCATTCTTATTATTCATTGATTACTTTTTTTTTTTTTTTTCACTGGTATGTTGAAGTGTTTCTACGCATGATCTGGAATAGGAGAGAGAGATTGATATGATTAGCGGAATTTATGGTTTACAATTGTTTTTCTTTTTTTTTTCTTTTTTTTTGTTTTGTTTTGTTTTGTTTTGTTTATCGGAGCCAAGGTTTTAATCTAAGGAATATTGGTCGATTCTTTGTTCTTTTTTTTCATTTCTTTTCAATTATGGTTATTGGGATCGCTTATAATAACGTTGCATAGATACTATTATTAGTTATTTCATATTATTATTATATAGTCCTACTGCTGTTTGCACTCATTGGGATTGGCTCCCTGGGCCGGTTTCGCACCTGGTGGGGCGTTTGGGAGTCCGTCCTCCTCTTCTTCGTCAACCTCATCGTCGTCATCTTCTTCTTCGTCTTCTTCTTCATAGTCATCTTCCTCATCCTCGAGTCCCTCTCCTAGGAAGAATGAAATAAAATAAAAAGAAAGATAACATATTATTTCTACATTCATTTTTATATTCAGTATAATTTTTGATGGAAATTATTATCCAATTGAAAATTTACTCGCCTGTATAGTACAGAACCGCTCTGGGGACTATGCGCTCTCTTATGTAGTGACCAATCTCGAAATCGCTGGTCAAAAGAGCTTGCGTTTCATCGTCTATCTCTGCCTCTGAATCGTCTGGCACTGTATAGATTTAAGTTTTTCACATTTAGTTGAATATTCGATATTTTAGTAAAATGAAACATCGCATTGAGGGGTTCAATCATTGCTTACCGATTGGAGGGCTGAAGAAATTGAAGAACGAATCATTTTGTACGGTTTTTGTAACCGTGCGAACTGAACCACGCGATTTATGTTTCTGATTTTTCTTGATTGTTTTCACCGTTACGTTCTTGCCTTTCTTCCAATCAATTATGCAGCCCTGTAAGAAAAGGTTTGTTAGAATTATAGAGTAGAAATCAGTTTGGGATTGTTGCAAAGTTTTAGTTTAGAATATTTACAAAATTTTACAGATTTTATATACTTAGTATGAAATATTTTGCAGACTGTGCATCAATATACCTTGCATTTGTAGATTTCTGGCCCTTCGAAGCTGAAAGGATCATTCAACTCTGGGGCACACTTCATCGTGTACTCCTTGGTGAGAACGGAGTTAGAGAAATATTCGTTAGGCTCGAAATGGAATTCGAGAACAAAGCCCTGAGGACAAGGAATTCTCAAGTTAAAAAGGGCATCTAAAAAGTCGGTTTAATGTCTCGACTTGAAGTATAAGAAATTGTTAAAAGTTAATGAATATTCCCTCGCCTAGCTCACCATTGGATTAGACTCGAGGAATATAACTTTGACATCGTAGAGGTGCTTGAGAATAGGCTCGTCATGTTCTTGGACCATTTCAGCGAGCATTCCAACGTTCTTGAATATCGTTAGCCAAAACTCAGGAATACCCTTAACATTCTCGTCTTTAGCCCTGAGGAATAATACCGAATAAATAGTAGCAGAATATGAATTATACGATTGCCGGAATCAAATTCTAGCGTTGCATTTTGTTTTTAAAAAAGGAAATACAAAAAACTGCAATACGCAAAATGAACAATTCTTTCTTGCTGACTAAACCAAACATTGCGCATGTTTTTTTTTTTTTTTTTTTTTCCCCACAGCGGAATCGGAGTCAAAAATACTATTGCATATTGTACACTTCTGCAAAAGAAGACTTAACGCATTAATATATGACCAATGGGTCAGAGGTCGCAAAAGATAACTACCAATCATCCGATAATAGCTCCTAACTATTGACCAAGAACATTTGGTATTTAAGGCTTGATTTATGTACCACATTGTCAAGATGTCGTAAAATCAATTCTAATTAAAATGCGGTTGAAAACTGGTGCCCGATGTGATGAGGGGCTGCGAAAACATGTTGCATAACTATTCCAATTGATAAATAATAAACTCCAAATGGTTCTGGTATATAAAATGAATAAAAAATGAACATACTCGTCTTTCTTTTCTGGTAGATCTTCTATTTTCACTTTAGTCTTCAATTCGTTGCTAAGACCCTGCTCTTCCTCGTCGCTTTCCCACTCGCATTCTTCTTCCGTTGGTTCATAGATGCCTGATACTATTTCTCCCCTCTTTTCATAAAGAGGTACGTAAAGTTTATGGTATTTACACTCTAGCGCGTGTACTTCCTCGTAAAATTTAGCCTCTATGTTCGTAGCTACCAATTGGATTTTTTTCAACGCCTTAATTCGACGTTTTACAGGAACCGGAAGTGCCTAACGGATAAGAAGATTTTGAAAATATTTTTCATTATTAGAAAATCTCGGATAAAATATAAAATAATAAATCAGGAAATGTTATATACCTCCAACATTTGTGCGTGGATGCGGTCTTGTAAAGCTGCTAAAAGATCAGGCCTGCAAAGTATTTGTGATGTGAGTTCAGACGGTTGGTTCTCGTCTTCGTCCTCTACGAATTCCATGTCGCTAGCATCACCGGCGCGTTCAGGATCGGTGGTCATTGTCTGTGGATAAAATGTGATTGAATAAATTTTTAATGAAGTTAAAATAAGTAATTAGAAATTCGAAATAAAATAAAACAAGTTTTCGCTTTTCCCTCCCAACATGTCTGACGTTTGAACAGCCATGTCGTTGGGTAGTGAAACAAAAGGTTGCTACCCGCGTGCGAGCACGTTTAATTAACAAATCGAAAGTTAAAATTGTTGGAAAATATGAACGGAACTATATCGACGGACCTCAGAACATGATAATTGTGATGAGCTTTAAATTGCGGAAGATATAGCGGGGGAATTTCGTCTTAAGTTTGAAATAAACTTTTGCGACTCGAAAAAGCAGCGTGCACATGGGCTAACTGCGGATGTTGAATATCCAGGATCAATCAATGGGCATATTTAATCGCGTAATCAATATACGTTGGATTTTAAGCGATAAAAAATTCCGCGGATTTACAAACAAGGATCAAAGCCTGGAAATATAGCCAAAATTCATACCTCTGTGTAGTTTGATGATGCCGACTGTCGGAAAAAGACGAAGGGACGAACGAAGGAATGAACAACGAACCGGTCTACGTACCGTCGTACAAAAAGTAATTAAAGGATGCGAACGTAGCGTCGAGACGCGCGGCAGAGATACCAATTCTCGATCTAGGGCTAACTTCGTTGCAATACTTATCGAGTATACATAGATACAGTTTCGCATAGTCTATGGTTTAGCGATAAGAAGAATCGATATTGAGATAGTCGATAGTGTAGAAATGGCTGAAACCAGATATTCACTTCTGCTAGAGACGAAATAGCTTTTAACGATAAAAAATAACACGAGTTATATATTATGATTTGGAATAAAGTATGCTATAATTTATTTTTTTTAATAACTTTAGAATTAGTGTCGAAAATTCACCCATCTTTACACGGTCACAATAATGGTAAGTTATTATTTTATCATTTTTCTTTTCTCCCCTTTTGTACCCCCGTTAAATTCTCTCTGTGTATTATGCATACATACTACGAACATAACTATAAATATAACAAAAATTTTCACTTTCCCAATATTTAGAAAACTCCAATTAATTCTGAATAGGTATCAACCTACGTATTCAAATGTCCATTTATTATGTCTAACGAGTATTATAAATCAGGTTATTTAACTCACTTATTTTAAAATAGAATTATCATTTCAACATCCTCAGTGTTAACCACAGTGTTTACAACACCGTAAACAGAGTCATAGTTTACCTTGGAATTACAAGTTATATCAGCGATTCAAATCTTGCCTTGGTAATGCTATTTCTTTCAAGAATACCATTGTCCCATAGTCCAGATATTTCTAACTCTTGATGAATAGGAAACCGCAATTTTTTTTTCAAATAACAACCAACTATATCATTGACAAAAAATCAACTGATTAAAATCTATTAAACCTCATTCCAAAAGAGTTGGGAATATTTGATATGAAGCTGCTCGTATCTTGCAACGATCATGATCATTTTATTCTTCTGTTGTTTTTTTCTTATAGCATTCGTGCAAGCTGACAATGAGGTCCAGTATCTTTTGGACAACATTCCTATATCCATGCATAAGGTGATTATATCAATGTTATCTTTATCGTTATTTAGGTTTTTCGTTTTTTATATTTTTCTTTACTTTTTTTACAGGGGTTCGCTAGTTCGGTGGACGAGACTAGGTGAGATTAGACAGTTTTAAAGAATTTTTTTTCTTTTTTTTTCACAATCAATTTTCAATCCAGTGAATAATCAATTAAATTCATATTTCTTTTCCAAGGGATTCTGTATCGGATGAAAACGCGCACAATTCTCTATCACACATTAAGTTCGAACCGAACTTATTGGACTTCAAAGAAAGGTAATTGAGTATTGTTTTACTCAGCAATTGGAGCTAATAAGCGATGGGAAAATGTTTCTGCCTGTTTCAATTGCAATTCCGAGTCACTATATTGATAGAATCGTTTTTGTTATATTTCAGACAGCTTGGTGTACCGCATCAAGAAACTGTGACCCTGTACAACAAAGATTGTAATAAAACAATACATCTTTCGTCCATATCTGGAAATACGCAGCACTTTCATTCTTCCTTTTTTCAGGATAAAGTGAGTTTCTAATATTATACGTATCTCTGTATATTCACTTTCTAGAGAACGGGAAAAAATCTGGGGAATGTTAACTGAACTTGATATAATATTTTGATAATTCGATAATTCTCTGACATCAAATCGGTATTATAAATATTCGTTGCATATATCTATGGAAAATATGCATTTTATGATAGAAAACATTCTTAGGATTGATTTGGAATGATTTTATGTATTAACTTTCTATCAAAAGTTGAGTCTACACATTCAAGAGAATTTTTATATTATTCAATGCGATAGATAATCTGACGTCAGATTATTTTGTGGGAAAAAACTGTACAGAAGTCTATAAAAGTAAATTCTTCTTTAATTAATACCGTCAACTTTGATTCCAAATTAATAGATCGATTATTTTCAAGGTGATTCCACCCCTTGGCAACACAACGTTTAATGTTGTGTTTCTCGGTCGTGAAGAAGGTGACATCGACAGTCATCTTTTTATCCATACATCGGACGGTACTCTGAAATATCAGGTAATAGTGAAAATTAGTAGGAGAAAATCTCCTGCAACGATCTCAATCACATCTACATATAATTATTAAATTTCACTCAATTCAGGTCAAAGGAATAAGCGTTAGCAGTCCATACCGACTGCGTCCTGTGGTAGGAATCAAGCTACCACTTAACGCGTCTTTCACACCGCTCATATACATGCATAATCCCCACCCTGAGCCAATGCAGGTAATTATTTACGCTTGGAGAAGTCAAACGCGATTCCCTAAACAGTTAACATTATTTTCATCATTCAATTTCAACAGGTTGTAGAAGTCTACAGCAGCGGAGGGGAATTTCAACTGGAACTTCCGTCCGGACAGGCTGAGGGACCAAGAGAGTTGTGGGAAATACCTCCTTACCAAACAAAACCTGTTATTAGATTACATTTCAATGCATATACCGAGAAAAATCATACAGCCTATATTAGGTAATCGTTATTTCCTGGTTGAAAATTTTTTCCATTTTTTTTTTACATCGTTTTATCAAATCTATATGGCTTGCAATTCTCTTGACTCTCTAGGTTCAAGGTGAATAATAGCGCCGAGGTGCTGGTAGTCGCGGTAGAAGTCGAAGTTGGCAGTGGAGCCGGATTGCACTGGGGCGGAAGTTCTGGAGTGATCAATTTTGGTATGGGAGGTTCGCTCCAGCCTCCTATTCATTTTCCTTTGACTCTTAAAAATTCTGCTAAAAAACCAGTTAAAGTGCTCGTAAGTTTTACTTATGCTAAATACCTGAATTCTCTTTATCCTGTACTCAATATAACGTTTCAATCACTCTTCACATTGTTTTCTTCCAGAATATAATAAGCACGCCTGTATCTAAGGCATTAAAAATCAATTTTGAACCAATCGTAATACCAGGCGATACGGAAATACCAATTGCCGTTGGAACTTTGATGTACGATTGTAAGTAAAGGCATAAAGTATCAGAAATCATTTGATTTGATCTTATTTTGAAGGATTTTTCGACTTCTTATTACCAGGGAAGGCAGGATTAGATTTACAACACTTCAAAGGAAAATTAGTTATAAAAGGCATCGGGCCTGGTGGGTCTAGTCAAAAACTTACCATACCCTGGACAGCGGAAGTTTTATTGGGTGGTCTGGAAGTGAATGCATCGGTAACACATTACTGCGCTCCTTATTCCATACAACCTCGGAACTTCACGGTTGTCAATAAGTACAAACTACCGCTAGCTATAACCAATGTATCCCTATCAACGGAAGCAAAAACTCTCTTTTCGGTATGACATCCTATACTTCTAGTTTGTCGAATTCCAACAGTTGATTGCACTCGGCTAATATCATTGCTTCAATATTTCAGATAAAAGATTTTGTTCCAAAAGTTCTGAAAGCAGGGCAAAAGGCGAATATATTTTCGCTGCTTCTGTCTAGTGAAAAGAAATCTGAAAATTTGAAATTGGAATCGTCTATATTGATTCATTCGAATGTGTCTACGACTGAAGTACCGTTGTTGAGTTACGACGGTAAAGTGAGAAAAGTAATACCAGGAGAGGAAGAGAACGACAAAGGCACAATGAACTTTGGGACCGTTGGTAGCGGTACTGAAAACGAGGCAATATTTGCACTGGAAAATCACAATCCTATTAACGTCGAGCTTCATGGTTGGGGAGTAAACATGCCTGGTGCTGTTCTTGAGTTAATGGGATGTCAGAGCGGACCGACTCATCTTTTCAACAAGGGTATACGCAACATAAGCGTTTGCAGTCAGATGGGAAATGTGAGAGTTCTATGAATTCCATAGATTCTATAAATTCTTTGAGCTCTACAAATTCTGTAACTAATTGTAATTTCAGCAAAGCATAAAGCCCGGATACTTAGCAGTCTTTAAAATAAAGGTGAAAACCGCTACCGTCGAGGAAGATACAATAGTAGGAGAAGTCTTTGTGAGAACTACTTACGAGCGACTAACAGTACCTGTTTTCATGCGAGTAGCTCACGGACGCATTTCTGTGAAGAAGCTCACCTTCACGGACTGTTTTCCAGTTAGTAATACAGAGTCGAGATGGTTTGTCCGAACAGAAAGCGCAAATTTCAAATCTGGATTACTTTTTAGGGGGCTGTTTGCATCCACCAAGTCAAAGTACACTCGACATTTGCCAGACCGATGGAAGTTACTTCTGTCGCACCGTTCCACAAAGATCATCGACTAAAGTACGTCCCGTTGGACGAGACAGCTTTACCTGTTATATCTAAGGGCGATAATCACATCGGATCTATAACTTTCGATTCCTCAATAGCTTGCAAACAGCATTGTTACTTGGGACTGTCTCTGAACACAAGCGGTAATCCCATTTCCATTTAGCGTGTGAACTATCGAAGATGATGACTAAGTCTCTTGATTTTTAAACTTTCAGCTGGTAACCAGTGGCTAAATACGCTGAGTCTTCCTTCGCACACTAGAGACTCCGACTTGAATTTGTTGAACACACGCTACACCCGGTATCTCAATTCCACCGGAGGTGGCTCGTGGGAGAATATTACTATTCGTTTGGATACGACCGAAGTAAGAGGGCACAGGTTTAGCCTGAACATAAAGCATTATTGGCCCAGTCTTTTGAGCAACTCTGGAAACTCAAAGAATAAGAGTTCCCTCACATTCCCACTCACTCAAGTGGGCAACACCTCCTTCAAGACAATCAAAATTGATAATCCAAGCTCTAGTCCGTTGCTAGTACAGCTTGTGCTGGATTGGAGTTACCCTCAAGGAATGAGACTCTATCACTCCTTGCCTAACAAGTATGTACTCTTTCGATGAGTGAGACACGCGTCACATTTTTTATCCATCCGTCATTTACCGTTCCCCTTGATTCACAGATTCAAACCAATATGTTCAGACTGTCCAACTACGATACCGAGCGAATTTAAATTGGAAGATAATTTGGGGGAGAGAGCTTGGTTCGAAAAAAATTGGAACGTTGTAGTACCGGCTCAGTCTTTACCTCTTTATCTCAGTCCACACGAATCTAAAACTATACGGATATCTTATACCCCTTCTTCGGCTAGTTCGTCGTCGGCACTTTTATACATTAGGTGGGTTTAGTTTCGGCTTATGAATGCACTTGACTTCTTATTAGATCTAGAAATGAACCCTATCATTAATCTATCATATTTTTCAGAAACAATATGACCATACTGGAAGTCTTACGCCTTGTTGGTCGCGGGGCACACGCACAGTTTAAGTTCGGTAATCGTAAGCCTGGATCTACTACGCCGCTGCTTTTTGAGCTAGCTGATAAGCACCTCAAGGACTGCGAGCGTAAGACTGAATTTTTGTTGATAATTAACTAAACTATCGATCAATTGGTAAAACAAAGGATGATCTTTCTCTTTAGGTGAAAGATTGAGGCGAAGTCCTACGCCGAATCTTACCGTCAAAAGATCCTTTACTGCAAGAAATACCGGCGAACTGCCAATAGATATTCACGGGTTTTATATCAGTGGATTATACTGCGAAGGATATGGATTCAAAGTCCTGAATTGCGCGCCTTTTAAGCTCAACCCAAATGCTACGAAGAAAATTGAAATTGCCTTTACCCCAGACTTTACGCTATCGCGTATTGAAAGGGAATTACTTATATTGACTAGCTTGGGTACAGACACTGTGCAGGTCGAAGGAGTCAACGAAAGCGGAATGGCTAGACTTTCTTTACTGACTACAGTTCCTGCTCATACCTTGGAGGCTTGCGCAGCTGTGATAACTAGACCTACGTGGGAAAAACCTGTGCAATTGGCGGCGATAAGTCTCTCTACAATACTGCTTATTTGTATTCTTGCTATTTCGTTTCTTGAAGCAGATAGAATCCTTAGAGGGGCATTGGTCAATCTCTCTAAAGGTCCTATACAGCCTCCGCTCGATCTTAGACTGTTAGCCAACACTTCGACAATTTTGACGCAAACTAACGCTATCACAAAAGAGAAGGTGGCTAGCGAGGAGCGAAACAAGTCTAGTAAAAAGGAGGAAGTTTTGCCCGACTGGTCGCTTATGAACGTGAAAAAGAATAAAGAGAAAGATACGCAGCAACGAGGCATCAAAATTCCAGATTGGACAGTGGACGAAGAGAGGCGATTCAAGATGGATACTGAATCTAAAGAAATATCAGCGGCAAAAAAACCAGAAGATTTATCCGCAATGGAAAGCAGCAATAGCAATAGCAACAGCAATAGCAATAGCAATAGCAATAGCAATAGCAACAGCGTCGCTTGTATAGGAACCAAGAAAAAGAACAATAAAAAACAGAATAACACTCAAGAAACAACGCAGAGCGAAAATCCTGCTACTACGGAACCTGTGCCTGCTTCAGACATGCAAATTATGCCCGAGAAAAAATATACAGTCAATAATTTGCCCAAATCAAGTCCTACGACAAGCAAAAAGGGAAAATCAACTAATAATGCTACTGCAAATACTACTAATAACATTAAAGAAGATAATAAAGTTGCCGATAACGATATGCAACTTGAAATTACAACGCAGATTTCAAATACCATGAGAGAAAGTAAATCTGAGTCTAAAAAAAAACAGGAAAGTAATGGGAACAGCACACAAGTTCAGTCCGGGAATCATTATAAAAAATATGAATCTTCAAATTCTACAAAAATCAACCAGTTTTCCGAGGAAGAGACGTCCTCCACCACAACGGAAAGCTCTGTTCACGAAGACACGGTCTCTTATAAGGTGATGCTTGGTATTATCATGGGAAATTTTTTGTTTAGGTATATACAGACCCTGGTTTTAACGGAGAATGTATTAATCCACAGGACTGCGATCGTGCCTATGTTAAGCCTGATAAAATCCCGAGAAAACCTTCGGTGAAAAAGGCTAAACCACAGACAATACCAGCAGTCCCATCCATTGATTACAGAGATAATTACGAAGGAGATTGCGACGACGATGATTATGACAAAGAAAGACAAGACAATCCTAATCGATGGAAGACTAGCACCACTCGGTCAAACACTAAACATCATCATCTCACTTCGCGATGCAATACAGATTCGTCTTTCAAGTTGCCTCGGCAGAGTAAAAATCAACCTAGGAAGGAAAAGACTACCCAAAAACGTCGGGCTACAGACAAAACGCATTCAAAATGTACATTAATCAAGATCTGTAGCACGACAATCGAGAAGTCAGTTTGTAATCGTTCTTAAACTTTTTTTGTTTCATCTTTTTAGCCATTGCGTTGAGAGGGACTTCCTCCCAGAGAGACGAAAGCAGACCTGCACCACCTGCAATTCCGCCTCCGTTACCACCGCCTCCGTCTTGCTGGGGTGAAAACAGAGCAAAGTTCAGTGACGTTGTGGCCAGAAATCAAGACAGCATTTCTGTTCTCGGCAATGCTTCTAATGCACCAAAAGTTCAAACAAAAACGTCTGAAACATCAACTTCCTCCAATGCACAGAACCAAATAGCAGAAAATCCTCAAGTGGAAATACGCGAAGAAATATCTACCGCTAAAGAGCTAAAATTGAATCCTAAATTCGGAATCGAGAACGAATCTTTCGAAAAGGACAAATCTCCCAATCAGGAAGTTCTCCTGATACAGACACCAAATTGTCACACAAATAGTTTCTTCATTAATACTTTTGCCGAGCCACCCGTAAGCCATATATTCCTTATTATTCAGTCTGATGATGGTTCAGCGTTTTATTTCAGCTTCGTCGTATCTTAATCCAACTCCATTTTGCAGTTTGAACCAGAGCTGGTACCTTATGAGCTACCAGAGACTGACGAACCATTAGTTGAACTCGAAAGTCTTGAAGTAGGTCCGGGCTGCGCATTATGGGATGATGGTGGCGCAATGATTAATCTATTGCAGGATAATACATCAAACTTTCAAGTCGAGCGACCAAAGTCCGCAGACAAAACTGCTAATCTATCAGATTCGTTGAAGGGTAAATTACTACTGTTGATAATTATATTCAGCAGTTTTGATTAGCAGTGAATCTCAAGCTAGATATGAACATATCACATTTTTCAACAGATAACTGGGTGACTGTAGAAACTAATTGGGAACCACTCTACACTCGTGGAGCAGTCGGCGAAGAACGAAGCGGAGTTTGGGGCGTTAATACTGGGGGTGTATGGGCAGCTGCACCTTGGGGAGCTCCGACACCACCTACAAACACACTGCAGCCTTCTACGACGTTGCAGCAAACTAAACAGGAAGTTCAGGTATAATATTTTTCATGCTTTTATTCATTGAAAGACTGTCTTTTTCTTTAGCAATTTATAAAATGATGCGTCATTTCGTTTCATCATTTTATAGGATCGCTCTGGGTTTGATCCGTTCCGTTCTCTGAGTACTATTTGGACTCCGTCATCGACAGACCCGTGGAAATCAAACCTTCAAAAGTAAATGCTCATTGACTATCATTTCTACATAATTTATATTACTGTTATGCATTCGTAATGTTATAATTGTACCCATCGATTTCTAAATTTCTTATTTTAGACAATTGGAAATTATATTGTATTAATTTTATAAGTAATTTTATTTCATTTTCTTTCATTTAATTACTTTTCTTTTCTAATCTTCCTTTTTTTTTTTCTCTTCCTTATTGGGTGACGATAGTACATTACGAATTGATCATGTCAGTTGTTACAAGGTTTTACTACGAAGAAAAGAACACATTCTTTTTTTAAAAATCATCAGAGACTAGTAGAAAATTTAATATGCATTCGAAGACGATGCTATTATCAGTTGATATATATTTTTTTTTTCTTTTTTTTCTTTTTCTTATTTACAATTAGTTATGTGTTGGTAATAAAACATATTTACAAAGTGAACGCGACAAACTGCTGTTGAATCTCTTAACTTAATTAATTAACTACGCTTCAAGCTCTATACAACAACTCATCTTATTTGTATGTATGTATATGTACGTGAAACATGAAACTTGAGATCATTTTTATTAGATATTATTATTGTACATCTCTGACAATATCTAACAAACAATTATTATTCTTGTTTAAAAAAAAGACACAAAAAAAAGAAAAGAAAAAAAAGAAGATATTTATTCTTTGTGTAAAAAGATTCTTTCGCCTTTATTATTCATTCATTATTATACATAGATATTGTATACAATAGATGAAAAATAGTTAATTTCTAATTATTAAGACTGTTTCACATTGTTTCATGCAATATACTCTGAAATGCGATTGTATATGTATTTATGTATTTACAACAGCACAATGATTCTCACCCTCTGATAGTGGCCGTACATTTTTCAATACTCAATTATTCAGATTAGCTAACTAAATATTAACGACATGTTGAATATATGTATACGTAAGATGAGCAAGATCCGCTGATTATTTACGGAACGAAAAAACCAGAAGAAGATGAAAGTTATACGTATATCCGAATTCAATAGCATTAATTAATTATTATTCCTTGATTAAATTTTTCTTTTGTCAGGTCTAAAATCACCAAATGTATCTGTGATAGATGACTGCGTTAAACTGTAAATAGATTATTTTGACAACATAATGTTATCATTTTTATTAATTAAATTAGATTTATGTTTTGAATTTCCACGTTTTCATAGTCACTACTATATTTACTATTATTATAATTATTGCTATTATTACTACATACTCTAACAGCGCAACAAAACAATAGTCCTTAATTAAGCAGCCGTATGAATATTTTTTTTATTCAAACTTATTCAACAGTCAAACGAACGATGATAAAGCCTTCGACTTTAGTGTACAAATTCTACTTAGTCTGAAACCAAGAGATCAAATAATTCGTGTATTGGTTTTTCTTTCTCTATCTTTACTTCTACAATTATTATTTTCATTATTATAGTATAGATCTCACGAGAAAAACAAAAGATAAAAAAAAAAGTACAGTAAAATCTTCCTATTGTACCACTGCTCATGTTTGTTTTTGAATAAAAGAAATTCTACAAGTTTTGATTATGATCCTAGTTATTATATTATTCATTTATCTACCCATCGATGTCTTTGGATGAGAAAAAACAGGATTACTGAACTTGAAATATCCATTTATTGTAAAAACGAGAAGTCTCATACACATGGATATAAATATCATTTTATCCAGAGCTCGACAAGTGTGATAATTATTTACAAATTTGAAAAGACTCTTCAGAAGAGGCATAGAATCAATTAGAACAATTTAAAATCCCCTAAATTATATCGTCGCAAGTCTGCAATTGGGTGCCGAAGTTTTAGGCATAGCACAAGGCTTGGCTTGCTGTATTCTTCTAAGTAGGATCTGAAACGGTGAGATAAATTGATTAATATCATTCGAAATTTGTAACTGAACAGATTGAGTACACAAAGTTTATACCATATTGTCTTCTTCGATCTTCTTTTGCTGCCGCTTTCGATTAATAGCAGAGCTGCTAGTCCTCGGAGCTCCTGAAACTGGCTTAACAGGTTTATTCTGTGGTTTCTGATGAGACATTATCCTCTTGAGTAAGAGTTGATTATCTCTTTCTATTTTTCTCAATTCTTCGTTCGTAAAGCTCATGTTTCTTCTTCCGCTTCGCGTTAATTGTCTTCTATCGATCGTAAGGGCATCTTCTTCGCCTAGACACTTCATCTCGCTTTCTAACAAAGAAAATCCTTCTCCATCCTCCTCTTCATCTGTGCGCCGATCTCCGCTCCTTCGAGACTTCATCAGATCCGTTATTCTTTTGTCATATTTTAACTCTGTGGAATGTAGAAGCGATGAACAACCGCTCAACGAAGACCTTGCCGTTACATTTGTCACTTCTGATCCTTTGCAGGAATCGTCAGAACAAAATGACTCGGCGCCATAATCGGATTTGTCGTCGTCGTCTGCTGTTATACTCTCGCTTTCTCTCTCTTGAGGTTTTTGGCTCCCTAGGATTTCGCTGCTATCTGAATTGCTCGAACTCATTTCTCTAATGATTTTATTCTTAGTCACCGATGACATATCTTTAATATTTGCGAGCGTGGGACTTTCGTCGTCTTCATCGTTCACGTTGTTTGATTTTAGAGCTGATTTGAAGCTAGCCTTTCCATTGATTTCTATGAAACAGTCTTTGGTCATTCTACTTTTAGCCATGATTAAGATATATGAAAATGACTGGGAGTATGAATTATAAGTAAATAACAAGTTGGTTAAAAGCATAGAAACATCCCTTTACATAAAACTTGGAATAACCAGCTGGTTACGTTACCACGGTAACTGGGCCTAGCATACTTTATTATTAAGGTGTTAACTTTTCTGGTTGCTTAGCGGCGACATTTCTTCAAGGTCATTTATCAAACATGTTTCGAACAACACTGATAGACAATTATCATCTTCATTTATTTTTGATAGACAAATATCAAGCTGTTTAATTTTAGGAAATGAAATAAAACTATCGTCGGTATAGATATGATAAACTTCGGGGTTTACAGTGTAATAAATAAAGTGCGATAATAATATGGTCCTAAAATTATATCGCATATTAAAATATGACGAGTACATCGTCTCATAATAACAAACTTCTTCTTTGATCCTTTAATGGCTTATATCCCTATCGGAAAAGTAGCCCGAATGATAACAAACTAATCAGCCTACACGATAAAGCTTAAACCCAACCTAAAAGCATAACCTTAAATTTTGACAGCTGCCAAACCACGCGTCGAGATAAAAAACGCTGTCTTCTGCTGTCCCTCCGTCGGTTATAAGTTGAAGTATAAAACGTAATGAGTTCCCGGCTTGAGGGTTGGACTCGAAGGGTGGGGACCGGGAAGGTAGTTGTCGATAACTTTAGGAACACATCTAAGCAAATGTTACTACGTGTAAATAGATTAGATTATAATTATTAGTTAATTGAATAAAACGTGTCGACTTGGGCTTGTGACCAAGTTATGTTTACCGGTTTTCAAACTACTTATTTATGACTGATATCTATTAAAAAGGTAAGGTGTTTGTGTTACTTTTAATTACATACATCAGATACGGTTAGATTATTTACAGGCTAGGTTCTAATCCGGCAATTAAATTTTACCCCAGTCATTCATAGCCTCGTTTTTTATTTTGATAAAATTCTACTTCCTCTCATGTTACGCCGTTCAATTAACGTACAAGAACTATTTTCGGCCGTCTACCGAAGAATTATTCATTATTTAAACAATTCCAATTCACTAAAAAAGAACATCTTTTTTTATAGGTGTAGCTCCGCTTTCTTTCCTCATTTCTTTTTCATTAATTTTTCCTGGATAATCTATTCATATATTTAAAATATAATTTGACAAATTCCTTTGTCAAAGACTAAATCCTATAGCCGATTATTCATCAATTTACAGATATTTCAAATGGATAGACTTTTTGTCACCGTAATCTTCGCTCTTCTGTTCGGCGGACTAAACGCTAATGAAGATCATGTCCATGATCAGGATGCAAGCGATACCTCAACTTATGTATATCGCAGCCCTTCCCCGGATGGCTTCGCATTTTTGGCCGAACATTTCGACGATCCTGAACACTTTAAGAAACAGTGGATTTTGTCCGAGGCTAAAAAAGATAACATCGATGAGGACATAGCTAAATATGATGGTTCGTTATTACATCAATTGACGGTATTCTTTTTTTCAGTGTTTAGAAACAGTTTGTTTAAGAAACAAAATCAGTTTTAGAGTCTAAATTCTCTGTAATGCAATTGATTCAAAGTCTTACATCATCACAAGTAAGACAATCTAGAATTATTCATCAAATGACTTACGTTCTTCTACTGAAAGAACATCAATGGACTTCAAAATGTCTATAGCTGATCAATTGCTTCGTGAATTTCACCTATCGAAACTCGGGATCAAATTTCACTCAAAGCATTTAAATTCCTACTTCTGCTTTATATGACGATTCGTCCTTGTCATAGGAATATGGAACTTAGAAGAATCTATAAGAAACACTCAAGACGGAGACATGGGATTAGTATTAAAAAGTAAAGCTCGTCACGCTGCAATTTCGGCTCCTTTGTCCAGACCTTTTCACTTCAAGGATAAACCTTTGATCGTTCAATACGAAGTTATATTACAAGAAGGTCAGGAATGCGGAGGTGCTTATCTCAAACTACTGACTCTGGATCCTGCGCATAAAGACCTGAAATTATTCAACGACAAGACTCCGTATACCATAATGTTTGGGCCAGACAAATGTGGGAATGATCACAAAGTGAGCAAATCTTACAAAGCATGAGTCTAATTTTTTTTTTTTAGCATGTAACTGTTATGTAAAGACACTATACAGTATTAATTTAATGCTTCTAATTCCTAGCTGCACTTCATTTTCCGTCATCAAAATCCTCTTAATGGTTCTATTGAAGAAAAGCATTGTAAGAAGCCAAAGGAGCGTCTGGAAGAAGCTTTCAAAGACAAACAAGCTCACTTATACACGTTGATAGTTAGACCAGACAATACATTTGAAGTAAAGCTAGACAATAAACTAGTAAACGAAGGGACTTTGCTGGACGATTTTACCCCGCCGGTTAATCCCCCTTTGGAAATTGAAGACCCCGAAGATAAACGGCCCGGGGATTGGGATGAGAGAGAAAAGATCCCTGACCCATTGGCCATCAAACCTGAGGATTGGGACGAGGATGCACCGGCTCATATCGTCGACGAGGAGGCAGCCATTCCCGACGGCTGGCTGGAAGACGAGCCTGCGATGGTCCCTGACCCTAGCGCGGTGAAACCTGAAGATTGGGACAATGAAATGGACGGAGATTGGGAACCGCCAATGCTGAGCAATCCCTTATGCGAAAATGCACCTGGTTGCGGACCATGGAAACAGCCGTTGAAGCAGAATCCACGTTATAAGGGAAAATGGCTACCCCCTTTGATTAACAATCCTAATTACAAGGGGAAATGGATGCCCCGGCTTATACACAACCCGAATTACTTCAATGACGAACATCCTTTCAAGATGTCTTCGATTGTAAGTCTGTTATGACGATTTCATGCGCTGCTATAAACAGAAAGATAATGTTTATTTTAGATTAAATCACCGACCGTGTACATAGTTAGTTTTATTTAGTTTGCAGTTGGATTTGAGCTCTGGTCCATGTCTCCTGATATTCTATTCGACAATATTATCATTACGGACAGCGATAACATTGCCAAGAAATGGGCCGAAGATTCGTTTGAGTTACGTAAAGCTAGAATCGCGAAAGAGAACGTGAGTATCCTTTCTTCTATCTCATATCTCATATCATCTTTGTATTAATAGAATTTCAAGCTCTCAATTATTAAGAGTTTAAACTCAAGTTCTTTTTAACTTACACGTCATGTGGTTCTGCTGCGTCTTGATGTCTAGGTAACTTTTTGGGGCAAAATGATGCGTCATATGAATTATAAGCCAGGCTGGTGGGCTATGTATTTTATTTACTGCGCTATACCCATTGTTATATACGTTTCTTACCTAATCAAGTGTTCTCTCGAGGTAAAAAAAAATTACTTAGTGTTAATTACATTAATATGTAGCCATTGTTCCGGTTGTTTATCTAATCATAATCCTATCAGTTTACAATATAATCCAAATGCATAGTCTAGACTGTAATCTAAACGTAGATAATATACATCATTTGAAGCCCTAATACCACCGTCGTCATCATATGTATATAGTAAAAAGCTACTTACAAGAACAGCTCCAGCAAAAAACTATTGGAAACACCAGAGTATGTCATATTCCATACAAGTAGTGTAGAAATATTTTGTTGTTATATACAGTGGAGCTTGTGGAGCCAACTAACAGCGTATACAGTTGATCATCCATGGATGTGGGCAATTTATGTATTAATTGCTGGCATTCCTGTACTCCTGCTAGTTTACTGCTGTTGTATCTCTGCTCAGGTATTACGATCGGTTCAAAGTATTTGATTGTTGCACAAGCTTAATAATTCTAACGAAGATTTTGGAAATTATTTACTAATCTGTTACATCATAGGATAAACAAGACTCTAAGCCAGAAGACAAAGAACCATTGCAAGTAAATGAAGAAGAGAACTTAGTCACGGAGGAAGAGATCAGCGCTGAAAACGCAGAAGAAATTGATGGAGGAAATAAGGAAGTTGTTGAACCTGAAGAACCGGAAAAGAAAGATAAGGCGGAAGAGGCTACAGCTGACGAATCTGTTAAGGTATAGAACAGCTTCCATTCAAAATATTATCTCACCATCACTGTTCTTTCCGGATTCTTTAAAAATATTTTATTCCTTTTCTATGCTCGTAGGAAAAGCCATTAGCTGGTGGTGATGGACCCCGCCGAAGAAAGCCTAACAAAGAATGAGTGAAGTGAAGATAAACATATTGTACCCACATTCCGCTGTAAGTTCACTATCACAGATTCTACAATTTATTTATTGTTGATGTGTTTATTATTAATTAATTAATTAATTATTCGTTGACGACAGAAAATTTCATTCATTAGTAAACTACGTTTATTTACTGTAACTGTATCCCTGTCTTCTATCATTTTATGATTCAAGGAAGACCAAAAATGAATACTTTTCATTGTTGAACTGCATTTTTAGGTTTATCAAAATAATAGGCACCCATGCTACAGCGGCAATTTAAGTTTGACAAATTTATTTTGCCAAACCATTTATCTGTTCTTTAATATAGCTATTGTGTGAGGTGGTCGTTAAACCTTCGAGATTAAATGTTTTAGTGGGTAAACTAAGACTTTTAGTATTTCAATAAATAAAGCACCGCTCATGTTTGCGTGTGGAATTATTCTACTGTCGCCACTACTTTCCAGTGTGACAACACACGATTCTACTTTGTGTGATCTTGAGTGATTGATAAATTGTATTATTTAATTAATTATTGGATTCTCTTATTATATGTTTTACGAACGTCAATTTCAACTCATTACTTATGTTCAAACTATTTTTCTGCCCGTACTAAACAACTCAAACTTCTTCTTTCTTGACAGAAATTATTTCAACACCGGTTTATCATCGTTGGCTTAATTTTCTAGTCAAATAAATCATTTTTCTGTCCATTTGTTAAAGTTGTCGAATAACACAGATGATTTATAGTCCAGAAAGATCGGCTACTAAGTAGGTCCTTCAAAATCATTTCAACGTTACACGCTGTAATACGTGTTACATAAAATATCCTTGATTTCTGTTTCTCGATTTTTTGATATACTAAGAAAATGTTTGCAGCCAAACAAACTGAAATATGTAGCAGATTTTACTGTCAATGTATAAGGCGACAAAGTTAATGTTACTTGTATTTTACATGATATTTGATCGGTATTTAATACTTAGTTAAATGAACAATGATATTACTTAGTTGGAAGTTAATTTTGCCAATTGTTAAAACAGTTAACAGAGAACCGCTGTCAGATAGCATAAGGGAAGATTGCTTATTGTAGAAAGTGATATTTAATCTACGTATTATAAATACTGATCCTGTACCCAATAAGACAGTCTTCTGTTGCGTAATGTGTTTCTATTATAAGTACTGAGTGGAAATAAATAAAAGTAAATAAAATAAGACCAATGGACGTTAATACATATTGCATAGAATGAGAGGTTGGTTTAATTTATTGTGCTAAGCATAATTTAATTTCAAATTATTCCACAATTGGTGAATCATTTATTTATTTAATCGCAAGTAATGGATTTATTATTTAGTTCGTAATTATAGTAAATGTATGAATTAGCCAAAGCAGAGAAACTGAAAAACTGAAAACTTAAAAACAAGGCTCTAAACTGTTTTTGGATAATTTTATATTGCGATGTTGTGCCTGTTGTAACTAGATGTAATAATAGTAATATTATTAGCCATTGTATTTTCGTATCCAAGTTTCATACCAGGATTTAGAAATAGCTTGAAATTTAAACACTGTAACTGTACATGTACTATTCTCAAACTTGAGGAAGACTCTTTTCAAATGTGTGTGTGTATAAATTATATCGTTTATATCGTCGGGCAGCTATATCATCACAGAAACGAATATAAATATTTAATCGATTAGCACCTCGTATAGAAAATATTATTAAATTGAAAATTTCAGGCATTCACACTGATGATGAGGAATAATTTCAGCTAGGTATTATCCAAGAACAGTTTTTATAATATAAAGCAATATAGGATCCATTATACATATTATGTAATTCACTTTTGTTAATAAACGATAATAGTCTTTATAAATGTAAACACAGTTGATTCATTGAATGGTTCAATACTTAATCAGTAGTATCTAAAATACCGAAAAAAAAGTAGATAAGGTGATCCAGATTTCGACAGACTACAAGCATTAATAAAAACTCAAGGCGAAAAATTCCATTTACAAATTTTATTTCTTTATAACATACCTGCGAGTAATATATTGAATTAAATTGTCGTATTTTTATGTAGTTTTATAATTATCCTTTCATAAATATACAAATGTAATTCGTGTATATCGTAATAATAATTATTATAACTTGAAGAAGAGTCTCGCTATTCAAACTGAAACTCAATTTTTATTCTCAAATCTTATTTATATTTATATTCCTATTTGTGTTTATGCAGCTTGTTATTTTCTCAAATAGATTCGCGATGTATCCATCAGTCGTTAAAGAGGCCTTTATTTAATCTTCATTTGCATTAATTACTAATATAATTTATGAATCAGATTTAAACTAAGAATCCATGAATTGTAAATGGACTTTTATTGATATGAATGATCAAGTTCTATCAATAATAATAATATTAAGAATTGGTTGGCGATGTACTCGATGGATTCTGGGTACAAGATTTGCAAACTGGTACTGCACGCTGTGACAATTGTCCCGCTAACGTGTCGTGCGTTCCCATGCATCGTGTGCAAAATATGTCGCCGCAAGACCAGCAATGATACTGAAAATCATTTCATACATGATTATAAGCATGCAAATAGAAATCATTTATCTGTGAACGACATTAATAGCAGAAGAACATTGCTCTACCTTTTTATTAAACGTGTCGAACGTGGTTGAACAAGTACATTCTTCTATGTTACGAGAAGATTTCCAATCGAGAGCAACGGATTTTAATTCTCTTTCCAACTGCTCTGTACTTATGTTAATTTTACTCAATTCTTCTTCGTTGGTAGGATTTCCTATTATTTTTTCGGATAGAGATTCTTTACTGAATTTATTGTCTAGTTGTTCGTACTGCGTCTCCTGACCCTTTTTTCGAGCATTATTTGACGTGAATAATTGACTCAACGAACCGACTCTCTGAGAATGAAGAGTAATTCAAAGTTGAATTAAATCAAAAATTAGCATAGTGCCTTTGCGTGGATTAATCAATCGTTATACCTTGAATAGGAGCTTAACGTGATCCTCCAAAGAACTGGTATGATCATGTATAGCTAATAGCAAATCATCGTAAGTCTCTCGACAGTGTATACCGTTCTCGAATCTGCAGTACAAGCCCTTCCAAAACCTAAAATGTTTATAAATTAGTTGAGTTTTATTTTATACGAAGAAAATTTTTGCTATAAAATTATTGCGACTTACAGTATGCTTTGCGGAGCCAATTTTGGCCACAAAACGTTATTACTCTCCTCTTTATACCCGTTACAGCAGTATAATGGATTAATATATTCATTCATATGATTCGCGGCGTATCCCCAGAGAGAATAAGTCCTTTCGCACAGTCTGAAATTTTTTCAAACGCGTTTAATAATTTTCCGCTAATTTTGTTTGTGATTCTTTCTGACCCGAGAATAATAAATCACCTCAAGATCTGTCTGTCTTTTTCGCAGTTACCAATAAAGGTACCGTACTGGCAACTGTGAATGTGATCGTGAAGAGTCAGGAGAAAATATTCGTTGAATTGAAACGCGTACGGATGTTGTTTTAAAAGCTGATAAGTTGCGTCAATGAATTGTGTGAATATTGGCGCAATTTCTTTGCCATCACTACTTATGTGGCCACAACGGTCACTGAACTTGTGCCCGAATGAGAGCCAGTCTTTTTCTATTAATGCCTGGAAATAATAACATTAAAAACGTTGTCTGGGCCGATGTTTGATGTGCGCTCTTAGTTCTTCACCTGAAAACCTTGAATCGTTCTGTGAAATGGATCCAACATCAAGGCAGCGAGTGAACAAACTTGAGCTGTTCTATCCCAGCCGTCACTACAATGTACTACAACGCTGACTCCGTTCGATATAGCCCTAGCTATGAACCAGGCAGTTTCTAGAACTGATCTTATGTGCTTCAACCAACCGCTGCTTTCTAAGCCACTCAAAAAGCCGCTCATGGTTGAGCTTTTCTGTACTGTAGGGATAAGAAACGTTTTTACATTCGTTACTCAACTTCCTAGATAGACTGTTGCTCTGAGACTCACGATCCATAAGCTTATTCAAGCTCGCTCTCATCACGTGAATATTTTCAATGCCAAAGAAATGGAATTTGATATTTTCATAGAAGTTTTCATTCTCATAGCCCTTCCCTGCCGCTCTATTCGCCATTGCGTTTATCTGAAATCATATAACTGTTGATTTTCATACGTCAGAAAACTAGTTCGAATACTTGCTAGGAAGTTGGAATCAAGCTACTTACTCGAGGCCTCGTGTCAACTACATACATGTATTTTGAATTCGGATTAGTACGGAGTATGTTATACAACATTTGCTCATCCTCTGGGCAACGTGCGTTAAAACCAGACAGTGGCTGGCTGCATCTACATATCGCTGCCTGTAATTGGCATTAATAGTTGTTTTTTCATTATTCTTGAATGGTTTTAAAGGATGCTAAGCAAAAGGTGAATAATAAAGTACGAACCTTGTTAGAATGCAGATAAGTTAAGACCGGTAATCGACCTTTACTTCTAAACTTAGCACTGCCGGCCAAAACATTATTAGTCGATGTGCTTGGTACGTACAAATATTTAGGATAGGTATCGCAAAGCTAAAAAAAGAAATGAACAAATTTTGAATAATCAATTGGCTTAGTTGTACTCAGATTTATAAATATGAAGATAAAGATTTGCCTCGTAATTAGTGTTCAGATAAGAAAGAGACCATTCCTCGTTTGGAACACTCAGTCTTTGAAACTCGCTTTGAATATCGAAAAAATTCCAACCGGCATGTCTCGGCACTTTGTCTTTACTTGCTTGGTAACTGAAACAATAAAGTTCCTCCAAGCTTGCTGAAAAAATGTTTTCACTCATTTTAGACTTCAAATAAAATCTTTTACCAATTCCATATCTGTGTAATTAATCGATTAGCTTCTCGCTACTGGATTTTTGATAGATCTTAACAGAATTTGAAATAAAACTATCGCGAATGAAATAAGAAACCATCGAACCTGGAGAAGATAGTTTAAGTAAGGTGAGATATGTATCGTGGCATTCTCGTTCTTTTGGTATCACAAAAGTAACAGTGAGAAAGTTTTTGCATCTGATTTGCAGAGGAGATCCTGTTGTCGACAGCGGCTGTTTATCTACGCTGGCAATATGCATGTATACAATCTAGAAAATGATCCAATTCTTACAAACAGGGATTTTGATAAATTAGAGAACAGCGTTCTCATCGATTGATAAACTTTAATTGAGCGAGGTATTTTGTTTTTTTGATTTCGGTGCCCAAGCAGAAACATTCCGTTTAATAGCACCTTCTGCACGCGTTTATCCCAATGTTTTCAGGTCTGGTGGAATTGGGTAGGGAAGCACCTTGAAGTACTTAAGATTATTATAAAAGGGTGAATAATTCTTACCCATATTTCCTTCTTTCCATTCGGATCAACAAATATCAAATGTGTCGCCGTGGGATAGAGAGTACCAACACAGTGATTATTACTATATTTATCTATCATCCGAACATTTTCTACCTAAAAATTATAACCAAGAATTTATATTCATCCATTCGGTAAAACTTTTTCGAACGTTCTAAGTACACTTGCCTTTGGAATTTTTATCGATTCCATCGTATTCACGAAGGGGGTTTGAACAATTGGCGTTAGCCTATCTTAAGCGGTGTTAATTATTGTCCAAAAAAGGATAGAAAGTAAGGAAAAATTGTAATCTACACACCAGTTTACACGAAACAACACATTTTCACTTATCTTATCTTATCTTATTCAAAATTTGTAAATTGTTGACAGCTGTCACATGCACGACGTACGGCGGCCATTACAAAGCATAGAAATATCCGAATCTAGATACGAATGTCGGAGAAAAATTACGCGAATACTCTCCCACTTCCGGCCGGATTACATGGAGAAATATTTGACTCCGTGTTATCTATCCGTGTACTTTACGTAATCAAGAATGGGTATAGGCTCGCGTATACAATACACACGGGCATAATTATTGCGGTTATCAAACAATCTATAGCCACACAAACGAAACGTTTCATAACATAAAATGAGAATAAATTAATAATAAAAATGAATGACACGACCGAAGATTCGGACGAAGTTATGATAAACGAGGAGGAGGACGAGGACGAGCAGGAGCTCGACGAAATCGATAAATCAAAGGTTAAAATAAGAAGAAAAAGAAATGTTTCAGGTTAGAGAGATAAAGATAAGTTCATTAATGGATCGAATTGTTCAATTTATAGTCCGTTTAATGGTATTTACAGAATGGAATCGCGAGAAGCGAAAACGCTTGCGGATAGCGGGTAAGGAATACGTTAATACGAAAGGTGAAGTAATACGACCCCGTAAAATTGGAGCCGATTGTAAGTGCCGTAGAAAATGTTATACCAAAGTAAATATCAGGGACAGAGAAATACTTTTCAATAATTATTATTCGCTGAAAAGTCACGACGAGCAGAACGCTCATCTTTTTGAACTCATTAGAAAACACGAAATAGCTAGAAGAAGGTCTAAGGGCAGCGAAAAACGGACCTGTACTTTCAAATACTTTGTCCGTTTACAAAACGACAAAGAAATACACGTCTGCAGACAAGCCTTTTGCCATATTCATGCCATATCTGCTCATAAGGTCAGATTACTCTGCGAAAAGTTAGACCGTAACGTTTCTTATCCTAGGGATGAACGAGGGCGGCACGGCAATAGACCCACGCGTATACCAGACGGTATTATTTCGACTATAAAAAAGCACGTTTTAGTTATCCTTGAGTCTGATAGACTCAGGGAATTCATTAAGGATGATAAGCAGGGGAAGAATCAGACACAGTCTGATTTAAACATAACTAAAATGTGGAGGGACTTTTTAAGCCAGCATGGTAACGGGGGGAGTAATGATGAAGGGATTCAGGTGATTGGTGATGAAATGTCAGGGGCTACGGTGAAATTATGGCTTTATAACAAAGTATTTCATAGCACCGTTTCTAAAGAGATGTGCGATGCTTTGAGCGACAGAATTAATGATGTGAAGAATGAAAGAGAAGAAGAGACTAAATCTGGGTGTAATGGGGAACTCGATTCTCGTTCAGAGAGCACAGAATCTGCCAGTATAACGCATAGATTGGTAAATAGTTTGAGGCAAGCAAGCCGAACAAGTATTAATTTGTCGCAAAATATTATCGGTGTACAGAATCCGAGCAGCTTTTTATTTTCTAGTGTTTCCAGCAGTTTGAATACCGATAATGCGCAATATTATCGGTAGTAATTGAGGAGTGTAAATAAATGCGGAATATCGATTTCATGTAATTTAGTCAGTATCTTATCATGCAAAATGGGAAATTTCATTAATGCATTTCCGGTAGGAATGTAGATTGTTTACTATACTGGAAATTTTTTGATGCTAAAGTTTTGTCAGATAATGATAATCCAAAGAATAAAAGTACAATGTGATAAAATTAAGGATTTAGTTGTAGAGATTTAATACTACTTGTGAAATAATCAATTGTGAATTTTAACTAGTAAGGCATTGGGGTTCGTCCTATACTCTGGTAATAAGAATGATTCGTGTGTAATAATCAAAATCACGCAACTGTAACGAGTTGAAATTATGATTCCATGTCTATAATAAAGCTGGAGATGTTAATATGAATAAATGAATCTGATTTTTATCCTGACTTGTTGATATTAGATTCGAAAATACTCATATTTCTCCTTTGATTATTCAGAGCTGCTTTTCTTGTTCTTCTTTTCTTTTCTTTGTGTTAGAAACATGAGAAATGAGAATAATTATATTTTCAACATAACAATACGAAGGTAGTTGAAATAAATTGACGGTAATAAGTAAAACAACATAAAATTATATGGATAATATATTTTATAACAAACTTGCACAATAATTGATAATACGCATCCATGAGGTAGAAATATTTCGTGATCCATGTGTGGCAAATATTCTTATATATATATCTTCGCTGTAATATCTAACATAGTCTAAAAAATCAGTCTTACAAATAATACAACAGCTGTTGTTAAGGCAGTATCATTCACTTATAATAATTATTTACTTTTGTTTTATAGTTTAATAATCAAATTAAGTAAATATGGTGTCTCTCGTAAGGCATCTTATAGTTTTGTTATGATATTGTGGCCAACCCTATATTGCTGATACAACCTTAACGTATGTGAATATAAAACCATAAAACAATGTTTTTTTTTTGTTTCTCTTTTCTTCATTCACGGTTTTCTTTCTTTTGGATAATGTGCGATATTCACAAATTAAAAAAAAAAATTAAAAAAAAAAATAAAAAATAAAAAATAGAAAATAAAAAGTAAAACAAATTAAGGTGCGATGGCTGGGCCACATCAACACTTAAAGCGCTCGTTTATTTTAATGTCGAAAAATAATGACAAATCGATTTGTCCAAATTATAATAATAATAATAAGAAAATAAAAAAAGAAAAAATAAAAACATAACATGGAAAAATAATAATTTTTTTTCTTTTTTTCTTCTTCTTCCTTCCCTTTTACTACGGCCGATCTTTTATGTGCCTTCCAAAGCAATCTTATAATTATTATTATTACATGCTAACACCGACACAACTGTTTGTCACTTTGATTTCTGGCAAAGTAACTTATTATTTATTTATTTATTTATTTATTTATTTATTTATATTTATTTATTTTTGTTTTATTAAACGATTATTTCTTTTTCTTTCCTTCTCTTCTATTGCTGCAGTGTCACATTATACTGACATTGTGTTATAAGTCATTTCTGAACTTAGTATATAGTATATGAAAGCAAATACATAATAAGAATATACAGTAGAGGTAGAGTTGTTGTTGTTCGTATGTT